>OU342740.1:193450615-193922007 GCA_910589775.1 Avena eriantha | reverse complement strand
AGCTAGAGTCATTGGATGTGTGTTCTTCATCACAGACCACACATGGATCCAGTGTCATTGCATGTGTGTTCTTCCCAAAGAACACACATGGATCCACCAGTGTCATTGCATGTGTGTTCTTCTCACAAGCCATATCATGAACCACACCCGTGTCATTGCACGTGTGGTCTTCCCAAAGACCACACATGGATCCACCGGTGTCGTTGCATGTCTGCTCTACTCACAGACCATATCATGAGCCACACCCAGAGTCATTGCATGTGTGTTCTTCCCATGAACCACACATGGATCCACCGGAGTCATCGCATGTGTGTTCTTCTCACAGACCACACATGGATCCACCTAGTGTCATCGCATGTGTGTTCTTTCCCATGCACCACACATGGATCCACCAGTGTCATTGCATATCTGCTCTTTTCATGAACCACAACTAGAGTCACTGGATGTGTGTTCTTCTCACCGACCACACATGGATCCAGTTTCATTGCATGTGTGTTCTTCCCGAAGACAACACATGATCCACCAGTGTCATTGCATGTGTGTTCTTCTCACAAACCATATCATGGCCACACCCTGTGTCGTTGCATGTGTGTTCTTCTCACAGACCACACATGGATCCACCGGTGTCATGCATGTGTGTTTTTCTCACAGACCATATCATGAGCCACACCTAGTGTCATTGCATGTTTGTTCTTCCCATGAACCACACATGGATCCAACGGTGTCGTCGCATGTGTGCTCTTCCCACAAACCACACATGGATCCACCAGCGTTATCGCATGTGTGTTCTTCCCATGAACCACACATGGATCCACTAGTGTCATTGCATGTCTGCTCTTTCATGAACCACAACTAGAGTCATATGATGTGTGTTCTACTCACAGACCACACATGGATCTAGTGTCATTGCATGTGTGTTCTTCCCAAAGACCACACATGGATCCACCACTGTCATTGCATGTGTGTTCTTCTCACAACCATATCATGAACCACACCCAGTGTATTACATGAGTGTTCTTCCCAAAGACCACACATGGATCCACCGGTGTCGTTGCATGTCTGCTCCTCTCGCAGACTATATCATGCGCCACACCCAGAGTCATTACATGTGTCTTCTTCCCATGAACCACACATTGATCCACCGATGTCATTGTATGTGTGTTGTTCTCACAGACCACACATGGATCCACCCAGTGTCATCGCATGTGTGTTCTTCCCATGAACCACACATGGATCCACCAGTGTCATTGCATGTGTGCTCTTTTCATGAACCACAGCTAGAGTCATTGGATGTGTGTTCTTCTCACAGACCACACATGGATCCAATGTCATTGCATGTGTGTTCTTCCCAAAGACCACACATGGATCCACTAGTGTCACTGCGTGTGTGTTCTACTCAAAAACCATATCATGAACCACACCCAGTGTCATTACATGTGTGTTCTTCCCAAAGACCACACATGGATCCACCGGTGTCGTTGCATGTCTGCTCTTCTCGCAGACCATATCATGAGCCACACCCAGAGTCATTACATGTGTGTTCTTCCCATGAACCGCACATTGATCCACCGGTGTCATTGCATGTGTGTTCTTCTCACAGACCACACATGGATCCACCCAGTGTCATCGCATGTGTGTTCTTCCCATGAACCACACATGGATCCACCAGTGTCATTGCATGTGTGCTCTTTTCGTGAACCACAGCTAAAGTCATTGGATGTGTGTTCTTCTCACAGACCACACATGGATCCAATGTCATTGCATGTGTGTTCTTCCCAAAGACCACACATGGATCCACTATAGTCATTGGATGTGTGTTCTTCTCACAAACCATATCATGAACCACACACAGTGTCGTTGCATGTGTGTTCTTCTCACAGACCACACATGGATCCACCAGTGACATTGCATGTGTGTTCTTCCCAAAGAACATATCATTAACCACACCTAGTGGCATTGCATGTGTGTTCTTCCATGAACCTCACATGGATCTACCGGTGTCATCGCATGTGTGCCCTTCCCACAGACCACACATGGATCCACTAGTGTCATTGCATGTGTGTTCTGCCCATGAAGCACACATGGATCCACCAGTGTCATTGCATGTCTGCTCTTTTCATGAACCACAACTAGAGTCATTGCATGTGTGTTCTTCTCACATACCACATATCACCAGTGTCATTGCATGTGTGTTCTTCCCAAAGACCACACATGGATCCACCAGTGTCATTGCATGTGTGTTTTTCTCACAAACCACAGATGGATCCACCAGTGTCATTGCATGTGTGCTCTTCTCACAGAGCACACATGGATCCACCAGTGTCATTGCATGTGTGTTCTTCCCACAGACCACAGGTGGATCCACCGGTGTCGTTGCATGTCTGCTCTTCTCACAGACCACACATGGATCCACCAGTGTCATTGCATGTGTGTTATTCCCATGAACCACACATGGATCCACCGGAGTCATTGCATGTGTGTTCTTCTCACAAACCACACATCGATCCACCCATTGTCATCGCATGTGTGTTCTTGCCATGAACCACACATGGATCCACCATTGTCATTTCATGTCTGCTCTAACATGAACCACAGCTAGAGTCATTGGATGTGTGTTCTTCTCACAGACCACACATGGATCCAGTGTCATTGCATGTGTGTTCTTCCCAAAGACCACACATGGATCCACCAGTGTAATTGCATGTGTGTTCTTCTCACAAGCCATATCATGAACCACACCCAGTGTCATTGCATGTGTGTTCTTCCCAAAGACCACACATGGATCCACCGGTGTCGTTGCATGTCTGCTCTTCTCACAGACCATATCATGAGCCACACCCAGAGTCATTGCATGTGTGTTCTTCCCATGAACCACACATGGATCCAACGGAGTCATTGCATGTCTGTTCTTCTCACAGACCACACATGGATCCACCCAGTGTCATCGCATGTGTGTTCTTCCCATGAACCACACATGGATCCACCAGTGTCATTGCATGTCTGCTCTTTTCATGAACCACAGCTAGTCATTGGATGTGTGTTCTTCTCACAGACCACACATGGATCCAGTGTCATTGCATGTGTGTTCTTCCCAAAGACAACACATGCATCCACCAGTGTCATTGCTTGTGTGTTCTTCTCACAAACCATATCATGGACCACACCCAGTGTCGTTGCATGTGTGTTCTTCTCACAGACACACATGGATCCACCACTGTCATTGCATGTGTGTTCTTATCACATACCATATCATGAACCACACCTAGTGGCATTGCATGTTTGTTCTTCCCATGAACGTCACACGGATCTACCGGTGTCATCGCATGTGTGCTCTTCCCACAGACCACACATGGATCCACCAGTGTCATTGCATGTGTGTTCTTCCCATGAACCACACATGGATCCACCAGTGTCATTGCATGTCTGCTCTTTTCATGAACCACAACTAGAGTCATTGGATGTGTGTTCTTTTCACAGACCACATATAACCAGTGTCATTGCATGTGTGTTCTTCCCAAAGACCACACATGGATCCACCAGTGTCATTGCATGTGTGTTCTTCTCACAAACCACAGATGGATCCACCAGTGTCATTGCATGTGTGCTCTTCTCACAGAGCACACATGGATCCACCAGTGTCATTGCATGTGTGTTCTTCCCACAGACCACACATGGATCCACCGGTGTCGTTGCATGTCTACTCTTCTCACAGACCACACATGGATCCACCCAGTGTCATCGCATGTGTGTTGTACCCATGAACCACACATGGATCCACCAGTGTCATTGCATGTCTGCTCTTTTCATGAACCACAGCTAGTCATTGGATGTCTGTTCTTCTCACAGACCACACAAGGATCCAGTGTCATTGCATGTGTGTTCTTCCCAAAGAAAACACATGGATCCACCAGTGTCATTGCATGTGTGTTCTTCTCACAAACCATATCATGAACCACACATAGTGTCGTTGCATGTGTGTTCTTCTCACAGACCACACATGGATCCACCAGTGTCATTGCATGTGTGTTCTTCCCAAAGACCATATCATGAACCACACCTAGTGGCATTGCATGTGTGTTCTTCCCATGAACCTCACATGGATCTACCGGTTTCATCGCATGTGTGCTCTTCCCACAAACCACACATGGATCCACCAGTGTCATTGCATGTGTGTTCTTCCCATGAACCACACAGGGATCCACCAGTGTCATTGCATGTCTGCTCTTTTCATGAACCACAACTAGTCATTGGATGTGTGTTCTTCTCACATACCACATATCACGAGTGTCATTTGCATGTGTGTTCTTCCCAAAGACCACACATGGATTCACCAGTGTCATTGCATGTGTGTTCTTCTCACAAACCACAGATGGATCCACCAGTGTCATTGCATGTGTGCTCTTCTCACAGAGCACACATGGATCCACCAGTGTCATTGCATGTGTGTTCTTCCCACAGACCACACATGGATCCACCGGTGTCGTTGCATGTCTGCTCTTCTCACAGACCACACATGGATCCACCAGTGTCATTGCATGTGTGTTCTTCCCATGAACCACACATGGATCCACCGGATTCATTGCATGTGTGTTCTTCTCACAAACCACACATGGAAGCACCCAGTGTCATCGCATGTGTGTTCTTCCCATGAACCACACATGGATCCACCAGTGTCATTGCATGTGTGCTCTTTTCATGAACCATAGCTAAAGTCATTGGATGTGTGTTCTTCTCACAGACCACACATGGATCCAATGTCATTGCATGTGTGTTCTTCCCAAAGACCACACATGGATCCACCGGTTTCATTGCATGGGTGTTCTTCTCACAGACCATATTAGGAGCCACACCCAGTGTCGTTGCACGTGTGTTCTTCTCACAGACCACACATGGATCCACCGGTGTCATTGCATGTGTGTTCTTCTCACAAACCACATCATGGATCCACCTAGTTTCATTGCATGTGTGTTCTTCTCAGAAACCACTCATGGATCCACCCAGTGTCATCGCATGTGTGTTCTTCCCATGAACCACACATGGACCCACCAGTGTCATTGCATGTGTGTTCTTCCCCTGAACCACACATGGATCCACCAGTGTCATTGCATGTCTGCTCTTTTCATGAACCACAGCTAGAGTCATTGGATGTGTGTTCTTCTCACAGACCACATATCACCAGTGTCATTGCATGTGTGTTCTTCCCAAAGACCACACATGGATCCACCAGTGTCATTGCATGTGTGTTCTTCTAACAAACCACAAATGGATCCACCAGTGTCATTCCATGTGTGCTCTTCTCACAAAGCACAGATGGATCCACCAGTGTCATTGCATGTGAGTTCTTCCCACAGACCACACATGGATCCACCGGTGTCGTTGCATGTCTGCTCTTCTCACACACCACACATGGATCCACCAGTGTCATTGCATGTGTGTTCTTCCCATGAATCACACATGGATCCACCGGAGTCATTGCATGTGTGTTCTTCTCACAAACCACACATGGATCCACCCAGTGTCATCGCATGTGATTTCTTCCCATGAACCACACATGGATCCACCATTGTCATTTCATGTCTGCTCTAACATGAACCACAGCTAGAGTCATTGGATCTGTGTTCTTCTGACAGACCACACATGGATCCAGTGTCATTGCATGTGTGTTCTTCCCAAAGACCACACATGGATCCACCAGTGTCATTGCATGTGTGTTCTTATCACAAGCCATATCATGATCCACACCCAGTGTCATTGCATGTGTGTTCTTCCCAAAGACTACACATGGATCCACCGGTGTCGTTGCATGTCTGCTCTTCTCACAGACCATATCATGAGCCACACCCAGAGTCATTGCATGTGTGTTCTTCCCATGAACCACACATGGATCCACCGGAGTCATTGCATGTCTGTTCTTCTCACAGACCACACATGGATCCACCCAGTGTCATCGCATGTGTGTTCTTCCCATGAACCACACATGGATCCACCAGTGTCATTGCATGTCTACTCTTTTCATGAACCACAGCTAGTCATTGGATGTGTGTTCTTCTCACAGACCACACATGCATCCAGTGTCATTGCATGTGTGATCTTGCCAAAGACAACACATGGATCCACCAGTGTCATTGCATGTGTGTTCTTATCACAAACCATATCATGGACCACACCCAGTGTTGTTGCATGTGTGTTCTTCTCACAGACACACCTGGATCCACCACTGTCATTGCATGTGTGTTCTTATCACATACCATATCATGAACCACACCCAGTGGCATTGCATGTGTGTTCTTCCCATGAACCACACAGGGATCCACCAGTGTCATCGCATGTCTGATCTTCCCACATACCACACATGGATCCACCAGTGTCAATTCATGTCTGCTCTTCCCATGAACCACACATGGTTCCACCAGTGTCATTGCATGTCGGCTCTTTTCATGAACCACAACTAGAGTCATTGGATGTGTGTTCTTCTCAAAGACCACATATCACCAGTGTCATTGCATGTGTGTTCTTCCCAAAGACCACACATGGATCCACTAGTGTCATTGCATGTGTGTTCTTCTCACAAACCATATCATGAACCACACCGAGTGTCATTGCATGTGTGTTCTTCCCATGAACCACACATGGATCCACTAGTGTCATTGCATGTCTGCTCTTTTCATGAAACACAACTAGAGTCATTGGATGTGTGTTCTTCTCACAGACCACATATCACCAGTGTCATTGCATGTGTGTTCTTCCCAAAGACCACACAGGGATCCACCAGTGTCATTGCATGTCTGCTCTTCTCATTAGTCACAGCTAGATCCACCTGTGTCATTGGATGCATGTTCTTTTCATAAACCGCATATGGATACTAATTAACCTTAGGAGAGCCCTACCCTTAGCGTTAGACCGAGTCTTCTAGAAGGCACGCCCTAACACGGTTGTTCTGCTTGTCGATTTTTACATACCGTCCGATCGGGGAACTTGGACGATTGGGATGGTTTTCGTGAGATCGATCCGTTAGTAGTCTGTTCCGCGGCATGATTGTCCACGCTTGCTTTGGACAAACTGGCAACACCGGAGCCCCAACACCGGGTCCTCCCCTGTTGCGAGTGTCACGACTCACCAATTGAGCGGGCCATATCCCAACCAAACGATGTATGACTCCGACTATCACGGTTTAGAGGATGAAGACAGTCCTCTATTATGTAAACATGGATATGTGCCCGCTAAATTTGTAGCGTTCGAAGGACGAAACGCATGCAGGAGGTTTCTACGGTGTTAAGGACATCGTGCAATGATGCGAGGCGGAAGTTGCGGTGTTGTCAAATGGGTAGATCAAGAGTGGCCTAAATCGATGCAGAAAACGCTAGACAAACTATCCGAAATGACTGTTGATTTGAAAGAATCCGCATTCAGCTCACTTCTTGACAGTGTTGAGATGAAGCTATGGGAACCAGTTGACACGACCAAGCATAAGCGAGATATCATGGGGGTGGAAGACAAGGTTAGCAAAGTCGAGAAGGAGAGGGACGCGGCGTTGGCCCTGAAGGCTAAAGCAGAGCAAGAACTGACTCAAGCAAGGAAGGATCTTCACCAGGCCAAAGTCCTGCAGTTCACAACTACGAGTATTGACAAGTGCATGAGGAAAGATGCAAAGAAACAATTGAAGCTGTGCAAGGAAGATGCTAAAAGGAAGGAGCAGACGATTCGATCCTTGCTCTCGCAGGAAGATGCGCATAAGGCTAAGATTAGGAAGATCAAGGAGATGTGTGTTAACTAGTTCTATTTAGCTTAAGCCCCGTGCCTTTTTTAAGTTGTAATAGTTGTACTTGTTGACCTAGCGGTCTGAACTATTGGCCCCGGAGTCCTGGGAGTAAAAACATTGGTTGCCCGTTAATCTGTCTTAACGCTGCATTACTTCCTTTTGTCTGACCAATGCCCCTTGGATATTCCGCCTGTCGCTTCGTCATCCTCGTGTACAAATAGGAGGCGCCACAGCTCGTCGCTTCGTCGCACATCCCCTTGCTCCCTCTCCAATCTCCACCGCGACGCCATGGAGATGCCCTCGCTGAACTTCTACGAGGCGGTGATGTTCTCGCACTTCGACATCCTCGCGCCGCCGGCCTTGACGGTGCCCCACGGATGGCGCATCAGCTATGCGGGGGTGCCGGTGGGTCCGCTCCTATTCCATGGCAGATCCGTGATGGAGAGCGAAATCACGGCACGCCGCCTCCGGATGCCCGCATGGAAGAGGACGCTGGCACGGTACGCGGCGGCTAGCCCATACTGACCGGCGCTGTTCAAGAAGGAGCGGAAGGCCAAGATTGGCAACCACATCGTTTATGGGCGGGTGGTGCACCGGGATCTCCGCAACCGAGAAGGGCAGGAGAGGTTCTGGTCCGTCCTTGGACGGACCAAGTTCACCGTCATCGCCGCCGCTCTCCGCGAAGAGGTGCTCCGTCTCGCGTACAGTGCGGAAATCGTGGAGGTTCCGTCCGACGAAGACGAGGAAGCCGACGGCTCAGAGGACGGCGGCAGCGGAAGTGAAATTGTTGACTAGTTGGTGGAATTAATGTAGGATGTGAAATCGCACCTTTGTTTAGAAGAATTTGTGGTTGAATTAATGAAATGCCTCGATTTAGATCTCTGTCTCGATTAATTTGTGAAAGAATTTGTGATTTAGATCAATTTCTGCCTCGATTTAGATCTCTGTCCCGCATTGGGAAGGTAACCGTGGACCCAAGACACCTTTTCTACTAGTGTATTCTGACACTGGTGGTTTGTTTAAACGTAATCTACGTGGATTTTGCCGCATGGAAATGGCACAACCACAATTTATAAAGTGGAAGCACGTACACCCGGTTACTAGAGATCCGGGAGCTTCGCCAGATGCAGGTGATGCAGGAGCAGAGAGGCGGTGAGATAGACAGGCTCAAGATTAGGCCATAAAGTGGTACCCATTTCCTCCTCATCTGGGCATTATCGGTGAGAACATTGCTATTTATGTTGCCACGTCGTTGTGCAGCATCTGAAATAAGTTGCAGCTTCGTGGAGTGTGGCAGCTTAAATAATTTATTTATGTGCCACTTACATTCCGTCGTATTTGGAGACCTCCTGCCCCTTAGCAATCGTGGAACTGGTGGATCATTGTTTTCAGATAGTAGTAGCACAATCACAATTTCGGATTCAACTAATGACTCGGGTGTTTCCAAACCCTAAGTCGCGGTACATTTTACTCAGAGAACATGGGTAGATTGTTTCGCCCAGCAACATGCCACACAGAGCGATCAGAATTTAACAGAATTACATATATAGGTTCAAGTTCAACACATTACTATGCATCTTCATTGCCAGCAGCCTTCTTCCGCAGCCTCGGTGCCAAGCCTTCACGTCCACTGGCTTCTTCATTTCCTGCCTTCTTCCTCTTCCTTGGTTCCAATTTTCTTAGCTTCACGTACTCTGCATCGCCGGGACAATGGGCACTAGAATCGTGTCTAGTATCATCTTTCCACTCGTTTTTTATTTCTTTGGGCAGCAAAATCACTGACCTGGCAGTCATGTTTCTAACCTTGCGGCGCTTCCTGCCAAAGAAACAAGACTGTTGCATAGCTGACTAATATCTACAGAGTAAATAAAATAAAAATTACAATTCAGCACAAACATGCGAACCCCAAGCGACCTTTGCTTACCAGTAGCTAATTGGGTTCGAACAACCACCCTATCCAAGAATAGAAGGGCGACTCCCAGTTGCAGCAGCTTCCACATCCAGTACATGACATTTCAGGTCAAACATGGCAGCCGAAGCATACCTTTTCATCAACCCAATTAGCTGACTGTCACACGTTATAGGAACCATGATGCCACGTTCATCCATGAAGCTGAAATTTGCTGTCTACATCGTCCATAATTCAACATGATTATGCAGAGTAGAAACCATAGTAGATATAGTGCAGATCTGTGCAGGCGCTTCTTCCATCGTGAAACAATGGCTTCCATACCACTTGCCATTAGAGTCGTACCTGTAGAGGACTACCGTAACCAGGTAAGGGGGGTCCGCGCAGACCCCACTTGATAGAAAACTGTGGAAAAAATATGTTTGTCAGCGTTGGGCTAACAAACAATTTAAGGTTCAGTAGCCAGCTAGCAGTTGTAATTAGTGCGAATAGCAAAGAGAAGGGTAGCTCACCCGCTTGTAGACAGAACTTCTTCTTTCTTGACAGTAGGATCTGCCATCCTTCGAGCTGCTCGGCTCGTCGGCGACGGAGGTGGGCTAGAGCCTCGCAATGGCGGCTACGGCATGCGCCATTGGAGCTCGGGATCAGCGACTAGGCGTAGCACCTGGCCGCAGCAACTTGGCGCCGGAAGTCAAATGTCCGAAGGGATCGTCCTGCCTGGAGGGTGGATTCTGACGCCGCTGGTGCTAGGGGAAAGCTGGGAATGGATTTGTGAAATTGGTCAACGCATCCAATCCACTTAGCTGCTCGATTTTCCTAAGAGGTTGCCGCGTTGGCGCCTGCATCACGGACATATAACTGATAGGTGGGTCCCGACCGTCTACTTCACAGGGCGGTTTAACGGAATGTTTGTATTTGGCAGGGGTGAGATGAGTTTGCCTCGAAATGGCCCCTCTCAGTAGTTGGCGGCCCAACTTTTCGAAACGTGGTGATTTCAGGCAACTTAGGTACCGCCATGCGCTGGCTTGCCAACTTTGGTACCATAGACGAACAAGCCCCGACTGGAGGCCCAGGAGCGTAATAGAAGCCCAGTCGGATTAGGTCAAAACCTCCGGATACTTATCTTGTTCAGTTGTAACTTGTAAACCCTAACGAGGTGCCTCATATATAAACCTCCCTAGGGTATCCTAGAGACTTACGTTCCATCATACACCCCCTCAAGCGACTCGCTGCCTAGCCGCCGAGCTCGCCACCCCTGTAACTCGCTCTCCAATAATCTAATCTAGCAGGAGTAGGTCTTTACCCTCCGTGGGGCCGAACCTGGGTAAACCCATGTGCATCCGCCCCCATCTCGCACCGTAGATGGCTGCCAACTCTTCCTTACGAAACACTCAATCGCTGCCAGTGGCAGCGACTGCCGTGGCCATTTCCACGAGAGCACCCACATATTCATATGTGTTCTAACCATACAAATTATCTACGCATAGACACAACTCTGATACCACTGATGGTGTTCGCTTCATGGAAAACAAGAAAATTTCCTATGATTGCAATGACCAAGATCATATCTAGGAGATACATGTAACGATTTTAGATGAACTCACCCTTGAAGACCGTAACATAGGATAAGGTTCTCGCAAACAAACATGGATGTTGTAGAGTGTACTCGATCGTCCTCAAGGACACGATGATAGTGCTGCACGTGTAGCACCTCCGTAGTCGGTCACACGTACGCTGTGTCGATGACTCCCGAAACCTCGCTCCATATGGGCAACAGAAGTAGAGGATCCCTGGGAACTCCAACAGTGCTACGCCATGGTAGAGATGGTGGAGGGGAAGATATCGAGCAGGGCTTCGCCTCAACACCTTTTCTTGTGGCAATGACAAGGCTAGCAAGAGGGAGAAGATGTCAAGCAAAGGGTATATCAGTCGAGTGGGCAAGTGTGTGAGAGGGAGGAGTTGTCCACCTCCTTTTATAGGGGAGAGTGGTGGGGCCAAGCCCCTCCCTTAACCAGAGTCCAAGAGGGTTACCCCTCACCTCCACTCATTCATGTGGGTGGGCTCTCCACTCACCTAATTTCAATCTCCACTTTCTCCCATTTATTCTCCACTAAAAAACCTAAGGTCTTTCCATTAAAGCACTTTAATTATCTTGTTTTAATGTAAGTCAATCTAATGAACACTTCATTTAATGAGTACTTAATTTAATGAACACTTCATTTAATGAACACATTAACATTTTGATCCCTTGCTTTTTTCGATACCCCAAAACCATTTCGGTAGATTCGATAGAATAACTTCCTACGATGTTCATTATCTGCTCCTGTATTCCCTATCCAATCAATTGCATTGACTACACTTAAGTGTGTCTCCCTACGGGTCACGAACTATGTGGATATGATGAAGAAATTCTTCGATCAATAATCATTAGAAGTATCTGGAGATCCATTATGACTCCCAGCAATTCATGCGATGACTTAGTGATCGTGTGACGTTTTATCCGCGGTAGCTAGTTCCTTTTGTCTCACGATATTTTACTTGTCCAGGATCTGATCATTCTCTATCATTCATACCTATTCGACCCTGTAATTAACAAATACTCTTTTTTTGTTCCTGTGATATGACATTCTTAGTGATCACCAAGAGGGCCCTGAGTATATCTTTCCGTCATTAGGATGGACAAATCCCACCCTTGATCCACGAACTTCAACTAACACTTTCCAAGTATCTGATGAGACCTTTATGATCACCCTATTACGGTGTGACATTTGATGCAATCAAAATAATCTTCCAGTGTCAGTGATTGACGTGATATCATGGTCTAAGGATTAGACATACTTTGAATGATGTTACAGTATTGTAAACATAATGGCATGATCGTGTTACTATACTTTGGGATTATGTTCATCACATCATTCAATCAATGGTGTGACCTTGTTATTAACAACATCAAGTGTCATGATCAGGAAACCTTGATCATGTGTTAATCAATAGGCTAGTGTAATGAGAGGCATCACTAGGAACCTTTTCTTTGTTTCTTAAACAGGCATGTATTAATGTTTCCGGTTTTCACATTTATAGCATAAGAAATAAATTTATCATAAACATGGAATATAATATAATAACCACTTTATGATTGCCTCTCAGGCATATTCCCTTCATCTTCATTGCCAACTTCAAGGGGACCCTCTAGCACCCGCTCAGCTACTATGACGTCCGCCAGGTACACCAGGAACCTGGAGAGACCCTCTTCAAGTTCCTGTAGAGGTACATGTTGGGTTTGCAGCGTACAAAACATAAAAATTCCTACGAAGGGAGCTATTATACAACAAGATCTATCTATTAGATACAAGCAACGGGTGGATATATATCCATAGACAACAAAGCTTTGTTAACGAGATGGAACTCGTGGATGATGTAGTCATACACTTGCCGATCTCAAGATCTTGATGAAGTACAGCAGGTCTAGCAGGTCCAGCTCCAGCACGTCCATCAGATCCAGCTCCAGCAAGTCCAGCACCACCAAGTCCAGCACCTCAAAGTAGCGGTGCATCCGTGATCACTCACACGTCCGGTACCACGACAACCTCCATCCCTTCCTCGAGAACAGAAGTGGAAGCAGGAACTCCTTTCCAGATAAAGCCACCGGGAACATGTATCTCGCTAATCCTTGACCATGGGGAAAAATACTAGAGGGGGAGAGACATCCTTCATGAGGATGCCCCTTCATCTCCCTCATTCATGTGGTGGTAACCCCCTCCACATAAATATGCCCCTTCACATTCTCTATTAAAGTCTCCACTTTAAATACATTAAATTTCTCCAAATTTAAAGCTCTCTCATTTAATAAAACTCTTTTATTAATTTCATTCAGAATTTTGTTAATTACTTTAATTAACAAACATTCATATAAAACCCTTGCAACATTTCAATATTACATGCAGAACCAATTTCAGCAATTGCACCCGAAACAGTTTCGGTGTCCATTGAAATAATTCCAGCACTTCCTTAAATATTTATCCAAAACATATTTGCTCCAAATGGTGTCGGTATCCCTTAAGTTTGTCACCCTACGGTTCGCGAATAATGCAGACATGATCAAGACCCCCTCTCTGATCAATAATCAGAAGCTGGACCTGGAAATCCATACTGACTCCCATATATTCAGCGATGACTTATGTGATCGTGAGAACCTTTAACGCTAGTAACTAAATCCCTTTGTCTCGCGATATATTACATGTCCGAGATTCGATCATCGGTATCT
The DNA here is from genome assembly GCA_910589775.1 of Avena eriantha. Taxonomy (NCBI): domain Eukaryota; kingdom Viridiplantae; phylum Streptophyta; class Magnoliopsida; order Poales; family Poaceae; genus Avena; species Avena eriantha. Next base: position 193,908,075 of record OU342740.1, on the reverse strand, counting down.
CCATACCTAGTTTGATCTTGTTGCCGACATGTACTCTTTTCTTGTTCCGGTGATATAACATTCTAGTGATCTCATCACTTGCTTCCAAGCTAACCAATGTGATATCACCGAGAGGGCCCATAGTATATCTATCTGTCATCAGGATGGAAAAATCCCACTCTTGATCCATGAGCCTCTACATAACACTTTCTTAGCACTGGACCCACCTTTATAGTCACCCTTTCACGGTGTCACGTTTGATGTTATCAAGATACTCTTCCAGTGTTAGTGATTGACATGATCTCATGGTCTAAGGAGTAGGATTACTTCGTATGTTGTTATATCAATATAAACAAAATAACTTCGATTGTAAAGCTATACTTCGGATGAATGTTCATCACTTCATTCCACTAATGGTGTGACCTCGTTATTAACAACATCCAATGTCCATGATCAGGAAACCTTGATCATCTTTTTAATCAACGAGCCTGTTTATAAGAGAGGCATAACTAGGAACTTTCCTTTTGTTTATTAAACACACATGTATTAACGTTTCCAAATTAATACAGTTATAGCATGCAAAATAAATAGTAATCATAAAAAAGGAAGAAGATAATAAACACTTTATTATTACCTCTCGGGCATATTCCCTTCAGTCTCCCACTTGCACTAGAGTCAATAATCTAGTTTGAAAAACTTTGTGTATTAAACACTTATGGCTTTCTGGTGTTGGATATACGCGATTGCTAGTGGTTAACATAATCTCTGGATCTGATAGTTTTAGGTTCGTGTGTATTTGCATCTCTTTGCGTCTCTACGCATCACTCATTCTCAAATGAGATGGAATTTTATAAATTTGGTCCTTTCGTGAGACCTTTAGTTCGTTCGGGTTATAATACGTTGATATTATTGTCATACAATATATTTTCATAGTATTAGCCCACTTTGAACCACATCTAGTTTGATAAAAAAACTACTTAACACAAATACCCTCCTTTGATGCTACTATAGCAGCCATATACTTAGACTTTTGTTGTAGTATCTGTCACAACGTCTCAACTTTGGAACTCATCCAAATCCATCATGGAAGATATTTTCCATTACATTGTGCTACCCATATTCTAAATTGAGATAAATTTAATTTGTATCTTGTGACAAAACTAGTATCAATGTAACACTTTACAATGAACTATCTTTAACTATTTGTCACTTATACATGATATATTCTTAGTTCTTCCATAGCTCATAAGAATATCTTTACTATCGTCTAATGATCATCTTATGAATCATTCTGGTATGTGCTCATAACATTTACATCATAGGACATATCTGGATATATACATATCACGGTATAATCGATCAAAGTCTTTATGTGATTTTACTCACCAAGTGTTGAAACACATGAATCTTGATACAATCCTTTCCATGCAGCAAGAACCTTTCTTGTTGTTTCCATATTGAACCCTTTCAATATCTCATACATGTACGTCTGACACACCATATTAGCGCCTCAATCTATCCATATAGATATTGATGCCAAATATTCCGGTTTTTCCCAAGTCTTTCATCAAAATCCTATTTTAATGAAATTATTAACTTGTGTCAATAAAAGGTACATCATTTCCAATCAACAATATGTACTCTGCATAATGTATTGGAAATTTGTCTCAGCGATCCCACTTAATTTCTTGCAAATGCAAGCATCTTCATCCTCTCCGATGAAATTAAACTCCTTTAACATTTTCATCATGGTGAAGATTCCAACTCAGTTATGCTCACTTCAACTATTGAAGTTTGCATGCCCTTTTAGCATCCTTTGAATTAATAAAAACCCTTCGGACCGTGTCTTGTACATGTCCTAGGTAACCATTCTATTAGAAGAACATTGTTTTGTTTGTTCAACTACCATACACCAAATTATATGTAGTGGTTGCTACATTAATCCATCAAGACTAAATATCGCTATGAAAGAGCAAATCTTGTCATAGTCAACTCCTTGAACATTGCCATAAACTTCTTTCTGACATGTCAACTATTTCATAGATGTTAAAAATCCATGTCTATTTCTTTATAGACCCAAACACGACCGATAGGCTTCACGCCTTTCCGGGGAGTCTTCCAAGTTTAGAAACTTGATTTCTCGTGTATGGATAAATCACGGATTCTATGACTTCTAGTCATTTTATGGAGTCAGGGCCCACCATTGCTTCTTTGCATGCAGTCGGTTCATCATTGTCAAAACAATAACGACTTGTTTATCAAATCTCACTATTTGATTCTTACTCGATGCATCCGGTTCAAATAGGAACTCTAATCTCCAAGATCACACCCTTTGTAATCACGGGAGCCATGAGCATTGTATCCGCCACCGGGACACTTTCCAGTGCTGTGCTACTTAGCACATATAGCTAAGGTTCAATAACCTTATCAAAGTTCTATTGTCCTCCCACTTAACTTTTCGCGAAAAATTCCTTCTCAAGAAACTCTTTTGTCCTCGGTGTTATGGAGAAATTCCCGACAAATTATTTGGGATAACCTACACAGACGTGCTTATCCGACTTTGGTTGTAAACATTTTACTTATGCATAGCATACCAAAAATTAAGAAAAGACAATTCGGGTTTTATCCCAAACCATAACTCATATGGTGTCATTTCAATGGATCATGATGGTGCTCTTTTCAGTGTTAAAGCGGTAGTCTCTAAAGCTTTAATCCTTAAAACATAATGGAAGTTTTATAAATGACACCTTTGATCTTACCATGTCAAACGAGGTTTGATTTGATCTCTCGAACTTACCATACTCCTGTAGTTTATCGGGAAGTGCAAATTCATGATCAATTCCTCAAATCTTATGTGTTTTGATAAACATGTAACTCAAATATCTTCCTTTATTATCAAATCATAAACTCTTTTATTTTCTTGTTACAATGATTTTTCACTTCGTCTTAAAAGTCTTTGAACAATTTTCAAATGTTTCATACTTTTTCCTTATTAAGTAAATATATAGATATATTCAATCAAATTTCTGGAGAAAGCGTATGAAGTAAAACGATCCATCCCATATGGCTACACATAATGGACTATGCACATCAGTAAGCACAATTTCCAATAAGCTAGTCACCCGTTCCTCTTTGGCCTATGAACAGAGTTCAAATTATCTCAAGGAATTTTTCACAAGCGTCAATTGATCAAAATTAAAATACTCCAAAAATCCATCAACATGGAGTTTCTTCATGTTTACTTTCCAATATAATTCAAACAGAGATGTCACTTCATAAGTTATCTTCCAATCATTTTTCTTACGACAATTTAGCAATAATGTTTATGGATGTGATTTCTCCAACTAGACTTGTAAAAGTTCATCCATCCTTTATGGAATACGGTAATTATCTGAACAACCATTGTACTCGTAAGACCGGAATAAAATAACAATTATTAAACCAAATCTTGAAGGCTAGGTTTGACGACAACGAAAAACACAATAACACTTTATTTGTTTTCGATGAACGTCATCACTTATTCTCTTGCTAGTTATTTAGGTCATTGGAGTTCATGAACTGTGTTGTTCTGTATGACACTTCACACCAACCAATTCGATATCCAATACCGGTATCCAATACCTAAGAACCACATTTTTTAACAAGCAAGGAATACGACCATAACATGTATATCTTCTATATACCTAAGTTGGACATCTCCAACCTTTTCTGCCAAATATTTTATAGATTCTCTTTCAACAATTCCTTTTCTTTTAAAAGAATCTATCAACATCAATAGTGGTGTCATTCACATGACATATAGTACACAGTGTATATAGTCAAATACTGATACCTTTGGACTTGCACTTTGAAGTGGATCACCATCATCAAATGTTTGGTGTTCTTTCAAAAATCCATGCTTTAGTAATCTATTAGTGTAGTAAACATTTTAATTACATCTTCTATTCATCCTTATTATGACAACTTTCATGATCAAGCTACTATAGCCTATAAGGAAGAATCGTGAGTATAATGTTAGTTCCCAAAACCTTTTTGGGAGATCCGGATGCCTAGCATCTCCATCCTTCACAAATTCTCATACAATATGAGAACATGTATTTTGCTAAATTATACTCTATCATAATGTAACCAAAAACATTGTTTCAGGTACCACAATCTCTTCCATACATGATGGTTTCTGAAACAATTTTTTCAGCTGCTGGATTATCTTGATATTAAAACAACTTTTGAATATCAATAATCATGGAGGAAAACATGATACTTTAGACACTAACATTGGAATTCTTACTCTTGATTTAATACTACTTATTAAACTTCATGGAGTAAATAGATTTGGCCGAAAGTTTGAAATAGGACTTCTAAACTTTAAATTGACATTCAAAACAATATGATACCCATTCATAAAGTAAATATCCAGAATTCTATAGTTCTATTATCTCAATTAAAACTAAGCATACGGTAGTAAACAGATGCCAATGACTACAACAAATTATGCAAATTCACTTTGATTTAGTTTATGACAAATTTGGTTCGACTAATCCAAATTAGAAATGAACTCCCACTCAAAAACAACATCCCTCGTGCCTTTTTGGTGATTACATAAACCAAATCCACTACACCAAGTCCAATCATCATGTGAGTCGGTGTAGCTTCAAAGGCGAGCATCAATATGGGCATCACATCAACTATATGGCACATTATTAACCTTTCGATCCGTGTTTCGAGGCCATGTCTGTACATGCTATGCTTGCCAAGTAAGAACCTTAGTACTCGCGTGTGTAAAACTGTCTTACACCCGTTGTATGAAAGCACAGAGTCGAGTACACCCGATCATCACGTGATGTCTCCGAACACTATCCATAGAACAGTGCATACTTAAGGAAGAACACATTTTATCTTGATATTTAAATGAGGGATCATCTTATAACGCTACTAAAACGCAAAAACTAGCAATATAAGATGCAAATATCATATGCGTAAAGTCGAATGATATGGTCTATGCATTTGATCCCTATCATGTGCATCGTGGTATGATCTCTATCATTCTTTTGTGTGTAAGGCCAAGGTCTATGGAACTTACACGTTAGGTGTGTTGTAAGGGTATCAGCTATACATCAACTTACAACATTTCCATATCATGACACTAGCCCAGCAACGATCTAAACTAGACGCCTCTAATTTATCGATTGCAAGTTTTTACGTGGTTTAAGGCTTTCAAAGATAGAACCGGTCTTCCCTACGAACATGGAACCACAACAATGATAACTAAGTTATTAGCAACTCATTGTAAATCGGATATTTACTATAGTAGGAGACAGAAACCCGCTAGCCACTTATGCAAAACTAGTTGCATGTCAGTCGTGGAACCGGTCTCATGTGCAATGACATGTAAAGTTGGTCTCGGCCGCTTCATCCCACTATGCCACCAATATCCAAAATACATGAAAGAAGCAATAACATGACCATATCACCCACATACTCTTATGTGTTCTACCCGTGCAAAGAACCTACAGATAGATCAGGTTCTGATACCACTGTTGGGTTCATAGCATAGAAAACAAAAAATTCCTATGATGGGAACCATTATACGCCAAGATCTGTCTATTAGATAGAAGCAATGGGTGGATATACATCCATAGAGAACATACCCTCGAAGACAACAAAGCTTTGTTAACGAGATGGAACTCATGGATGATGTAGTCATACACTTGACGATCTCAAGATCGTGATGAAGTCCAGCAGGTCCAGCTCCAGCATGTCCATCAGATCCAGCTCCAGCAAGTCTAGCACTGCAAAGCAGCGGTGCATCCGTGATCGCACACACATCTGGTACCCCGAAAACCTCCGTCCCTTTCTCCAGCAGAGCAGCGGAAGCAACAACTCCTTTCTAGATAAAGCCATCGGGAATATGTATCTCGCTAATCCAAGACCATGGGGAAAAATACTAGAGGGGGAGAGATATCCTTCACGAGGAGGTGTGAGTGAGAAGTGAGGAGAGGGGGCCTTTTATAGGAGGAGGGGGCAACCCCTCCCCATGGCCGGCGCCCATGGAGGATGCCCCTTCACCTCCCTCATTCATGTGGTTGTAACCCCCTCCACATAAATATGCCCCTTCACATTCTCTATTAATGTCTCCACTCTAAATGCATTAAATTACTCCAAATTTAATGCTCTCTCATTTAATAAAACTCTTTTATTATTTTTATTCAGAATTTTGTTAATTACTTTAATTAAAAAAGCATTCATATAAAACCCCCTGCAACATTTCAATATAACATGCAGAAGCAATTTCAGCAATTTCACCCGAAACAATTTCAGTGTCTATTGAAATAATTCTAACGCTTTCTTAAATCTTTATCTGAAACATATTTGCTCCAAATGGTGTTGGTATCCCTTAAGTGTGTCACCCACGGTTCGCGAATAATGCAGACATGATCAAGACCCCTCTCCGATCAATAATCAACAGCGGTGCCTAGAGATCCGTACTGACTCCCACATATTTAACTATGACTTATGTGATCGTGAGAATCTTTAACGCTAGTAACTAAATCCCTTTGTCTCACGATATATTACATGTCCGAGATTCGATCATCGGTATCTCTATCCCTAGTTTGATCTCGTTGCCGACATGTACTCTTTTCTTGTTCCCGTGATATAACATTCTAGTGATCTCATCACCTGCTTGCAAGCTAACCAATGTGATATCATCGAGAGGACCCACAGTATATCTATCTTTCATCAGGATGGAAAAATTCCACTCTTGATTCATGAGCCTCTACATAACACTTTTTTAGCACTGAACCCACCTTTATAATCACCCTTTCACGGTGAGACGTTTGATGTTATCAAGATACTCTTCCAGTGTTAGTGATTGACATGATCTCATGGTCTAAGGACTAGGATTACTTCGTATGATGTTATAGCAATATAAACACAATGACTTTGATCGTAATGCTATACTTCGGATGAATGTTCATCACTTCATTCCACTAATGTTGTGACCTCGTTATTAACAACATCCAATGTCCATGATAAGGAAACCTTGATCATCTTGTTAATCAATGAGCTAGTTTATAAGAGAGGCATAACTAGGAACTTTCCTTTTGTTTATGAAACACACATGTATTAACATTTCCAAATTAATACAATTATAGCATGCAAAATAAACATTTATCATAAACAAGGAATAAGATAATAACCACTTTATTATTGCCTCTCGGGCATATTCCCTTTAGTTTAGCCGAGTCCGTAACAAGATCCCCAAGATCTCAGACTCCAACATCATCACCGCCTTTTCCTATGGAGTGAAGGACGTCAATATGAGGGAGAATATTAGCATCCGAGGTGGGAGCCTCACCACAACCGCCAAACTCTTCGTCGTGGCTGAGAAATGCGCCAAGGAAGAGGTGGGGTTTGGTGTTCGGCCTTGCCAAGGTAGAAACTACCCCCAAGGCCTTAGGCTCATCCAAGGGCAAGGACAAGGACCCGAAGCGCAAGATTACCACTGTCCTGGCTACAGAGCTAGACTGGAAGAGCCCTCACGAGGGGAACAGTGATAGGGAGCAGGACGATAGCTCATACTGCCACTTCCACAAGAAGCCGGGGCATCCCACCGACGACTGCTACGAGCTCAAGAAGCTTCGCGACATGAGAAGGATCCATTGGAGGGGAAGACCGAGTGGTGAGCGAGGCAGCCAGAGCGGTGGCAACCGCGGAGGCGATTGCTGGAACAACAACTTCGGCGGCTGCGACCCCCTCTGGTAGGCCACCAGGCCAACGCTGTGAAATAGCACCCTCATCCTTAGGAGAGGGACGTACCAAGGATCCTGGGAGCTACCAAATGTCACAGGGCGCCAAAGCCTACATTATTGGTGGTTCCCAGGCCCCGAAATCCAACAGGCACTTCGCGAGATTGCGGCTGCTAGACCGGGGTCCCGTCGCCAAAGCTGATGTGGTCCCAATGCACCATCACCTTCGATACCCGTGACCACCCCACTTCCACCAGGACCATGATCTGCACTCCTACCATCAACAAGATTGCAGTCACGAGGACCCTCATCAATGGAGGTGCAAGCCTGAACATGATCTCCACCAAGACTTTCACCTAGCTGCAGGTGCAATACGACCGGTTCTTGCCGACCATGTCGTTCTCCAAAGTGACCAGTGGATCCACCACACCCATTGGGCAGGTGTGCTTCTCTCTCACGTTCGGAATGTGCAACTACTACCGCACCAAGCTCATCAACTTTGACGTGGCACACATCGCCCTCCCGTACAACGTCATCCTCAGCTACCTCGCGCTAGCAAAGTTCATGGTAGCTACTCATCATGACTACAACAAGATCAAGATGCATGGAGGCAGCGGCAGGGTCAACATGGTTCGTTGCGACGAGTTGGAATCCTCCCTCCCTCGAGCATGCATACAAGACTGTGGCTACTACTTACCCTGAGCACGTGGATGCCCTTGACTACGTTGGAGGCTCCACAAGGAGGAAGTAGATGATGGCCTAGGGAAACACCATGCCAAAGAGGGCAGCAGCCGCTCTGTTCCTGCCTCATGAGGAGTCAGGTGTGGTTGGCACCTGCATCCTCAAGAGGGACTCAGGACCACCCACGCCCCTCCTTGCAAGTGACGGGGAGGCTCCCTAGGATGGCGACAATCCGGGGGCTCCAAACTGCCCGATGTACTGCACCCAGCATGTGTACAACGCCAGCTGCACCTCTGGCGGCGACTGAGCTACTGGCTGAATAGGTGGATTGAGATACTGGAAGGTGGACAAGCCTCTCCAAACAGCGCGCCTGACTTTTTCAAGTTGACCCTTGCAAAACCCTCATCGCTTACAACTTCATCTCGTGTAAGACCCCGTGCAAGCTACGGTGGCATTGTAATAAGCTTGAACTGCCAGCGCCTTTTTGGATCTTGTGCTTCACACATGTTTCTCTATTTGGTTTTTCCCTTGGAAAGGCATTTCGCCAAAAACCGTGATGCCAGGTTTCCCTCACATGCACCACGCGAGCGGGGGCTAGGCGCGGTGCACATCACCGGGCCACTTCTCGTCAGCATCAGACCCTCACGTGGCGCATGTATGGACCTTTAGCAGCGTGTTATTTTTCCCTGGGGTGGTGGCACTTCAACATGCATGAAGAATGGATCAACGTAGTTGGTCAACTCAGCCACACGAGAAGTGTATGTGGCGCAACAATCCCAGATCTCCTTGATGTTTTGATCATTGTCGTCTTCATCGACAATCGAATAACCCTTGGTAACTTGCCATATTTCCATGCTTCCATGGTGGCTCATTACCATTGTTAGGGCATTTTGTGTCACTATGTGTGCATAGGCCCTATTCTAATCCTTTACAAGCTGAGGCATATCCTTCACCTTGTCTCGTAGCTCAAAGGCCGACATTAAGTCTAAGCCAGCGAGCCGAACAGATTCACCAATTTCTTCCAGAGACTGGTTGAAATCATGAATCAGGTCCCCAACGGCGACAAGCTGGCTGGTACGAGGCTCGGATGAAGAGGCATCGAGCATGTCGAGAGGACCTGTAAGAAAGAAAACAAGGTCAACAATATAACCGAGTCTAAAAATTTGGAAAAAACAATAAATCAGGGACAGAAAACTTACCGAAGATAGCATCATCTACTTTGGTCTTCTCCTCTCGAAGGCTTTGGAGTTCATTCCGGAGAGCTTCATAGGTGTCCTTCTCCCTGTCGAAGGCATCTTGCAAGTACGAGATTGTTTGGTCCTATTTGGCGATGGTGCGGTCACGCACTTCAATTGCATGATTGGTGGATTCAAGAACACTGGCAATGGCGGTTTCATGATCGATCTTGAGTTTTTCTACTACTGCATGCAGGTCGGCATTCTCCACCTCCAGGACCTTATAATCATTGTCTCGTTCAATCATTTTTAGGAATGCTTCACAAGTTCTGATAACAGCAATATATAAAAGTCGGATAAATATTTGGCTATAGATCAACAAAATAGATTATGAAAATGAGGCATGAAATGTTTACCTTCAGCTTCATCTTTTGAAATTTTCAGTTGCGCATCTTCAAGTCAGAGAGCTCTGATCTCTCTCCGCTTGTTGCAAATATTCTTCAATAATTCCTTGTTATAAGCATTAAAGTTCTATAAGTCAGGATGGTAACTAGAGTCATAAGTCTACTAAGGCACATGCTGATATTTAACTTAGTTAAAATATTAGATCGATTCTTAGTAGACTTCTGACTCTAGTTACAATCCTAACTTATAGAAAGTTAACGCTTATAACTAGGAATTATTGGGGCAGCTATACTAGTTCATTCTTTGGCATCCTCTAAAAGCATAAATCTAGATTCCTATCCAATTTCATGCTTGGGGTCTAGAGGATATGATATGAAATACAATAAAAATGAAGAGTCACATTATTACTTACGTAATGTTCATGAGTTAATTTATTGAGGCTCATGTGCACCTCAGAAGAAACCTTCTCGGTGAGATTCAGAGGAATCATTGGTTGTGGCGGGGCCACACCAGCCTTCAACTTCTTGTTGCAAAGAAGAACTTAGTCAAGAAGGTCGGCGAGTTTGAAGTCTTAAGCTTTTTGCGCCTCCTCCTCCGCTATGATATTCTGGGTCTCCAAGTGATGGAGAGCCAATTTTGGATCTCTTCTGCGCTCTATCGAGTAAGGCCAAGTTTGGAAAACCCGGATTCTGTAGAAGGTTGTCTAGGAAGGTTTCAGCTGAGGGATCATTACCCTTTGATTGTTCACCCTTATCATGTTCTGAGTCACCTACTATGTTGTTGGTCTAGGAACCAAGGTTCGCTGGCTCTTGAGAATGAGCCAAAACATCTTCAACGCGTGGAGAAGGAGTACCCTTGGGCGTTGAAGATGGCTTTGGTAGGAGTCGAAGGCGGAGCAGTAGGTGAGGCTAGAACCAACTTTTGCTGGCGCAGAGTCTTCCCCAGCTTTCCTTTTCCCTTACCCTTGGCAATCGTTTTAGCTTGTATGGTAACAGAGTAAGATCATTGCAATTCAGAGAAAATATAAATTGATACTCGAAACCTTATGAAGAAGTTTACCTCTTTACAACATGCACTTTTTGAGTGCCCACAGAAACAACCGGAGCTTTGCGATTCTAGGTAAGCGCCTCCAGTAAAACTTCAAGTTCTTCATCCTCCTGAGGAACCGGATCCTTAGGTGGATATCCCTCAAGGGAAGCAAGCTCCAACTCGGGGAGGTCAGCAAGCTTGAAGAGACATTATCTCAGTATTGCAAAGTTACAAAGTACATATGAGCAAATAAATTGAGTATAAATGAAACAGCCAGAAAAACTTACCGGTGTGAAAGGTTCATCAGCAGTATACATGTCTAGAGAGAGATCTAGAATCTTCCACTCAACTCTCTCCTTGATCAACCATTTGATCTGGGACTCATAGTCTTTGTCCGGGATTGAGAGCGAGCTGATCTTGAGGCTACCCTTTTTTCTCTTGGTGACCGTGTGCATAAGCCGGTCACCATGGTACTGAAGGGGTTGAATCCGATGTGCTAGCCAATAGTGGATCACGTCGGCTTCATCAAATATTTGATCCATCTCTTGGCGAGAATCAGATCATCAGAAAGAGCCGGAGCTTCCGCATACCCGGACTCTTGGGGCGTGGCGGCACCGTCAACAAAAGCCGGAAAAATAGTTTCTTTGTTGGGAGCCGGTTTGTCCTTATCGTAAAAGAACATGGATGGCCATTTCTTCACCAACTTGCTAGCCTTAATCTTGTGGTAGACTCGGTCTCACCTAAGGGTCAAGCTAAGAGTCCCGGTAATATAAGGACTACCGCAAGTGATGGACTTTCTCCGGGTACCAAAGTAGTACTGGAACAAGATAAGACTCGGTTTTATTCCAAGATAACCTCACACAAGGAAGCGTAAGCACTAAGTTCTATAATCGTGTTTGGGGGGAAATTATGGAGCTAGAGTCCATAGTAATCTACAACCTCACAGAAGAACTCTAAGGGGGAAATATCAAACCTCTGTCGAGGTGAGTGCCAAAGTGGACCCTCTCGTTGACGCGAGGATCAGGGACGACCTCTTCGAAGAGGCTCCGCTAGTCATTGGCGTAGAGGAGACCTTCCTTCTCAATGACACACAGTTTCTCGTCATCGAGGACACACGAGATCCACACTCCATGGAAATTCTCATGCTCTGTCGCTGCAGTGGTCGCCGCCATGCCAGATGAAGATGCATTAGCCATTTTGGTGATAATGGTAACCTTAGATGGGCGGCGATGTGCGATTTTGGGGAAGGAAAGGAGGAGCAAGTGCACAGTGGTGTTGGGAGGAAGAAAAAAGAAAAAGTGTTGGTGAGGAGAAATAAGGAGATCTCGACCCCTTATATGCCTCACTTGCGTCAAGATTCGTGCGAAACGAACAATGAACATGCCACGTGTCATGGAACAAGATGGTTAATCTCCTCAGGAAGATTACGCCACCTCGATCTCCGCACGCGCATTAAATGACACCTCGGTTCCGTGATGAACAGACCCACCAACGGCCGCACGGTAAGCAATGTATGTCCGTGACGTGACTTGACCTTGACTGATGTTAGGTTGCGTTAGATACCAAGTTTCGGCTTAGTTTTCATTTCAAGTTGCACAACCGAATGACATATTCATAGGTCCAACTCAATTTGAGACTCGGATCCTACTTTTTGTTTTGAGTTTCAGGAACCCTTCAAGATTCTGCAAGGCAAAGATAGAAAAAGCTAGATGACGAAATCAGACTCTAGATCTTGGAGACTTCCGAGGGCTACTGTTGGGGATATACTTTCCGGGTATACCCACTATGACTCGCTAACCAGGGTGGCCCACTTCATCTTTGAGCTTTGCTTCACGGGCGGCCAAGTCAGGGAGAGAAGATGGAGTTCCATCCAGCTGGGGAAGGCCCAGAAGACATACCGACTTAGGCATGTTTAGTTTCTTGTAATCCAAGATGTACTTTGTAACTGACTCTTAGTTGTAGCCGGATATGTCTCTCCTGTAACCCTAGGACGGATATCTATACCTTTAGGGCACCCACAATCTACAATCTCAACTCGCATAGGCGAACCTCTATTGTAATATGTACTTTCGTCTCTTCCGTATTACTAGATTGCTAGCATGAGTAGGATCCGTCCAAAGCCGGCGTATTCGAACCTGGGTAAAGATTGTGTGCTCACCGTCCCGAAGTAGCGTCACCTCACACCCCTTTCTGCACACGCCTCGAGGACCCCCTCTTGGCATACATGTCTTCAATCCGACGATAGTCAACTTTTTCTATTGCCTCTACACTATGACTATGCAAGAGCAATCGTACAATGCTTTGGCAACAATATGAGCTACTCTCGATAGGTTACGTAAAACACAAAGTAAGAAATGGGGTTAACAAAGGTGGTCAAAGTTATACATTGTGGTGATGAAGACCTTGCAACTGTTGGTGGAGGGATGGTTCGATTTCTATGGTATCTATGTCGAGAGAGACGCGTTGTTGTGGAAGGTTTGTTAGAATGACATATACGCACACAAAACACTAACTTCAAAAGGAAATTAGTCGAAAAGGAAAAGAGGAATTTTTTGTTAGGGCCGAAGACTGCGGGGCATGCAGACGGAGACTTCGGGGGGGAGGCTCCGGTGCTACCGGGCGGAGACCCCGTTGGCGGGGAGAGCACCACGAACAACTCATCTTCTTGAGCGGAAATCTAGGCTTTCGATCCTCAAATCCAGACATTTTTGACCAAATTAGGCTGGGAAACGCAGGCAAATGGTAGACCAACTCCAAAGAACAGTTTCTTATGGATCAAAACAATAATCAACTCACCAAACTGAGAGATCGATCCAAAATAGATTTGGGGCAATATTTTTGGTATTTTTCATTTTATGGTGGAAATGGATGAACAAAGTCAAATCCGTGGCAACCAAAGGCTCTTGATACAAGTTTGTTATGGGGCCCTTGTTGGGGTGACCCTTGGGTGGCCCAATATTCCCGGATTTGATGTGGGGAGGGAGGGAAAACCCGATAAACATGATTAACACAACTCTAATACAAGGTAAAGATACAAACAGACTCGAAAACACACACTATTCAACTTGCTCCTCTTAGCTCCAACAATCAATCTAATAGAATCATCGGCGAGAGACCTTGCAGTAGAATCACCAAAGGAGAGATCGGCAAACAGATGATAGAATCCAAGTCAAGGAGAGAATAGCAACTAAGTAGAATCCAAAAGGGGAGAGACCTAGCACTACTAGAATTATTGACAAGGAGAGACCAAACACTTGAGGATGGTAATTACGACTTGGAGAAGGTGTTGGGTTCACAACATAGAAAACAAAATGTTTCCTACAATGGGAACTACTAAGAACCAAGATCTATCTGACTAGATACAAACAACGGTTGGATATACATCCATAGAGAACATACCGTTGAAGACCGACAAAGTTTTACGAGGTTGAACTCGTGGATGATGTAGTCGTACACTTGCGGATCTCAAGATCGAGAGGAAGTCAAGCGCCACAAATTAGCAGCACATCCATGATAGCACACACGTCTAGTCCAACGAATAACCTCTTCCTCCTTGCTCTAGCAATGAAGCGGAAGTAGTGGAAGCAGCAACTCCTGCCAGACTAAATCCACCGGGAACATGTATCTCGCTAATCCGAGACCATGGGGGAATAACTCTAGAGGGGGAAAGATCCTTCACGAGGAGGTGTGAGATGAGAGGAGGGAGTGGAGGGACTTTTATAGGGATAGGGGGGCAACCCCTCCCATGGACAGCGGCCATGGTGGTGCCCCACCTCTTCCACATTCATGTGGGTGGAGCTCCCACTCACATCAATTTTGCCTCCACTCAAAATTCCACTCATCCCCATTAAATTTCCAGCAAATTTAATGCAAACTCTCATTTAATAAAACTCTTTTATTTATTTTATTCAGAATTTTGTTAATTTCTTTAATTAACAAACATTCACATAAAACCCGCTGCAACATTTCAATATCACATGCAGATACAATTTCAGCAATTTCACCTGAAACAATTCCGGTGTCCATTGAAATAATGCCAGTGCTTTGTAATTCTTTTCTCTAAAACATATTTTCTCCAAATGGTTTCAGTATCCCTTAAGTGTGTCAAGCTACGGTTCGCGAATAAATACATGGTCGAGACCCTTGTCCGATCAATAATCAGCAGTGGGACCTGGAGATCCGTACTGACTGCTACACATTCAATGATGACTTCTATGATCGTGAGAACCTTTAACGTTAGTAAATTAATCCCTTTGTCTCGCTATATATTACATGTCTGAGATTCTATCATCGGTATCCCCATACCTAGTTTGATCTCGTTATCGACATGCACTCTTTTCTCGTTCCCGTTATATAACATTCTAGTGATCACATCACTTGCTTGCAAGCTATTTCAATGTGATATCACCGAGAGGTCCCCAAGTATATCTATCCGTCGTCGGGATGGACAAATCCAACTGTTGATCCATGATCCTCTACATAACACCTTCATAGCACTGAACCCACCTTTATAGTCACCCTGTTACGGTGTGATGTTTGATGTTATCAAGATACTCTGCTGGTGTTAGTGATTAACATGATCTCATGGTTTAAGGACTAGATTACTTCGTATGATGTTATAGAAATATAAACACAATAACTTTGATCATAATGCTATATTTTGGATGAATGTTCATCACATCATTCCTAGGAATAATATAATAACAACTTTGTATTTTATATGCAATTTATATGCCCAATATATGATACCCACTTGTTTTCTTTGTATAATGGACTAATCCATCAGGAGGATGTGCCATTGCTGCTTATATCCTGGAATTTTTTAAAGAGGCCTATGCAGGAGTTCTTGAAGAGTCATATCCTGCTGCTGACATCCTAGATGTGCCATTGTTGCTTATCTTTTGTGTAACATATGCAACACATAGTAGCATGGCTTGTGATCTGGCAAATGTTGTTTCTGTATTTATCTGTTCTGCAAATCAACTCAGCGTGTATTATTTTGAGTTATTATTTAATATATTCTGCCTATTCTCTCTTTTCTGAATGAAATATTTGTTATTTACTATAAGGGTGTAATTCCCTAGCGTGTGGGACTAGTTGGAAATGGAAGTCCGACTAGTGGGGCCAATACAAAATAGAAACCTGACTAGTGGGACATATCTTACTGGTGGGACCATCTCTAGAATAAAATAGAAAATATAAATTATCCTACAAAAAGGCCAAGCACAAAATTAAATGGGCTTTGAAAAGGCCAAAATCCTTCAAAGAAAAAGGCTGATTTGTTGGGCTTGGCCCATGTAGATAGTTGAACTGGACTGGGCTAATTCTAATCTACGACTATTTGATTTGGTCACTGATTTTCCACGTAGGATTGTCCATGTCAGATCCTAGGTGGACAGGGTAGATGGCCTGCGACCAAAATAGTTGGTCATAGAAACTATGACCATTTGTATTGGTTATAGACGTCTATGAACAATTCAGAAAAAAGGTTGTCATGTTTAACTAGTGACGCTTAGCTTTTGATCATCTGTATTTGGTCATAGAAATGTCATAAATTAGAAACTATGACCTTTCAGTGACTAATATGGAGGGACATGTATCACCAGATTTCCTGTAGTGAGTCAACAATTTTCTTTATTGGGCGGCTCAAACCATTGAGGAACCTTGATATTGTTTGCTCTTCGAGTTCTCTAACATCTGCTTGCATCATAGTCTTCTCCATTTCCTTGTAGAACTCTTCAATTGATCTTCTTCCTTGCCTCAGATTTTGTAGCTTGTCGAAGAGATCTGCCCTATAGTGTTTGGGGCAGAATCTTTTGTACATCACTTCCTTCATCTCCATCCAACTGCTAAAATTGGTGGTTCTTCTTGCTTCTCACAATGTTTTTGATAATCTTCCCACCAAACATTGGCATAGTCCTCAAACTCAAGGGATGCCATTGCAACTTTCTTCTCTTCGGAATAGTTGTGGACTCGAAATATTTTATCAACTTTGAGCTCCCAATCAATGTATGTGTTAACATCTTCTCCTCCTTTGAACATGGGCATAGCGAATTTTAGCTTCCCAAACTTTCTTTCTTCATGCTCATGGTGGTAGTTGCAGTCTTCTTGTCTCATGCTTGATTCACTTGGTGCGCGTGGTGGAGGAGGGGGGGCTTGATTGTCTCGGGGTGCAGATAGTGGAGGAGCTTGATGATCAAAGTATCTTCTAATCCTTTGCTCGGGATCATTTGCATGTTTTGGTTGTTGGTAACGATGGTGGGGTTGATCATGAAAGTTGTTTCGTATAGCGCAGCTCGCATCCTCATCATCATCAATTGCATCCCATTGCAGTTCTTGATTGATGTGATGTGGACAGTGGTAATGGTGTAGGAGATGACGCCTATCATCCCGATGGTGTTCACCATGAAGTGCTTGCACTTGTTGAGGTTGTAGTTGTATCATTGCTTGTGGTGGTGGGCGACCGTGTCCTTGTTGTTGTTGTGGTTGAGCATGATGATAATGGTGCCAGTGATTTCTTGCATGGTGTGGTTGTTGAGCTTGTGGATCAACCTCTTGTTCATGGCGATGACGAGCTTGGTGTTCCCAATTGTGGTGGTGGGGTTCTCCATGACGGGAGTGTGAGCACGAAGCGTCGCCATGACGACTTGACGAGCACGTACGAGATGAACTTTACGATATTGAATGATGACCATAACGGTTGACAAGGTTCACAATAGCTTGGTGAAGATCTTGGAATTGAGCGTGATGCTCCGCTTGGCGTTAACGGTCACGGTAGTCAAACTCTCGAAAAGTTTCATCATGCTGGTTCTCAAGCCTCTCAATTTGGGCATTGAATTCTTGTCGTTGCGCCCATAAGTTGTGGCACGTGGCTAAACCATCTTGGTTATTGAAGTTGACATCTATGCTAGCTCATCTTACCCTAGACATGTTATACGTATAACCACAATTGCAAGAAAGGGTGATGTTGGTGGTATGGTATGTGCCACAATGCGTTACCAAGTCAAAAATTGGAAGGTTTGTTCTTACCGAGAGAAAAGTAATTAGCGATACACAAGACACACACACAAAGGCCTATGGTGGAAGGTTAGGAAGGTGGATAGAAAATGGAACAACCAAAAAAAAGGTTATTGTCAAAAAATGATAAAATCCAACAAAAACAAAGTCAAAGGAAAAGGTCAAAAAGGGTGATGAGAACCTATGACTATACACAGTTGGTGGAGATCAATGTGCTAACATGACTATGAAAATGAGCAACAAACAAAATTGGTCCTAACAAAGGCTAATGCTTGGTGTCATGCCAATGCTAGGAGAGACTGTAGCCCGTTTGCACAAAGATTGAGATGCAACGGATTTGCACGCTTTCCTTGCTATTACTCACACTCTTACTTAGAAGATTTGGACTCTCTTTTGCATTGGTATGTTTCTATTTTTCTTTTGGTTAGAAGCTTTTATTATGTATCTCCTTTCTTTCTATGCTACGGAGTCAACTTTTTCTATTGCCTCTACACTTTGACTATGCAAGAACAAGCGCACACTGCTTCGGCAAACACAAGATGAGCTACTCTCGATAGGTTACGTAACACACAAAGGAAGAAATGGGGTTAACAAAGGTGGTGCAAGTTATACATTATGATGATGACGAACTTGTAACCATTGTTGGAGGGATGGTTCGAGTTCCTTGGTGTTGATGCCGAGCGCTAGGCATTGTTGCGGAGGATTTCTTAGAATGACAGACATGCACACAAAACACAAACATCAAAAGGAAATCAGTCGAAAAGGAAAAGAGGTATGGGGCAGAGACTTCGGGGGGGCGCAGACTCCGTTGTCGGGGCCAGCACCACAAACAACTTGTGTTCTTGAGCGGAAATCTAGGCCTTCGATCCTCAAATCTAGAAATTTATGGCCAAATTAGGCTGGGAAATGCAGGCAAATGGTAAAACAACTCAAAAGAAAAATTTCTTATGGATCAAAACCGCAATCAACTCACCAAAATGAGAGATCGATCCAAAAGTGATCTGGGGCAATACTTTTCGTATTTTTCAATTTATGGTTGAAATCGATGAACGAAGTCAAATCTGTGGCAGCCAAAGGCTCTTGATACCAGTTTGTTATGGGCCCTTGTGGGGGTGACCCTTGGGTGGCCTGATTTTCACGGATTTGATGTGGGGAGTGAGGGGAAACTCGATGAACATGATGAACACAACTCTAATGCAAGGTAAAGATACAAAGACAAGCCAAACACACATTACTCAATTTTCTCCCGTTGGTTCGAACAACCAATACAACAGAATCGTCGGCGAGGGACCCTGCGGTAGAATCACAAAAGGAGAGATTGGCAAGCGGATGATAGAATCCAAGTCAACGAGATAATATGAACTAAGTAGAATCCCAAAGGGAAGAGACCTAGTATTACTTGAATCCTTGACAAGGAGAGACCAAACACTTGAGGAGGGTCTTCACGGCTTGGATAAGGTCACCGACTCCAAGGCCTTGTACAACTCATAGATAAACTATTGAGAGGGTGTTCCCATCTAGGGTTTGGAACATGCCTTAATTCACCATCATATCTAGGGTTTCAAGGAGGACATGGGGACATATATATAGGACAACCACGATCCAGGATTATTTTAGGCATAAAGGGGAGTTTGGAGGCATTACATGGGCTAGTCCCATATCAAGGAGTGACAACCCGTTTCACTTGCACCAGAGACTCCGGGGTCAAGGGGCCGAAGACTCCGGTGTGGCCGGAGACTCCGGTCGGGGCTTCAGTCTCCGACCCAGTATCGGGGGTGTACTAGGAGCTCCAGGCAATGTCCTGAGTCCGGTCTAGAGTCCTTTCGGCGGGAGGCCAGAGACTCCAGGGTCCAGGGCCGGAGACTCCGGTCTGGTCCAACGTCTTCTCTTCCAGGATTCTTGCTTGGGAATCTTGGCTCCAGGGTCATCCTTCCCTCCTCCTCTTGGCATCATGGTCATGGTCCTAGTCATACAATATGCATTTGTCTCAAGTAGGATTCCATTCACATGATATACAATGGAAGTTGAGTGATGGAAGGAATTCACCTTTGTAGGAATAGTTGGTGTAGCATGATATGGACCAATGGTGATTGCCATGTCTTGGGCTGCATCAATGACATCAACTATGGCTCCTCTATCATGGAAGGCTTGGATCTCTACATAGACAATGGGTCATCATGCATTGAGGACATGGAGCACTACATCGACAATGGCTCCACATGCTTAGGTGATATGGAGTATTACAACAACAATGAATCCCCAAGCATGGACAACTTTGAGCGCTACATTGATGACGCCCTTCCAAGCATGGAGGACATGGATAAGTTCATTGTCTTTGATGGCTCATCCATGAGCCATGATGAATTCCTCCACCACTTGGAAATGGAAGACTACAACGCTAAGAGAGCAGAGGCGCGTCATCAAGAAACCATGACCTTCAATCCCAAGCATGCCACACCATGGGGCACCATTTACTTCAATGATCCACCTCCAAGGGATCAAGAGCCACCACCTCTAATGCCACCACCTACAAGGCTTTAACGACCACCATCTAAAAGGAGCCAAGCGCCCTCATGTAACATCCCAAGATTTTAGAAATTTAGATATAATTTTTTTGCATTTGCATTACATCATGGCATATCATATAAATCTATAGTCAAAAGCCCTTTGTCCAAAAACATCGGTGTCAAAACCCTGGGAAGGGGATGGATTGGAAGTTTGTCTGCTCTAGTATAAGTTGTCTCAAAACTACTACATGAGATTTTGATCTATAGAGGGTGGGCCGTCTCTAGGTCCCAGTGATGTAACTCAGCACCCAGGAGAAGGAACAAAGGCGCTCAGGTTGGTCCTCGGGATCCGACATCTAGGTGTTGAGGGGAACGACTCATAGGGCACCGGAGTGGGAATTCTGAAGGTCTTGACCGGTTATTCGACCCACGCTCCGTATGGGATCAGGGAAGGATACCCGCATGGTGTGGGTAAAGTATACAACCTCTACTGAGTGCAAATATATTCAAATAGCCACGTCCATGGTCATGGACAGTTGGGAAGGTTACTATAGAGCGGTGCTAGTTTTGTTTTCAAAAAGGATTTCAGAAAAGAAAAGGCTTTGGAAATGTTTTGACCATGAGATGGTCGGAAAGGAAGGAATGGAGTTTGGTCATGAGATGACCAGAAGGAAGAAACAAATGGGTGACCCAATCCTAGTGTTTTCCAAAACTTTTCAAAAGGCTTTCTAAATATTTCACAAAAGTTTTCAACAAAGATATGTAGATACTATTGAAGGAGATATGCCCTAGAGGCAAATAATAAATAGGTTTTTATTCTCATGTCTCAATTAGTTTATAATAGTTTCATATTGTGCTATAACTGTATCAAGTAGAAACATTGTTACAAGTGTCATATGAAACAAACAAGTGGGCGCGGGGTGAGCCGCGGCCAGGGCCCACCCGGCCGGCACCGCCTCAGATACTGCTTTTTGCTACGCTATGGCTGTTGGGCCACCTCAGGTCAGCCCTCCCGGGTGTGCCTAGTAAGCCCAGCCGGCTGTAGCCCCTTTTACCTTTATTTCCTGATTTATTTTTGTTTCACATGGCTAACCCAATGGAGAGGGCACGACCTCCTCCGCCTATATATAGGGGTTCCCATGGGAGTACTAAAGACACACCAACATAAGATTGGAGAAGTCCTTTGGTTGACTTCCTCCTTCCTTCTCTCTCTATTCTCGAAGTGTTGGCACGGTCCCAAGTAAGGACTGTCCGCGCAAGAGACACCGCACTTGCAGCATGCCATTGCACTACAGGAATTCCTAGCCGGATATCAACTTTCGCACTCCCAGCGAGATCAGGGATCCGGAGGTCTCATCGTACACTGGATGTGTACGAAGACACCAGGCGCAACACTTGGGGCGCTTAAATGTCATGAGCCGAAGCTGATGGACGATGAAGATGGAGCAAGGGGTGACCTGTGAGGAGCTTCACGACCTTGAGGTTGGCTACGAGTACGACTACATCAACCACGTTCCCCTCAAAACGTTAACTGCGTATGGTCCACAAGGGTATGTATTCTATACGCTTGTACATAGATAGATCATGGGCAGTATTAGGCGGTTCCAACGTAGGAAATTTTTTGTTTTCTGTCACGGAACCCTTCAGTGGTATCAGAGCCAAGTGTATGTGTAGGAGTGTTGTATGGCCAGTACGGACAAATATTGTGCGGGCATTGATCCCTTAGTTGTTACCCTCTAACGTGTACTTGCTAATATCTCGGTATTGTTTGATGAAGCGGCCTAGACCGATCTTACGCGTATTCGTACACGAGACTGGTGCCACGCTCAACATACGGCGTGTAGCATATAAGTGGCTAGCAGGTGTCTATCTCTCATTCAATAATTGATATAACATTTACAATGGAGGGCCCTGAATGGGGTGAAGTAGAGACAAATGATGTATCCATGTTGTGGTTGGAAAGTTTGTAGTTTAGAAAAGGTTATATTTCGAAAGCCCTAACGACCATGT
The DNA here is from genome assembly GCA_910589775.1 of Avena eriantha. Taxonomy (NCBI): domain Eukaryota; kingdom Viridiplantae; phylum Streptophyta; class Magnoliopsida; order Poales; family Poaceae; genus Avena; species Avena eriantha. The sequence goes on along the minus strand of OU342740.1, from coordinate 193,885,524 downwards.
AAAACTTGCAAAAGTTAAAGTAGACGCATCTAACTTTGTTTATAGGAGGGCATGTGTTACGATATGGTATTGGTCGTTACGAAGGTAAAATAGTTTACTTTTCTATTACTACATAGTATAGTAATAGTCATCGTTCCGATGGATGACCTGGTGGTGGCGTCGTGGACTTGGCGTCAAACCAAGGGCAAGATGGAGATCATGCCAGAGCGATTGATGGAGATCAAGGCGCAAGAAGAAGGACCATATCATATCACAATATACATTTGATGTTGATACTTGTTTTACATCTTATTATCTGCTAGTCTTAGATACTCAACAGTAGCAAATGAGATAATCCCTATTTAATTCCAATGATCGTGTTGCCCTTGTGTATGCACCACCAAGAAAGTTCTTTGTTATGAGGCAGCGCCGTGATGATCGGGTGTCAAACATATCTACTTTTCAAAAGGCTTTCTAAATGTTTTACAAAAGTTTTCAATAAAGATATGTAGATACTATTGAAGGAGATATGCCCTAGAGGCAAATAATAAATAGGTTTTTATTCTCATATCTCAATTAGTTTATAATAGTTTCATAGTTTGCTATAACTGTATCAAGTAGAAACATTGGTACAAGTGTGGTATGAAACAAACAAGTCCCTAGTAGGCTCGTTTATACTAGTTCATTGGTCATGAGGATGATCTAGGTTTCAAGATCATGGACATTTATGCCAATTGACAACGGGGTCATATCATTAGAGAATGATGAGATGGACATTCCTCGAAGGATTGCAACATGATCAAGTCATATAGTTCATTGTTGCAATAGCTAAAATCTAGACTCCTTTTCCTTAGACCGTGATTCATATTACTCACTGTTTCCCGAGGCTGCTTTGACTGCATCAAACGTCATCTGGTAATACGGTGACAATAAAGGTGTATGTTGGGTATTCCAAAGAAACAGTAGATGACATGTGACCAAAATACTAGGATTTGTTCACCCACATGACGGGTAAGATACATACGACCGGCTTGGTGAGATTACATCCATAAATGTTGCAACATGTGACTCGGTCATGGGGATGTAAATGACGGTAACAAGTAAAAAATAACTTGTTGGTAACGAGATTAAACAAGGTATGTGATACCAATGATCGGATCTCGAACAAGTCGTATCAGGAAACAAAGGGAAATTGGATGCTACATTTACCAATTCAAACGATATTGTCATCAGGAATGCATATGGGTCACATGGGCATCCCTGGTTCCTATGTTGATCATTGATATAGATCATGTCTAGAGCATTCCCGAGCTATGAGGGGATACACATAAGGGTATGATGAGAGTGATCATCTGTAAGATGGAATCATAGTAGAGAAAGAGAAAGCTAGAATTGTTCCGCAGAGATATCCAAAGTTGTTCAGAGAAGGAATAAAGGAAAAGACCGAAAAAGTGTTTTCGGATAAATGGGAATTTAAATATACATTTATTATATGTTAATTATGAATTAATATATTATAAATAATATTTATAAAAGAACCCTTTCATATTAGGCCAAATCCCTGGAGGGAAATGGCCTAGGAGAAAAACAGTTGGAAAAAGGAAAAAGAAAAAGCAGAAAAAATGTTGCTACCGCTAGTGGGCTTGGCAGCCCACAGAGGAGGGCGGCAGGTTGTGCGCGGCACAGGCGGCTGCGGGTAGGTACCGCTCGTGGGCCTAAGCCTCGCGGGGTTCAGCCGGGTGCCAGGCGGACGCCTCACCGGGTCATCGCGGAAATGCTGGCCCAGGCGGGACTAGGGCGCGCGGGAGGCAAGGTGGGCGTGGGGTGGTCCACGGCTGGGGCCCACCCGGCCGGCACCACCTCAGCTGCGGCTATTTGCTGCTTTGTGGCTGATAGGCCACCTCGGGTCGGCCCACCAGGGTGTTCCCAGTAAGTCCAGACGGCTGCAGCCCCTTTTACCTTTATTTCCTTATTTCTTTTTGTCCCACATGCCTAACCCAATGGAGAGGGCACGCCCCCCTCCGCCTATATATAGGGGTGCCCATGGGAGGACTAAAGACACACCAATATGCAATTGAGAAGTCCTTTGGTTGACTTCCTCCTTCCATCTCTCTCCAGTATCCACGAGTTGTCATGGTCCCAAGTAAGGACTGTCCATGGAAGAGACACAGCACCTGCAACTGCCATTGCGCTACAGAAATTCCTAGCCAGATATCAACTTCCGCACTCCCGGTGGGATCGGGGAGTCGGAGGTCTCATCGTACACCGGATGTGTACGAAGACACGAGGCACAATACTTGGGGCGCTTAAATGTCATGAGCCGGAGCACCTGCATGACCAAGAAGGAGCAAGCGGTGACCTGCAAGGAGCTTCGTGACCTTGAGGTCGGCTACGAGTACAACTACATCAACCATGTTCCCCTTGGAACGTTAACTGTGCATGGTCTACAAGGGTATGTATTCTATACGCTCGGCCGTTATCGCATTACTACATAGATATATCTTGGGCAGTATTAGGCGGTTCCAACGTAGGATTTTCTTTGTTTTCTCCTGTGGAACCCTTCAACTATATCTACAAGAGAAAGTATTTTAGAAACAAACCTCTCTTGGAGCGCTCCTACTACCAGAGCTATATTACATATCCTCTTATTTTTATTGTCTTAGGTGGTTTGCAAGTATATTCAAAGTACTCACTGGCATTGTCCCTGGCTATTAACTTGGTTAGATTCGAGAAGTACCATGAGGAAGAAGGTCATGTTGACTGCTATATGAGCTATGACGTTCTCCCAGTAAGTTGCCTGTAGGTTAAGGCATGCCTCGGGCTCTACGCTTCATGAAGTTCCGCTAATATTGATTGATGTAGCCATAATGGAAAATAAGGTATGACATGTATCCTCTTAAGTAACGGATGTTTACTTTGATACTTGTCGATTATGTGCCACGACAAACTGATCATGGAATCATGGTGTATGCATAACAGGGATTCTCAAAGGATCAATCCGGGGGCCCGACAGACTTTGTATCAGATCCATCCTGACTGTAGGAGAACCTTAGTTAGGATGGTCATTATAAAGTAAAACTATTTTGGAAACATCGACTTTCAAAAACTATCGTCTCAAAAGCTTTCCGAAAACTTCTACACCTTATCCTCTCCAAATTTAAAGTATTTAAAAAATGATTTCTTCCATCTCTCATCCAAACTTCAAATATACGGATTTCAACTGAGTCAGACCTAGAACTAGGAGAAGACAGTGATGACGAGATGAATAGAAGCAACTACCAGCAAACACAAGGAGACTACAAGATCGCCCTACCAGCGGAATCCTCATAATCAGAAGAAATAGAGTGTTACACTACCAAGAAGCATCCCATAATACAGAAAAGGCTCCAGACTACAAGATAGTGAACCTGACCACAATGACGTGATCTCTAGGACCATTAGTCCTAGGATAGGACTCCCTTATACCGTAAGTAGTTAACTCCTTGGTCCCTTTAGTAGACCGTGTTTGCTTGCCTAAATGCATGATGTGTTGCTTTAGGTGTGTTGTTTGCCTTACTAGGTAGGAAGAACCCAGTTACCCTATCACTCCATTCACCTTGTATGTATGCTCCGTGATTGTTCTGACCTTAGTAAAATGTGACTCGATGATCAATACTCGACCTAGTAACTTAGGCACCCCTAGTTGGTTGTCCCTATCAAGAAGTTGTTAGAGATTTCTCCCGCTAAGGAACTAGGGTCCAACGGTCCCTTGGTTCGTGAGGGGGTTGAACAGGCACTTCCGAAGGAACTCGATGACGACGGCGATGGCAGAGGAAACAAACAACAGAGAGGTGACAACGGGTTTTTACCTAGGTTCGAGTCCCTCGTGAGGAGGTAAATCCCCTACTCCTGATTTGTTGTATTGCTCGCATGCTTCGCGATGGTACAATGGAGGATGAATGTCTAGGATTTTAGATCTCAAGGATCAATCCCTTCCAAGGTAGGAGAAGGGATCCTTATATAGGGTGGTGTTAGGCCTCTCCCCACGGTCTATAGGTGGAGAGGGTCTCCACAGTGTCGTTCCCAGAGGTCCTTGTCCATGAGACTACTTTTTAGTGGACTAGGTATAGGGCGCTAGACGCTTCTCCACCCACTGTCAAAGTGATCTTATTTTACATCATTTTATCCTTGCTCGGCGCTTCCTACTGCCTCTCTTGCACCAAACTGGCAAATTAGCATGCTTGCCATGCTGAGGTCCTCGGACCTTCTGCTGCAAGGAAAGGTGGGTGGACCCGATCTTACTTTACCGAGGGAAATAGTGGGCATGCAGCAGCCACGCCCCTTGTTGGAACCTGGCCCGCCCACTGAATGCTAGGCAGGTTTACCGAAAGGCCCCGGTTATGCTTCGATGCATCTGCGGGTGGGATCTACATACGCTCTCACTCAGGAGGGGGCCCGCCTCATGAGGCAAGCCCTCACGAGGACAAACCCATCTGTGGCCGTCACAGGAGGTAACTAAGTCTCACGAGGGCATGCCATCCTGAGGCGCTGGGGGCCGCCAACCGTCGAGACATGCCACCCTGGTTACCAGGGCCCTAACAGTAGCCCCCGGGCATTAGGCCTGCATGTTTATCTTCAAGGGCTCGAAGGGGCAAGTGGCCTATGACCGTTGGTGGGCCCCAGTGCCTGTCCATGTAAACACGGATCCACCACACCCCTAGCTCGACTTGTCCACGGACTTGGAATGCCCATGGGCCCATAACCACGAATATTGGGTGTGCTTCTTCATCCCTAGCAGTTTTTCCCACGATGTGACGGCGTATGGGGCCTTGCAGTTATATCGCATGCCCGGGGCGGTGATACATATTTTCATCTGGCCTTGTTTATATCAAGACGTGAGCGCTTGGGCTCAACTCCTACGCGACTGCTCTCCTCCCCCTGTGGCACGCTCACGCAAGGATCCATACCTCCATGGTGCCCAATCGTTTCTCAGCCGCCGAGAAGGGCAAAGCCGTGGCAGCGGCTACAGAGGAGACCCCCTCGACAAAACGATGCCGAGAGCGGCCACGAGGAAGTGGTTAGCACATGTCCCCGGAAGGGCCTCGGCCAGAGCCACTCTAGGGGCTGGGAGGAACACTCCTGGGAGGCACGGACGAGTATGCGCGGGTTGCGGATGCCAGCACCATCAATCCGATTCGAACGTCAACCTGGGCCGCACGCTGCCCTGATCGGGGATCGCGGCAGAGGGTGGAGGCTGGCTCGAGCAGGTCACCGACTTTGTCCTGGTCCTGAAGGATGACGACCGGTCCTCCAAGGTACTGCTTCTATCACGTTTCACCCTTACTATGGGGGCCCATCTCTAGGAGTTCGTGCCTCTGCGGCACTTAGGGGGCGGTGAATGGTGGGCCGTGGAGCTCGAGATCTCTATGCCCGGAGAGGTGTATCTTTCCTCGGCCTTGAAGAGCTTCATCTGCGACCATGAGATTGGGTGCGGCTCAGTGTTGAGGTTCCGCCACAATGATGAGAAATGCTTCATGGTGGTGGTGTATGACCCCATGTTGTGCCACCCGCATTATCCCTACCACCTCTGAGGAGACTAGGGAGTTGGGAACTCGGCTATGGCATCACCGACGGAGCTTAATCGCCCCCGTTAGAGCAGGGGTTGTGACTTCTTCTGGTTTCCTGTCTCGCGGCCAGGTTTGTAACGAAGGTTATCACAGAAATCTGTACACGACCATTCGTGCTTGTTACTACTCATTTTGGACATATAAGGAAGACTTGTCATAGATGTCTGTTAGCGGAACTTCACGCTTGTTATATCTCCCTTAGCATGTTCTTGCTGTGATGCTTGGAGTTTTGATGTTCATGGGGCAGGGCTGATCGGCGTAGCAGGCAACGACTGGTGGGCCCAGCACATCTCTCGGTGAAGCTACCAGCTGGTCAGTGCCTAGAGGAGAGGCCTCATGAGGTGTTGTGGAGGACACGCCCTGTCAGGTGATCTCGAGGGGTGGCATTATGGGTCGGTGTCTTTGCCGAGCGTCCCTAGCTGGTGGTCCATGGGGATCCTTCGTATACTTCCAGTCCTGGCTGTTTGGGTGGCACCACCCACTGGTGGCTCGCTTGTGATGTTCCTTTGGTCCTCACGGGTCCCTTGTGGGGCTTCTCGAGGTAGTAGCCACATGGGCGGGTACACGCGCTATGAGGGAGGCCCTGTAACGAGCTTACGTGGCGGGGTACGGGTGCTGAGATCTGTGTGCGAGGTAACTCGACAGTGCTGCTGGGTGATAAGTTCCAAGGTCAGGACATTAGGCCCTACGATTTCCTGGTCCCCTGAGAGGTGAGCGCCTCACGAGACACACCACGAACCTCTTGAGGAGAAATTCATCGCTTTTGCACGATTCATGGTAGTACCACATTATGCGTACCTAGTTATGAAAATGCCAGCCCCAAAAGGAGTAATAACAGTAAAAGGCAGCTTCACTTCATCCGATAATAGCGATCGAGAATCAACACAATCTTTGAATCATTCGGGATGGCGACTAAGTTCAAGCAGCTAAAAATGTCGGTAACCGCAGAACCTCTAGCAGTAGCGCGTGTCAATCCCGATCAGGTTTTTGACACCACGAAAGATACGAAGGAAGTATAGATCCACCCTACTGACCGAGAAAGAAGACCTCCGCCTAGGAAAGCGCGCTCATCGAGTTCCTCCGTGAGAACTAGGGGATTTTCACATGGTTACCTGTCTAAAATGGTGGGAATTTCCTAGGGAACTAGCTAAGCACACATTAAACTTGGATCCAAAGGTGAAGCTAGTAAATCAGTCGCTTCATGGAACAAAAAAGAAAGGCCATTGGAAAGGAGCGCCATCGCCTAACTGACGCAATATTCATCAAGGAATTAAAGAATGCAGAGTGGGTCACAAATCTAGTATGTGTCCCAAAGAAAAATACAAAACAACTACGGATGTGCATTGATTTCACAGCGCTAAATAAGCACTGTCCAAAGGATCACTTCTGACTACCACAAATCAATCAGATAATCGATGCAACCATGGGGTGCGAACATCTTTCCTTTTTAGCCAAATATTCAGGATATCACGAAATTCCGATGAAGGAGGAAGATCAGGATAAAACAACATTCATCACGCCCTATGGTGTATTTAGCTACACAAAAATGCCCTTTGGCCTCAAAAATGCTGGGGTAACATATCAATGGATGATGCAGAACTGCCTAGGAAGTAAAATTGGCACAAACGTACAAGTTTACATCGATGATGTCATAGTCACAACAAAGCAAGGATCCTCTATTATCAGTGACCTCCGAGAGACATTCGAAAACCTCGACAAGTTTTGCATCAAGCTCAACTCGACAAGAGTAATAGAAGCCTCGGTTATCTCGTATCCGCAAGAGTAATAGAAGCCAATCCCGAAAAAATACATGCAATCCTAACAATGAAAAACCAACGAATCTTGAGGCATGCAGTAGATGGCTAGGCGAGTCGCAACACTCAGTCGTTTTCTTGCTCGTCTAGGTGAAAAAGCACGACCATTCTACGCCCTTATGAGGAAATCAAATAAATTCGAGTGGATGGAAGAAGCTCAGCATGCCTTTTAGGATCTCAAGAAACTTTCGACATCTCTTGTCGTCGTTTCTCCACGAGAAAAAGAGCCACTACTTCTCTACATTGCTACCACTAATCAGGTGGTCAACACAGTTTTAGTCGTAGAACGACCCAAAGAAGGGAAAACCTGCGGTGTTGATAGCCTAGTTTATTTTCTAAGCGAGGTCCTCTTGCCATCCAAGAAAAGATACCCGCACTATCAAAAACTAACATATGGAGTATTTATGACAACACGAAAGTTGCGCCACTATTTTTCAGAACACCCGATCATAGTGGTTAAAATGAAGCGCCTTTATCCAATATACTCAATAATCTAGAAGCAACTAGACGCGTCTTTTTATGTGGCATCAAGCTATCCCCTCGAGACATCACGTACGAGAAACACAAAGAAATCAAGTCACAGGTTTTTCCTGACTTTATTACTGAATGGACTAAACTACAATGCGCGAGCCCAATAGATCTTTCTACCTCATGGACAATGTATTTTGACGGATAAAAAAGAACGGAAGGAGCAGGGGAAGGAGTCATATTAGTATCCCCGCAAGGCAATAAAATACGGTACATACTTTGGATGAGCTTCGAAAATGTGTCCAATAATGAAGCTGAGTATGAGGCCTTGTTGCACGGTATGCGTATGTCCAAATCTTGTGGTGCAACTCGCCTCAAAATATTCGGTGACTCCAATCTTGTAGCACATCAAGCAATGAACAAGTGCGATACTATCAGCGACAACATGATTGCCTACTGTGATCTATACAACATTATTGAAGCCCAATTCGATGGATGTGAAGTATCACACATAGGAATAGCAAGCAATGAGTAAGTCGACAATTTGGAAAACATCGGGTCCTTATGCCTACCAATCCCACCCGGTTGTTTTGGGAATATACAATAGAGAGTTCAATTAAGGTCAAGATAGTTTCTAAGGTCATAGCACCAAACACAGGAAAAAAGATCAAGTCGCGGAAGGACTCGGGGGCTGCACTGGCAAGCGCAGATATAGAAGAAACCCTTGAAGAAGAGCTAGAGGTCGAGAAAGCATGATAATCGAACCAACATGGATGCAGCCGTACATAGCATATATGGCTTGTGGATAACTCCCAAAGACATGATGGAATCTTGAAGGATCACTCGAAGATCAAAAGCCTTTAGAATGGTCAAGGGAGAATTATATAAAAGAAGTACTTCAAGTGTGCTACGTTAATTTGTCACATCCGATGAAGGAAAAGTAATACTCAAAGACATACATGAAGGAGTATGTGATCATCACGCTAGCAGCCGAGCAATTCCCGCCAAAGGATTTAGAGCAGGCTTCTACTGGTTCACAGCAGTACAAGACGCAAAGGATATAGTCAGAACATGTGAGGCATGTCAGTGATTCGCAACAAAACTCGGCGCACCTGCTGCTGAGTTAAATCCAATACCTCTGGCTTGTCCCTTCGCCCAGGGTGGACTTGATATGGTGGAACTTCACAAATCATCTATAGGAGGGCACGTATTTCTGCTAATAGCATTCGACAAATTTACCAAATGGATTGAAGCAATGCTTGTCACTAGCCAAGATGGAACTTCGGCTATAAATTTTATGAAATCAATATTTTTTCGATTTGGCATACCAAACAGCATCATCACTGACAATGGGACTAATTTTTCTAGGAGCAATTAACTGATTCCCGATCCATTGGATGCATCAGGCATGTTGTACCAAATCCCTACAAAGCTAAGAAAATAAAGACAATTCCTAAAATCTGAAATCATGAAAAACTGAAAACATCTTTGAGACTCAACTATAATCTATGATTCTGGTAGAGTCTAGGGGGCTACTGACATGGGTATGATTACTCGGGTGCTTATGTTTTGCTACCCTGGCTGTATAAAGGCTCACGGCTATGATGGGATAATCTTAGATCTTGAGGCAGGTATTACTAAGATAACATCTTATGAGCCTCTTATGGGCATTAACACAACTTCTACTCCAAACGCAAGATTGTCATGTTCTAGTTCTAGTAATCCATCTAGTGATACTTTTGATAAACCTTGTGTTTGATTACTTACTTTGCCTTATTTCCCTAACAATGAAGCGTCTACTTCCTCTAGTACTTCTATTTTTACTAACCATGTAGAGGAAATCAAAGAGCTCAAGGCCCAAGTCATTTCTTTGAATAAAGACTTGGAAAAGATTCATGAAGGGAAATCCACACTCGATAATATTTTGAGTGTGCAAAAATCCCCTAATGATAAAACTGGACTCTCATTCAACTCCAACAACAAGAACAAGTCGAAGAGCAACAAGAAGAAGGGCAAGACCAAGGCAAGATTTTTTCCAAGATTATTTTCTTCAAGTACATGGTTGAAGGACATCATGTATGATCTTGTCCATTAAATAAAAAGCACTTGAGTGAGAAGCAACAAGGGAAGCGGCCACAAGTTCAAGGTCAAGCCCAAGGTCAACCTAAATTTGAAGTTAGGCCGCTTCCCAAGAATAATCAACATAAAGCTCCCCAAGCCAAAACATCAATGAAGACGAGAAAGGGGAGCACTTGTTCCTACATATGTCGTGAGAAGGGGCACTTTGCCTCCTCATGTTCAAACATACCTTATCTGACATTATCATTGTTGATGATGATTATTCTATCGTGAAGGATAAGGATGGCAATGTGTCTGCCAAGTTTCTTGGTATTCAAAGTGTTGTCAAGAAAAGAACCATTTGGGTTGCCAAGCCTATTGTGACTAACCTCTTAGGACCCAACTTGGTTGGGGACCAACAATCTCAAACTTGATCAATATGTGTTTATGAAGGGCATTGGAGACATGGCTAACTCATGAAGAATTAACCAATCTTCGTATATTATATTTGATCAAGCCAAGTCATAAGGATTATAATATCCCTACCGTATACACAATGTGACTCTTTTTGTTAACTTGAACTTAACTCCTTTGTATTTTACGTTACTTGCCCCTTTACATGTTTTGGTTTTGTACCAAGTATGTGTTTGTATTTGGTGTGCCTTATGCTTGCTTATTTTCTGTATTAAAGTATGTCTAGGTGTTTGGCACATCATTTACTCGTGTGTTTCGTTTTATGCCTCTATTGCTTTTTGATGATATCTTATTTGGGACTTTTAATGGTTAATGGAACATTCCATTTTGGGGAGTGATATGCCTCGTGCATCTATCAAACCTTGAAATGTGTGTACATGAGTACTACCTCTTAGTATTTATATTGCAAGATTATCTAGTCAATATGTGGTGTGCCATACTCATGACAAATTCAAATTCTAAACGTCCATTAATTATCTCTATGTGAGACTGTTTTGCCTCTTGTTGGCAATATTTGAATATCACATTGATGAGGAGTAATATGCTTCTTGTTGCTTATCACAACCCTAGGAAATATAAACATATGAGGTAGTGCCACTTAGAGTTGATATTATTGATTATCTTATTCCTAGGTGGCATGCTAGCTCAAACAATATCAACCTTATTAAAAGCTTTTATTGCTCATCTTTTTGGTCTTTGTTTGAGTAAGAAATTCTTGTTATGGCCTTCCTAAAATACATATCTTTATATTTTATTTGGGAGACCATCTGCGTCAAGTTATTTTAATCATTGCTTTGCATGAATGTGTGACGATTTTAAGCTATCAAGAATCTCTATCTATGCATAGTGCTTAATCTTTATATTCTATCCTATGCTTTTTATTATGAAGTTGATTTTTTATTATCCTTGGAACATACCACCGAACATTTATTCTAATACATTAATTATCCTTGACAATTAACATCCGTGTTCGTGGTAGCATTTGTAAATAATCTTCACCATAGATTTTGCCTCTTATTCCCTTATTTTCTTCCCAAGAAATTTGTTGTGGCTCCCATCGTCTTCCTTTCCTTTTAAAAATCTCTTTGATTATGTGTTTGATTATTATAAAATGTGTTTTAGTGGAATACAAACCTTTTCTTCTCGGTACTTTGTGCCATTGTGAAAAGTGTTAAGGGTTTGGTTTTTGTTGAAACCTTGCTCTTTTGGGAGTTTGTTATCCCATTCTTCTTGTCTGTTTTATTTTCTTGAATGAGATAAATCTTTGAGCATATGTGTTTTTAACTCATCTTATATGCTCAATAGTTTTTTCTTAGTCATTTATTGAACTTTGTTTGAAAAAATATTGGGTCGATTTGATTCTTTTATATAGTTTGGACAACTGATGTGTTTTGTCACACCTTGTATGCCTTCTGGAATATTTTTTAGTGTTTTGTCCAAATTATATCTTATTTGGATCGTTAAAGTCTCGTGCATGCATGTTTACTAAATGTATATCTTATAGCCTGTCATGAAGGAGAAGCCAAAAAAATAATTGATGTTTAGCTTGAGATGAGGTACTCTAGATGCAACAGAAGTGACGGGGTTCCTGATGATGCCCAATCATTGCCTTATAAGCTTTCTATGAAGAAAATTCATCTACAAAGTGTTCAATGGATGAAGAGAGTTGCATATGATCATTTTGTAACATTGAAAATTCTTCATAAGTCATCTAGGACAGTGGAAGGTGGAAAAGGTCCTGAAGTTTCTCCGATTGTAGAGCCCCATGCATAGTAATGTTTGTATTTTTGGAAAAGATACTAAATGAGGGTATTTGTGATGTAAGCACTCATTTTTGCGCACTATCATGAGGGGCTTTTGGTTGGGTAACTTGATTACATTGTCTCAGGGATCTCAATCATTTGCATACTTTGTTTCTCCCTATTTTTATGTTGCTTGGTGCTTCTCTATCTGAGGCTCTTGAGTTTTTTCCATCTCTTCAACAAGCCCAAGTTCTTAAAAAACGGAACCCGTACATCTTCTATTGCGTTTTCAAGTTTCGTGGTTTTATCGGCTCTTCTTTATGGAGGTTTAATACCTCTCCTTATTTGGTACTTTACCTCTTGATCTTTCTTGGGTTTTCTAGTCTCTAATAGATAGAGATTGTTCTTAGCTTTTCAAAAAGCCCAAGTTTTCTAAAATCTGAGTCCGGGCACAAAAGTTATCGACGTTTACGTCTGCCCTATTTTGGTTCTAGTGACAATTTCAGCGGTGCCGGAACTAGGGCCAGAAATTCTGGTGCCCACCGAAAATTTGATCAATATACTATTTCGGCGAAAACCAGAACTTTTCTGGTCAGCCAGACCAATCCGGCCCAAGGTCTGGCAGGACCGTTTTGCTAACCAGAACATGTCCGATCAGCTTGTTTTGACGAGAACGGTCATCCCCTGGAAGGGGTATAAAAGGGGGGCTTCTTCCCGAAAGTGGAAAGGCTCTTGAGCATGTCTTTGACCTCCATTGTTGACACCCTTGATCCTTCTTCCTCTCCATACCCTCCTATGATTCTTGCATCTTTTTAGGGCTTTAGAAGAGGAGATCCGGATCTACAATCCCCACCAATCAATTCCTCCTCTAACTGAGGGAAAACCATTGGATCTAGATCTTGAAGTCATTGGTTGATTTCCACCATTGTTCTTCCCCTCTAATTCCACCATTGCACTTGTTACTTTGGTGGGATTTGAGAGTGAGGGATTTGAACACCCTTGGTGTTCTTGCTTTGCATTCTTTCATAAGTGTTGAGCTCTCCATTACGAATTGTTCGAGTGAGAGACCATGAGCTTGTTACTCTTGGAGGGTGACCTCCTAGTTGGCTTGATGGTTGGTGCCGTGGTGTCCTCTTTGTGGAATATTATGAAGATACCCGAGCTTCTCCTGAAGTGGAGCTTGTGAATTGGTTGTGAAGCTTGCCATCTCTAGAGTGGAGGAAAAGATAGTCATAATGAAAGGGCCTATTCCTTTGTGGGATAATAGGGAGAGCCTTCCTAGAATTGGGGAATACTTCTTGGAATCTCACACCTCTCCAACATGACATATCTTACTTGTAAGGGAACACGGGAATACATCTTTCTCTCCGCATGCCTCGTTTATCTCTATACACGAATTTACTTTTCTTGTGATAGCCATCGAGTTTAAAGTACTTTTATCTTGCTTAGATTAACTTGTTGTTGGTTCACTTACTTGAGCCTAGTGTATTTAGGTATTGTGATTGTAAAATAAACATCAGTTTAATTCCACATTCTATCAAGTCAAAACCGAAATAGTTTTGAAATTGCCTATTCACCCCCTCCAGGCGACATCTCTATCCTTTCAGAGAAGGATAAGGAGGTGGCCAAGGGTTCAAGTGTCATGACCTAGCCCTCCAATTAATCTTATATAGGCGTGGGGTCTACCTTGGCCCCTCCTCCAAGCCCTAGGGTTGTCCAAAAAAGGGGGAGGCTTTTCCCCAAAGTTATCTCCCTAATTTTAAGGGATTTGACCTTATCTCTTAATCCCATGCGCATGGGCCTCATTGGGCTAGTGTGATGGCCCATGTGGTTCTATACACTCCCCTCAGGGCCATGTGGGGCGTTCGACCTAGGTGGGCCCCACTATGGTCCATTCGGAACCTTCTAGAACCTCCGATACAATAAAGAAAAATCTCGAACTTTTTCGGTAACCTAAAAAATACTTCCCATAAACTTTTTATTTACCTTCAAACCATTCTAAAAATCCTCATGATATCTAGGATCACATCCGAGACTCCGAATCACCATTCATTCACACCATCTACTATCTCGACGAAACCTAGCGACACTTAAGTGTGAAGTGTGTGACCCTATGGGTTCGAGAAAATGCAGACATGATCGAGACACCTCTCTAATCAATCACCATCAGCAAGAACGAGGATGTTCATATTGGTTCCTACATATTCAACAAAGTTCTTTTATCGGTTGAACCACTATGTCGAGGATTCAATTAATTTGACATTCAATTCCCTTTATCTCGTTATAGATTACTTTCTCGAGATTCGATCGTCGGTACTGGTATCCCTAGTTCAATCTTGTTACCGACGAGTTCTCTTTACTCATTCTGTGGTGTAGGATCCCCGTGACTAAATACATTAGTCACATGTTTGCAAACTTTATGATGCTACACTACCGAGAGGGCCCAGAGATATCTCTCCATCACTTGGAGTGACAAATCTCACTCTTGATTCATGCAACCCAACAAGTACCATCAGAGAAACTTGAAAGACATATTTATAGTCACCCAGTTATGAAGTGATGTTTGATATCCACAAACCAATCCTCTGGTATCTAGGAGTAACACAATCTCATGGTATAATAAAACAATACTTGACATATACGAAAGCAATACCAATCAAACTAAGTGATACGATCAACAACTATGCTTATTATTGGGTCTACCCATCACATCGTTCTCCTAACTAGCACAGTAGCCCATGCACATGCGCAGTCAATATCTTTATTGTGTTTGATTTAAATAAAAATCAAGTCCATCGACTTTACAAACATTTACAAGAACATACTGCATATGAAGTTTATTTGTCATAGGCTTAGCAGTGGTGAAAGTACAGAATCTATAAGAGAGAAATAAAAAATTATTAGAGTGGTAGAAGTCACAAAATAATTTTACGTATAGCTGTAACACCCTCGAATCGGCCCTATGCAAGTTTCAGCTATTCCCGCCAAACCCGCATAGAAACGATTCAAAGATGCCCACCAGGCACTTGCGTGCGGGTGGAAAACGAAGTAATATAATTACACAATAGTCCACGATGGGACCCACAGAACATATATATACAACAACGACTCCATGAGTCAAGAATACAGATATACAATACAAATATCTAAATCACCTCGAAAACGATACAACGTCCGAGTATGGATAAGATGCAAATGGGACTAAGAGCCCTGAAGAATAACCAATGGCGTCCATAACCCTGCCCAGGCCAAGCCGGAAGGGTAACCCTGCTAACGACGTCAAACTTATACCTATTAAAAAAATGGGTGCCGACAAAGGGCAAAGGAAAAAGGGAGCGGTCAGTACTGAGGCCAGTACACGGCGAGGCTAGAATTCGGCGGCTCTTGCCTACATAGGTATGGTGGACTGAAGCGGCAGCGAAGCATGCACTAAATAACCTATAGAGACTCGACAAACTTTCGGCTATTAGAGAGAGATAAGAATGACCTATTCGGAACCAACCTTATACTAACACCAATCATACCCATCCTGGTATTCCCCCTCGAGACCAAACGACGAAGTCAAACCGAGGAACTCACACAGTTGGCAGTTTTATTCATTCCATTATAGTTGCAGCACTTAGTAGTCAAATACAAATAGCATGAGACCTCCCAAAACCAGCAATTGTTGGAACTTTTATTTACTCATTCTGTTGTAGTAAAACTGATTACTAGACATGTCAAAGTCAAATTTATAGCACTACTTTAGTAAAGTTGTCTATGATCGGGATACTGTGCTCCAAGTCGTCCATAACCACGAACACGGCTTTTAGAAAGTTTTACCCTACAGTGGTGCACAAATAGCAACACACACACACGATCAACTTCGAGAAGAACCAAATAAAACGCAACGAGGCCTCACGACAAAGCATTCACAGGATTCATAAATCATTTCAGGGGGCCACCCCACTAAGCTACCCGCAATGAAGTTGGCCGGCTGCGAGAAGGACCCAGATTTTGTGTCATTGGTTGTAAACGACTGGGAACCCGAAAGTGTGACTGGGCTTGTCGATACCGCAAAAACATTCCACGTTCCAAAAAAGTACAGGTGCTCCACGCACAATCGTAAATAAAGTAGTAAAGTATGGCATAAGTACAGGATAGTAATAAAGGCCAAAACTAGTTTGTGGCCCGAAGAACTAATGTGTGAATCAAGCTCAGGCAAAGGGGGATTCATAGAGTCTCCCGTATGTGGATAGTGCGAATAGTTAAGGAACAGGTATCAAGTACTCGGGGCCTACGGGACACAAGTGAGCGTGGAAAAACCAAATATTAGCTATTGCCCACCGGTGCCTCTTCATTAGCTATATCTATTCCCAGCATTTGAATATCAAGTTGTAATTAAAGTCAGGATCATCTCCACCATTAAGCATGTGCCAACCTTCCAACAATGGTGGATCAACAACGACGCGAAGCAGCACCTGAGCAAGCAACAATGATTCGCAAGGCCGACTATCTATCAAACAACAGGCAATAGGATCTGTCCAAGGAAATATAGAGGCTGCAAGGACTATAAATGGTGCACGGAATCTAAAGCATCACAATACGGATAGCAATAGATCAACAAGAGGAAGTAAAGACTATACATGCAAAATAGGTAGAAAGGGGGAGATTGCTCGCATGGGAAACACTCCCAAAGGTTCAATATGCGAAGAACTTATCGACACTCGCATGAACTCAACAGCCTAATCTGTGAAGAAGCAAATCACTAGAAGAAACACCGGATACACTATTTAATACTATGGCAAAAGATCCGGCGTGATTATGATATCATGCATGGCATGGCAAAGATGTGGCGCAATTAGGCAATATTAAGCGGAACTGGGGTCCCGACAATTAATTAATGATTCAAGTTATTTAGATACCCCGCAATTGAAATGTTGTATTAATAAGGAAAAACATGGCATCGGTTCGCTACACAAATTGAAATGGAGTCCGGAAGAAGACAAATGTATCCCGCATAAATACTCCATATTTAATTATGAGGTGACTCGGCATAATGCCCCCAAACCACATAATATGTATGCGGCATGAACAATTTAATATTCAACAAGGTAGATATCATATATTATAAAAATAGAGGTCTAGGATAGGGGTCACACATTAGGGTCCGAAGATCTTGGGGCTCAGAGGGGTTCGGTCTCGATCTTCGGGTTTGGGGTCGGAGCTCTTGGCATTCATGAAGTAGAGCATGAAGCTGGTGTCGGGGTTTGGACTTCGGATCCGGGATCGGGGTCTTCGGGGTTCGATCTTTAGATCCGGAAGAGAGTTCTGGAAGCTCCATGAGGCAGGTCTACGGAGTCCTTGTAGGTTATCTTGTCTTCGATGGCGAACTCAGGTTTGTGTTGGTAGTCTTCGGAAAAACTGGGAATAAAAATGGGAAGGGAGATCTTCACGAGGCTTTGGTACTCTTCAGGTGGCTTCACATAACTTCACACGGTCGTCATCCACGCCACACCACGACCATTGCGCCATCATTGTTACAACAAACTATCAAAACACGGGTGCAAAACATAAGGATAAAATGCTGTGAGTAAACAAGTCATGGGTAGTCATTTTCTCAAACACCTTGTGGGAGCCAAAACGTTGGTCATGATGGAAACAACCTGCAAGGTGCGTCTATAGGGCGACCACGGCATGAGACGATGGTCGTAGATGCGCGCTAGTGGTGGGGATCGAGCAGAGGAGGAGGGAGTGCTCACGTCGCTCGGGTGGCCGGTAGGAGACGCCGGGCGCGCGCTCGCAAAAGGCCGGCGAGGTACTCAACAGAGGAGGCGTCAGGTTTGGCGCCTAGTAGAGACGACGTCGACGGTCGGAGGAGCTTCGCGGGAGGAAGGCGTGGCCAGGGAGAGGGCACGGCTGGCCCGGGTCGAGCGCAGAGGAGGTCCGCCGGTCGCAGGGTCGGGGCCGGTTGGAGCTCCGGGCGGAGACGAGAGGGAGGCCAAGTCACGGTGGCAGGCGAGGTTGGTCTAGGGGCGGCCGGAGCTTAGAGGGAGGGTGCTCGCAGAAGATGGCTCTGCACGCGAGCGAGGCAGAGGAAGGACGGGCGCGCGCAGTGCTAGGGTAGGTGGGGTTCGATCGGGTGGATTTTGTGGGGAGTGGGGCGAGCGTCGCGACAGGGATGGTGTCGGTGGGGTAGGGTCGCTGCGGGGTGTAGGGTCTAGTGATCGCGGGCGCGTGTCGGTTGACCGCGACGTGCGGGTGGGGCTAGGAAGCGTGCATTGCAGCGCGTGGTGTGCTGCGTCGCTCGCGTCGCACGGTAGGTCGGGTTGGTCAACTGGCAGTGTCGGTCCTACGCGCTGCAGCGTGTGTGTGGTGGCTGGGTGAGGGGGACGGGTGGGGGTTAGGTTTAGGGGTCAGGTTGGCTAGGGTTTGGGGCGCGTAGTAGGTAGTTTGGCCCAGTTGTGCCTCTGGCCTGACCGGCTAGACTGTCTCCCCAAACAAAACATTTATTTTATTTTATAAAACAAAACGTTTAGAAAAATAGTTTTAGACAAACAAAAGGTCGGAACGGACCTAGGGTTTTATTTGAAATAAAGACGGGGATATTTAGAAATCAAAGATAGAAAATGGTTTTAGGAAAACTTATGCATTCAAACATGAAGATGCTCAAATGCGATGTGGTATGATGATATGAGCATGCGGTCATGATGATGCACAAAACAAAAACACAGCGATTTTCTAGTAGTGGTTTTATCGGGGTGCTACAATTCGACACCACTAACAATGGATCTTGCCCTCGAGATCCGCCTCATGGTACAGAGAAGAAGGCTGACGATCTAGGTCTTCTCGCTTCGTGTAGATCCTCGCGACACCACTAACAAAGATTCTGCTCCATGTTGAATTCAGCGACACCACCAACAAGGGGCCGTTGTTCACATTCGTCGAAAAAACACTCCGGATAAACAAAATGCAAAGGTAGAGATCTCAAAATATAATACCACCTTTAACTTCGATGGAAGGAGTAAATATTGCATTGATTCACAATCCAATGTACAAAAGCGAGTGATAAGAGTAGTGGTATGCTCGCGACTCTATCCCGCACTCAAAGCATTACTTTGTACATGAACAAAACAATCGTGCAACCAACTCTTAGAATTCAGACTGAAGATCTTTACACGCAATGTTGAAATAAAGGATTGATGTAGGCTCTTATGATGTAGATGATGTCGTCGCCTTGAAACCACCGGAAGATACAAAAGAAATAATATGGAAAGACACAATGATTAGGTTTCGCGATGATCCATTGGAATGAACAACACATGCTCAAGGTATACTCCAACATCACCAATGCTCATCCTTCTCATATGTTTTTCAACGACACGGATATCCGTCAAAGGACACATACAGATAAAGAGTTCAAGAACAAAAAGATTAGAGGAAGGGTACAACAAACGAGATGCAGATTGATGATTGTAGCTCCACCGTTGTAAAAGGGAGCAAAATAAACCCTGAAAGTACGACGGAAACCCAACCACGAGAAATCCTGGACTCAAAGAAAAGATAAGAGTAAATTCAAAACACGCAGAGGTAAGAGGAGAATAGCATAGGGGTAAGGAGTAAAAGCAGACCTAATCAGATCTATCCAACCGATTTTGCAAAATAGTTTTGACACTCTACAACGTCCGTTAGCTAGGTCATCCTACAGGCTGGACCAGTGGGGTATCACAGTTGCTGAGCTCTGATACCACTTTGTAACACCCTTGAATCAGCCCTATGCAAGTTTAAGCGATTCCCGCCAAACCCGCATAGAAACGATTCAAAGATGCCCAACAGGCACTTGCGTGCGGGTGGAAAACAAAGTAATATCATTACACAATAGTCCACGATGGGACCCACAGAACATATATATACAAGAACGACTCCATGAGTCAAGAATACAGATATACAGTACAAAGATCCAAATCACCTAAAAAACGATACAACATCCGAGTATGGATAAGATGCAAATGGGGCTAAGAGCACTGAAGAATAACCAATATTGTCCATAACCCTGCCTAGGCCAAGCCGGAAGGGTAACCCTGCTAACGACGTCGAGCTTATACTTGTTAAAACAAAATGGGTGCTGACAAAGGGCAAAGGAAAAAAGGGAGCGGTCAGTACTGAGGCCAGTACACGGCGAGGCTAGAATTTGGCAGCTCTCGCCTACATTGTGAGGACCAGAACATAACTTCCAGACACCTGTGTTTATTCATCAATCCCAAGATCAATGTTGACGACACAGCAAAATGTATATCATTGCAGACGTACAAAAGTAATTTATTACAAAGTCTGGATAACAACATAGTAAAATGTCTAGTGACATTTATTACATCTAGAAAGCACAGCGGAAATATAAAACGCGTAGTGACTCCATCTCAGCCACTGGCAGTCGATGTAGTCCACGAGGCCTCACTCGTCAGCGTTATCACAGTAGTCATAGTCTCCCCCTTGATAGTATTCTGAATTGAACAAAAGTATTGCCATGAGTACATGACGTACTCAACATACCCCTTATGCAAAACCTGATACATCTACATGTGGCTTTATGTGGAGGTCATATGGTTCTTTTGCATAAAATACAATTTTTTTTGCAACATGGTAATAGTTTTGATAAAAGCGGTTTTAGACGAAAATATGTTTATCATCAATATGGTATTTCTCAATAGTGTAATTGTCCACGATAACTCACATAGTTCATAGATTCCAGGATAAGGATAGGAGCAAAGAGGGAAGTAGCAAGACAGGTTCCCGTATGTCAAGAAAGATTCATGTGTCATCCATGACCGTGGACGGCTATTCAAATAGTTTAAACTCTGCAGAGGTTGTACACTTTTTCCACACAACACAATCTCGTCGCGTTGCCCACCAGTGGCCGCTGGTTTAGTACACACGTGTTGGTGTACCGGCAGAGGGATTGTGACGAGGTATTTTAGCTAAATCCTCAAAAGATGTGACATGCCCACCGGGTATGGCGCACGAAACTGAGAGTACGTCCCCAAACCGGTCCCCCATCTGTGCTGAAGGCTCCCCCACAGGCAGACACCTCATCAGGAGTACGCCAACATCAACACCTAAGGCTGACTAACTTACTTGACCAAGTCAGTGCCCATTATAGCATGTGATTGTATGGATGGTCACAATATTCAAATCCAAGACTTATTATGCCCTCATACGGCACGAACGACGGATTGCCCCCTTCAACTAGTGAAGGGCAGCCAATCGCTGCTTCCATTGATCCAGCTGTCGCCCGCGCCAGTGTTTAGATGGTAAGTTTCACACAGAGTAGAATAGAGTAGAGGAAGCAACAACAGCTAGCTCAGCGAGCTCAACAAGTTTCAAAAGTATATATGTGACCCGAGAGTGGTCCAATTCCTCCGAAGAGGGGAGATCAAGGATCCTAAATATTATTTAGCATGGCCTAGAAATTGTACTCTACAGGATTAATATACAATATCTACTCGGGATGGTGTATGGCGATATGTGTATCAAGGTATGTGGGTAACCAAAATAGCAGTAATATTTGTAAAGTAATAATAACATGCACTTGTAAAACATAGGATAATTATGAAAGGGGCATGCCTTCTTTGTTGTTATTCTGCTCTTCCTTGTAGATTTTATTCTGATTGAACCCGTCACTCCCTACTCGTCATAACGATGAACCATACACAAATACAACTTCCAATCACAAATAAAATCCAAATAGAAAGATCCATATAAAAATATCCAAATTGGCTTGCGAGGTTTGGACGGTTTGGTATAACGATCGGTCTATCGTTCTCGGATAATAGTAGAATTTTATTTTAGTAAAATAATATGTTTCTTTGAAATATTCATGTCTCAAAAATAAAATATGTCATGCACATATTACAAGCTAACTAGTCACGCAGTAAGCATACACGTGTGTAAAAATCATGCAAAAGCAGTACAGTAATCCTACTCATGCAATACTAAGTAATCTACGGCTAGTACTTTTGTACATGTGATAATAAGAAACACCCAGAAGAAAACATATGAGCCGAATAAGGTCATCGACAGTAGCATGGCATGAATGCAAAATCCACATGGTTATGTTGATAAAAAGGAGCGCATGCAGATGAGAAACATTGCAAGAAAAATAAATCCTACAACTATTCTATAAACACGACGAGCAACCATTACAAATAAGGTTACAAATAAACTAGTAAATCATACATACGGCTAGTACCCAAACCAAAACTGTTTTACGAAAAATACGTAAACAAGACGTTGATTAATTTTAGCAAATGCACCAATGACTAAACATGTGAATTCTAATGAAATTTCTAGAGCTGAACTAGACAATAGTGAATACACTATAAGTAGCAGAAATACACTAGACAAAAATAACTATACACATACAATGATGGAACACATGAACTAGGATAGAAAAAAGCACATCAACATGACCCTATAAACAACTAGCAAAGCACTGTATCTGAAGCAACAATATACTATAATCTTGCCTATCGGCTACCATGTAATAAAAGACCACTAATAAACTTACCCAACTTGCACGTATGATCGACAAATACAAGATAAACATGCGAGACTCTTTTACCAGTAACCATCCAAATATAACAGCAAAACTAGTACATGTTAAATCAACTAACCGAATAAATCTACGATGTGGGTAGATATCACATAATATGTATGCGACATGAATAATTTCATATGCAACAAGGTAGATATCATATATTATAAAAATAGAGGTCTAGGATAAGGGTCACACATTAGGGTCCGAAGATCTTGGGGCTCGAAGGGGTTCGGTCTCGATCTTCGGGTTCTGGGTCGGAGGTCTTGGCATTCATGAAGTAGACCATGAAGTTGGTGTCGGGGTTTGGACTTCGGATCCGGGATCGGGGTCTTCGGGGTTTGATCTTCAGATCCGGAACAGAGTTCTCGTAGCTCCATGAGGGAGGTCTATGGAGTCCTTGTAGGTGATCTTGTCTTCGATGGCGAACTCAGGTTTGTGTTGTTAGTCTTCAGAAAAACTGGGCAGAAAAACGGGAAGGAAGATCTTCACGAGGCTTTGGTACTCTTCAGGTGGCTTCACGTAACTTCACATGGTCGTCGTCCACGCCACACCATGACCATTGCGCCATCATCGTTACAACACACTATCAAAACACAGGTGCAAGTCACAAGGATAAAATGTTGTGAGTGAACAAGTCCTGGGTAGATATTTTCTCAAACACCTTGTGGGAGCCAGAATGTTGGTCGTGATGGAAACAACCTGCAAGGTGCGTCTGTAGGGTGACCACGACGTGAGACGACAGTCGTAGAAGCGCGCTAGTGGTGGGGATAGAGTAGAGAAGGAGGGGGTGCTCACGGGGCTCGGGCGGCCGGTCAGAGACGTGGGGCGCGCGCTCGCGGAAGGCCGGCGAGGTACTCGAACAGAGGAGGCGTCAGGTTTGGCACCTTGGCAGAGACGAGGTCGAAGGTCAGAGGAGCTTCGCGGGAGAAAGGCCACTACAAGAAATGTGTTGACTAGTGACCTTTTCTTAATGACCCTGGGTTTTTTTGTCATACATCTATGGCCATTTCGGACCAGTTGGTCGTAGGTCATTTGGGAGGGTACAAACCCTGAAAAACTATGACCTTTTTTGTCAGGAAGGTCATAGTTTGCTTACACCAGTTGGTCATAACATAGACATCATTGGTCCATGACCTTAATTGTAGGTGACTACGACCAATTTAAATGGTCGTGGGTGCTATTCATGATAACTTAAGAAAGACCGATGGCCACATCGGCAGGTAGATCTAGGTGTCATGTCCACGTGTCAAGTTTCGCTGACGTGTCTGCATATGTGGCATATCCACGTGTCAATTTACATTTACATGGCATGTCCATACGATGTTGACCTGTTGACTACCAATTATACTCCTACCCAATGACATGTGGGACCTTCTTGCCATGTTGGTGTTGACTTGTTGACCATGAGAGGCAACTATGACATGTGGGACCTCTAGAAACCAACGAACCAAATTACTTGACAAAAAATTCGGGGGTTGGGGTCGAACCCACGACCTCCTCGCGGCCTCGCCTCCGGCGCAAGGTGGTCTACCCCTGGCCACCGATAACACCTTGTATGGAAGGCGGGATCGCGCCCTCTTAACCATCTATCGTCGGCCGGTGTCGGACCCGCATATGCCTCCGCCTCCACCTCCACCTTTTGGGCTACTCCCGGGGTCGTATTGGGCTGCTCCCTGGGCTCGACATGGGCTGCTCCCTGAGTGTGTGAGGCTTGCTCCACTGGCCCGTTTTCCTGGCGGGTAAGCCAGGACGGCCACCTCCAGTTTTTTTCTTTTTTACTTTTTTTCTTTTTTGAACTTTTTGTAACTTTTTAATCATAATTCCAAATTGAGTCAAATAAAATTAAGAGAAACTGTAAAATTTAGAGAATGTTTTTAGTACATTATGTAACACTTTTAGTTTCTGGAAAACTACAAGAATATATTTTCATATAACACCGTCATAAATGTAAATGGAGATTTTGAATTATGGTTTTGAAAATAGGGGTTTAAAATTGCATTTTTTCGTCTATGAGTTGAGCCTCGCTACAATTGCACTGGATCTCTGATAAAACATCAGATTATGAGTCTAAAACTGATTTTTGCAAAAAATCATGAGCATTAGATCATGTACCTGTAGTTCAAACTGGACCCACTTCCTACCGATTCGGCTAGAATTTGTCTTTTTAGCTAGGGATAGATGGAAAGGTTTTAGATAACCTAGTTAGGACATTGTTCATATAAGGTGGGTCTATTATTTTTGAAAAATAGGGTGGTACCACTTTGAAACTATTATTTGGTGGTTGTTTCATAAAACGCCCCGATTTTGGCACTCGGAAAATGGAAAAATACTTTTCCGTGTGGCCAAATAGAAAACTTCCTCCTGCAATATTGTTCTCCGTCACAAGATGCACACGGGTGCACAATATGGACACATTATCACAAACTATACCATGATGCTAGCCATAACATTGGTCATTTAGCCTAAAAGCCATGAAACCTCGAACATGATAGGTCATTTCTGTGAAGATTTTTTTGGGAAACTTGCAATATACCAAGTTTGGTATTTTTCCTTGCAACTATGTCACATAATATGACGTCACGCGAAGGATTTACATTGTTCGGACCATTTTTAAATTTCTTATGCCCGTTTCAATTTTTTTCGTTTAAAACTATGGTCAAAACGACGGGCATGAAGATAGCGGATGAGCCTCACTACAATTGCACCGTATCTCTGATAAAACATCATATTGTGAGTCTAAAAATGATTTTTGCAAAAAATCATGAGCATTAGATCATGTACCTGTAGTTCAAACCGAACCCACTTCCTACCGATTCAGCAGGAATTTGTATTTTTCGCCAGGGGTAGATGGAAAGGTTTTAGATACCCCAGTTAGGACATTGTTCATATAAGGTGGGTCTATTATTTTTGAAAAATAGGGTGGTACCATTGTGAAACTATTATTTGGTGGTTGTTTCAGAAAACGCCCCGATTTTGGCACTCGGAAAATGGAAAATGTTTTTTCCGTGTGGCGAAATGGAAAACTTCCTCCTGCAATATTGTTCTCCATCACAAGATGAACACGGGTGTACAATATGGCACATGATGACAAACTATGGCATGATTCTAGCCATAACATTGGCCGTTTAGCCTAAAAGCCATGAAACCTCGAACATGATAGGTCATTTCTGTGAAGATTTTTTCGAGAAACTTGCAATATACCAAGTTTGGTATTTTTCCTTGCAACTATGTCATATAATATGACGACACACGAAGGATTTATATTGTTCGGACCATCTTTAAATTTCTTATGTCCGTTTCAATTTTTTTCCGTTTAAAACTATGGTCAAAACGGCGGGCATTAAGATAGCGGATGAGCCTCGCTACAATTGCACTGGATCTCTGATAAAACATCATATTGTGAGTCTAAAAATGATTTTTGCAAAAAAGCATGAGCATTAGATCATGTACCTGTAGTTCAAACCGGACCCACTTCCTACCGATTCGGCAGGAATTTGTCTTTTTCGCCAGGGGTAGATGGAAAGGTTTTAGATACCCCAGTTAGGACATTGTTCATATAAGGTGGGTCTATTATTTTTGAAAAATAGGGTGGTACCATTTTGAAACTATTATTTGGTGGTTGCTTCATAAAACGCCCTGATTTTGGCAGTCAAAAAATGGAAAATGCTTTTTTCGTGTGACGGAATGGAAAACTTCCTCCTGCAATATTATTCTCCGTCACAAGATGCACACAGGTGCACAATATGGACACATTATCACAAACTATGCTACGATTCTAGCCATAACATTGGTCGTTTACTCTAAAAGTCATGAAAACTCGAACATGATAGGTCATTTTTGTGAAGGTTTTTTTGAGATATTTGTAATATACCAAATTTGGTATTTTTTCTTGTAACTATGCCACATTATACGATGCTACGTGAAGGATTCACCTTGTTTGGACCATATTTGAATTTTTGATGCCCGTTTCAAACTATCATTTTTGTACGACCAATCAGAAGAGAAAACTAGTCTACTCAGGGACCACGAACCGAATCAGATATCAGCTGTTGATAGGGCCTCGATCTGACGCTCCAAAGTCGTAGCTCCAGTTTCTCCCGCCTCCCACACTTGGGCGTGAATGGACCGAAAAGCCCTAGGTCCCAGTATTGCACCACAGAAATGATAGGGGGCACTTTGGTAAAATCCTCCCACACCCGACCCTAATCCCCACACGCAACCGACCCCGCCGCCACTTCTTCCTCCTTCACGACCGAGCCAGCAAACCCTAATCCCGCCGCTGGATCCCTCGTGGCTCGTGCACCCTCATCGGATCCCTCGTGGCTCGTGCAGGTGGGCGTTGTTGACTTCTTCACCGTCCCCAGGAACCTCTGCCCCCTGCGCTGCTGCTGTGGGTACCACCTCCCCTTCTTCCCGACCTGAACCACCGCCCAACCTCTCCTCGTGCGCTGCCAACCCCACCTCGCCTTGTTCGCCGCCATCCATCCATCTCCCAGATCGATGCAAGCCTCCCCTAACCCTAGATCGACGCATGCCTCTGCCTCCCCTAACCTCCACATCCGCCGCTGCCTCCTCCCCTTTCCTCCACCTCTGCCGCCGGCATAGATCCCGGCCAACTCCGTTGAATCCCTGCCACGCCAACTATCTCCCTGGAAACCTCTCCTCCCCCTCTCCCTATTCCATCTCGTGGATCCAAAAACCCGGACTTATGATTGAAACCCTAGCCCTCCTTCTCGTGCTCGCCTCCAACGGCAGGAGCCTCGGTGGGCTTCTCGTGGTGGGAGACAGAGGGGTAGAGCAGGGTGTGCTGCGCATGCTTGCAGAAGGGGGGGAGGTGGAAGAGATGTACATGCACCTACACCGACGGTCATGCAATAGACCACGATGGTCGGCTGCCATGGAGATGGCCGTGGTGAGCGCCACCAGCAACCGCCGCCCTACAGACCCCCATCAAGGCCACCTTCTTCCGATCCACCATCCTCCCGTCCACGACACCCCAAGTTCAGGCACGAGCGCAAGAAGGTAACACCACTACAGTAGTGAACACAAGCTTCTTGCTGTAATGTCCCAGTGCTCGTGCGTGCCAGGTGCTTGTGGTAATGCTTGGCTGTTGTTGTTCTGGACTTGGATGTCATTCTAGCGGTGCTGTATTTGTTATGCTCTTGACTTATGTTGTTCTGCTGCTTGCTTAGCCTGAAGAATTATGTGTTATGCCTAGAGAATTATATGGTTAGCAGCTCCAGTTTGTTTAGCTATAGTGATACAACTCTGGGTGTTCAAAATCCTCTCTACTATATTTATCTGCGGAGTAGTAAGAAACTGGTGAGAAGATCAAACATACTCCTGGTAGCTTTTTGTTCTCTGAATTTGCAAGCATGTCACATATCTGTAGTTGCGGGTCTCTAGTGCTCTCTCTGTTGGAAAATCTTTTGTTGCCGCTGCTGTAGTTCAGATATTCCAGTTTATACCACACACTTTACACACCATAATCCTATTTTCTATTCAGATGAAGTTCTTTTATTCAGCTAAACAAACAGCACCATGTACTGAGCATATGGATTATTTATCACTCTTTGATGTTGAAATAAAACAAACTGAGCACCATGTACTAAGGTTATGTTGTTGCAATGCTGCATGAATAATTCTTCTGTTGTAACACTCTATCATTTATCAATTGAACAAACTGAGCACCGAGTACTCTCTGCCATGTTCCTATTTATCATTTGCTAGTACTAGATGATTTTTTAGTTCATGTGTAGGTGGTATATTTCTAGTTAGATGTTTATTAGTTGCTCGTATCCTGGATAATTTAGTACTTTCTATCTAGCTTACATTTTTTGCTCGCCTCTAGATGTATATTAGCAGTATCTAGATGTATACTAGCATATAGGTGGATATATACTAGAATATATGTGGATATGTGTTTAGTCCCTATCTAACTAACTTTACATCTAGATGTATATTGTACTATATATCATTTGGTTTCATTCCATCAATGAATGCACTATATCATTTCTGTTCTAACTTTAATCTAGGCCTAGAATCTGTATAGTGTAAGATGCTGAAGTAGTTTTCGTCCCAGGTTATTTGATCTGGGCTTTTTGTTTGTGTGTGTTGTAGGATGGGCTGCAGCGGAACAACTTGGACCTAGAGAACCAAGACAAGATCAAGCTCAGCACCTTAGGAGCGTGTGATGGAGTGCATAAACCTCGGACATGTCACCGGATTCTCATGTTCGAGCCCACTGTGCTTCAACTGAAGCAATGGCGCCTTCTCCTGATTAGATAAGTCGTCGTCTATCCCATTCTCCTCCCTTTGTTACTTGATTGATGTCCAATGCCAGCTTTCTTGTTCTATACTATGACTATAGTTGCATCATTGTAGTAGGATCTGGTTCAATATATGATGTTACTCAGCCATGTTTCGTTGTGAACTTCAATATTATGTACCATTCTACCTGTACATGTAATATGTGCTTATTAATAGCTTGCTTGTTTTTTGTTTTTACCAGCTACTGAGTGGTGTTCCTCTCTTACAAGAGCTCCAAGATGAAGTTAGAAGAAAAGCCAATACGCTCCAGGATGTATTGTGTTTTTCGAGCTAGTTTATAGATATAAGTAGTCCTATATGATTCATAAGAACTATAGGATGATTGTAATAGAGATTGTTCTGCTATTATTTGAAGTGTTCAATCTGTTTATCTATTGCAAATAGTTGTTTATTGTAAATAATTGTTGTTCATTGTCAAATCGTGGGCAGCTAAAATATATGTCTGGAATTGAAATCTGTGTGGACACTATATTTGTGTGGAATTGAAATCTGATGTGTGGAGCATGTATATAAAATCTACCTGACATGTGGGACCAATAGTTGGAAACTAATACAGACAGGTAGGACATGTTTGACAAGTGGGACCTACTGTAAATTTAATAAATGGTATAACGAAAATATTGGGCCAAACAAATTGCAACAGACCAAAAATATATGGGCTAAAGTTTTTGGCTTGGCCCACAAAATAAATGGACAGTAAAAGCCAGGCTTAGAAAACAAAAGGCTAAAATTATTGGACTTGGCCCATGTAAACTGTCAAACTGGACTGAGCTGAATTTGCTGCCATGTTAGGTTCCACGTAGGATTGGCTGACATGGACTAGGCAGATAGCGTATTACCAAATTATTTGGTCATAGACACTATGACCATCTATTTTGGTCATAGTTGTCCATGACCAATTCAAAAAAAAGTCGTTAGCTGTCTATAGTGACCCTCGCTATGTGACCTACTGTTTTTGGTCATATAAAGGTCATAGATGAATTACTATGACCTTTCTATGACTAATATTTGGGGTCACTAGTTAGCATATTCCTTGTAGTGGGCGTGGCCGGGGAGAGGGGCGCGGCTGGTTCGGGTCGAGCAGAGAGGAGGTCTGTCGGTCGTAGGGTCGGGGCCGGTTGTAGCTCCGGGCAGAGAGGAGAGGGAGGCCACGTCGCAGTGGCGGGCGAGGTTGGTCTGGCGGCGGCCGGAGCTTAGAGGGAGGGTGCTCGCGGAAGGCGGCTCTGCGCGCGAGCGAGGCAGAGGAAGGACGGGCGCGCGCGGTGCTGGGGTAGGTGGGGTTCGATCGGGAGGATTTGGTGGGAAGCGGGGCGAGCGTCGCGACAGGGATGCTATCGGTAGGGTGGGGTCGTTGCGGTGTGTAGGGTCTAGTGATCGCGGGCGCGTGTCGGTTCACCGCGACGTGCGGGTGGGGCTAGGAAGCGTGCATTGCATCGCGTGGTGTGCTGCGTTGCACGGTAGGTGTAGGTCGGGTTGGTCAGCTGGCAGTGTCGGTGCTATGCAATGCAGCGTGTGTGTGGCGGCTGGTGAGGGGGACGGGTGGAGGTTAGGTTTAGGGGTCAGGTTGGCGCGTAGTAGGTAGTCTGGCTCGGTTGTGCTTCTGGCCTGACCGGCTAGACTATCTCCCAAACAAAAACATTTATTTTATTTTTATAAAACAAAACGTTTAGAAATATAGTTTTAGACAAACAAAAGGTCTGAACGCACCTAGGGTTTTAATTTGAAATAAAGACGGGATATTTAGAAATCAAAGATAGAAAATGGTTTTAGGCAAACTTATGCATGCAGACATGAAGATGCTCAAATGCAATGTGGCATGATGACATGAGCATACGGTTACGATGATGCACAAAACAAAAACACAGCAATTTTCTTCAGTAACTCTACCCAATGGTCAATAAACATACATGCAGACACATTATATGAAATAAAACAAAATTACCTCCTCTAATCCGTTCAATCATTTCTACACGTATAAATATTAATGGAAAATGTTGAATACATATTTGACGTCTCCAGCTACATAGAATCTGTAGTATGATTATAAGGCCCAATATATTAACAATGAGACTCTATAAGCATTGCCTGAAATGTGAAAGAAATCAACCATATAACTAGAGCTACATGAAAATCATCATCATGACTCAATTCACAAACTAATATTCATTACGCTTGCTTGTGTCACTGTATGTAGGGATCTGGGCATGTATGGCATGCTTATTTTTACAATAGAGGTAAAGGTATCCTCAATATTGAAAAGGCACAAACATACAATCAACTTATTATGGATCAGAGGGAGTAATTTATTCCCAATGGTAATACATGGCCCATATATCTGTTAGAATAAGGAGGAAATGCTAACATACGTGCCTTCTAAATAATATGTTGACAAGATCCCGCAATAAAACATAATATAATATGCTTAGGAAAACTGAAGAGTACAGTGTGTCATTTTGATAATAATTAAAGAGCAACCTTCTTATTTTATAGAATAATTGTAGAGGCTAGAATGTGTCAAAAATTAATGAAATATATAGGTGCTATCATTCCTCAGACAAATCAAGAGATAACAATTGACATTCATACGTTCTTATGCTAGTACCAGACCACATCAACATATTAGTTTACAGCCTCCTTATTCATCTAAAATATTGACAAACATGCCCTTATGAAAAATGAAAATAAAAGGCAGCATATCATTTCAATGGATAAATTCTACTAAAAATTATTTAGGAATTTTGGTATTTATAAAGCATTCTTTGTACAACATGAAAAATCACAAAATAAGCTCTACAATTTTGTAGAAGTACATGTTAAGGGACAAATTGCTAACCCAACAGGAAACTATAACTCTAGATTGTACATAACGTTAGAAGACACACAGGCTTTAGATGAACAATATTTTAATTTTTACATATTACCTTTGAGAGACTAATACTATATTGTAATTCAGAGACATATATTGACCACTAAATTTTTTGGAGCCGTGGCTTGATCTTACCGTATCTCTAAAATTTAATAACCATAGCCAAATCAGAAAAATGTCCATAACTCAGGCTAATTTATCTTATCGCGCAGGAGAGAAGGAGCTCTTCGGTTGTAATATCTATGATTTTTTATGTGTCCAAATCGTGCGTACCCAAATAATTTCCAGCTCCTATGTATTTACACATTGCTGGACCAAACCAAAATATTTCGCAGTTATAAGACATAGGTGTTTTTTAGATTATTCACGTGAAATGCTACTCCACTTTGGAAGACTCTCTCCTTTGGAATAGATGAAGAAATAGACAATTAATATAATTTGATGGCAACAGAAACTAAATAATTGGTCACTCCCATCTGATGCGAATTTTATGATACTACCACATAGAAGAGCTACGGTACGTGTATATAAAAATTAAAATACCTTGGCTGAGTGAAGCACATTAAAAACAAAGAAAATTCAAAGTGACTTGTTAGGTTTATGAATATAACATCTTTCTAAAATAAGGAAGAAAAAATCTACTTTGTTGAGGAACTGTACCTAAACCATTGTCTCGAATATTAATTGGAGACAGAACATCGTGGCAAAAATAAAGAATATGATATGTTAATTAATACAATAAAAGAAGGAGAAAAAATGCATCCATTGTACCAATGAACATCATCTGGACTAATGTCATACCAGATGTGTGAAATGAATGAAGGATTTCAAGTCCATCCTTTCAAAATATACTACAATACAAAAAATGGTATTTTCTGAAATAACAGAAGATTATTGGATGTCTAAGCATCTAAGAAAGGACAGAATACTCAAAAACAGAAGAAATACCAGATGTGAGCGCTGCACCGAGATTAAGTGTCTGTATTTCAAAAATACTACAATGCAATAATATGTCTAATGACCTTTCCGAAGTAGAACTACACTATCAATAAATATCTATTCAAAACATGAATCCTGGCATTGGTTAATAAATATCTTGGGTCATGGGTTCTACAACTATTTTCTTCCAGACAAATCGACCTATGGAGTTCTTCGCCCGATTATCTAAATATTTGAAAATACCTACACAACACATGCATTATCTTAGTCCAATCGGAATACACTAGTAGAAAACACATCTCTAGTCCCGGGTCGGAAGGACCTTTAGTGTCGGACTCCAGGCCGGGACTGAGGGGTTGGGACTAAAGGTTAGACCTTTAGTCCCGGTTCTGTTATGAACCGGGACTAGAGGTCCACCACGTGGCCCCGTGCCGTGCGCTGGGCTGGAGGACATTTAGTCCCGGTCCGTAACACGAACCGGGCCGCGGCAGCATTTTGGTCCATTTGGCTGCCGTGGCAGCAGATGGGGTTTTAGAGTTTTGTGTTTTCCTTTTCATTTTGTGGTTTGTGTTCAATTATTTTTCGTATATACATACACGAAGGTACTACATAGTAGTTGTACATATTGATGCATATATAATATAATTTCTCTTATACGAGCATATACATACATCTATATACAATTTGGTATACGAGTCCCAACCGGGTCGAGACCCCGTCTATTTAATTACATGGAGATGTATTACATGGATACTATAGGGTCTACCTATATTGTATTCTCCGCATGGGTCTATCACCTCGTCCACCAGAAATCTCGCCAATTTCTCTTGAATTTCTAGTAGGCGGTCCTGTGGTAGGAGTTTTGCTCGCATCGCTTCCAACTAAAAAGAAGGAAATCAATATGAATATATATTTATTCATAAAAAATATCAATATAACTCAACACAAATTACGATAATAAAAATAATTGTTTACATACTAGAACAAATTTCAACTTCTGCTCACTAGTGCAAGTGCGAATGAACGAGCAAACATAGTATCCACATAGATTAGTCTCCTTTGGCTACCTCACGCACTTTGCAAGAATATAATTCAATCAAATAATAATCAAGTAGGCGTGATAATTGTATTAAAACAAGAATTCAAGAGATGCGCGGAGCTAGCTCGTACTACTTACCGACATCAGTTTATAAATCAACTCCTCGCGCTATTGATCGCGGATCGCAGTCTTGAAACGTGTCTAAACACTGTCCGACAAAGAAAATAAATGAATACATTAATAATTACTTGATATCTCAGAAATTGAACGAAATAGACTGATATAGTGCGATAATGATTGAAATTACTTATTGAGCATTTCGATCATGGGACGGTACTCTTCCATGTCCACTTTGGAAGAGTTGTATATATGAACTCTTCCCAATGCTTAGAAGAATCCGGTGAAAGCTGTGTAAGGTTTATATACGTCAGTAACCCATCATTTACACTTAACATCGAGTAAGCAAAAGTTAATATGTACAAGACAGAAATACTCACCCGAAGTGGTAAGGAAATAGTATTTCCATACAGTAATGCTGCTTCTTGAAAATCGTAGCAAGAATCTCCACGGGCTTCGCCTCTAGCATAGCTCCATTAACTCGATTTGAGTCAATGATCCCAAATCCTTGTATTCTCCCTCTTTTATATTCGAGTATATTCATTCTGCATCGTAGCGTACACAAGAATATAGTGAAGATAATTACCGGCAATGAATTGAGCGAGGTGACCTGGATACTTATTAATTACATAAATAAACTAATCAATTATAGATAATATCAACTTAGGATATATTTGTCGATCTCCCTTTGATTGAATAACTAAAAGATTTCCGAAAGTTCAATATGGACCTCGTAGTGTAGTAATGCTCCTCTCTAACTAACGCTATGATATATAGTCGCTCTTCTTTTGTGTCTTTAATATACCAAGCATGCAATTTATCTGAGCTATAGGAGCCTTGGGGGGACCAGCACTGCCAATTATGTCATCAAGCGACATATTACATTGCTCGGCCAATGCCATAGTTGTTTCCATATCCATAGGTTCTCTCACATATAGTTGTTGTTCGGGTAACACCTAGAGCGGGGGAATCGATTATTTTTCTTTTTGTCCGAGCTAGGGAACGTCTTTTTTAGTGTTTCCTCTACCACTTGTTCTCTTCTGCTTCACTTTTTTCACAAGACAACGTGTATAGTCATTGGCGCATTTACCTGAGCTTGGGATGGATTCTTCAGAAATTTCCTACAGTGCTCCTTGACTGACGGATCTACTGGGACCTCTGGTCCGGGTTGTTTCCTTTTTAAAAAGGCATCCACTTTTGCATATATGACCGCCATGGTATCCTCATCGGTCAGGTCGTAAGCCCTCTTGGGAGGAGGCGGTGGTACTCTTGTGAGGGGAAACAACTTTTGCCTTTGGTTATGCCTCGATCAAGCAGTGGTTATCTTCCGCTTTTGGCCCTTAGTGGGTGGAGGTGACTGAGGCACCGTAGATCGAGATGGAAGCGCTGCGGTCCTTCTTGAGGAGGAGTGGCCTTGGAGGTGGTAGACTTATTGTGAGATTACCTATCTGGTGGACTCATTGTGAAAGATCGAGACAAAACTCAAGGATCATCGGCTTGATCCGTATCATGTGGTATTAGAGCTTTTGTTGATCACATCGTGTTTTTGAATCATCTGCGGACTATTTTTCTACAAGAAGTTTACATATCGGTTGTGGTGAAGAGATTGGAAGACGAGTTTTCTGGTGGGCGATTTTCTTTTGTTGCACCGTTTGGAGATTGATCCGAAAGGCTGGGACTAACCTCGTTCATCACGGCGACTTGGTGGTGTCTAGATCAATCGGAATCAGTTGTCGTCGCGTATCCCTTTGATCGCCTGCAGATTTTTAGCAACAATAAAAAACAATCGATCGTTACTTTCGGGGATTGTTTCCCATCGCGATCGGATCAGTTGGAGTTGTTTCTTTTTCCACCTGGAGTTTGGTACTGCAGATCGTACGTACCAGGAAAGAAAAAAAGGAGTTTTTTCAGATCCGATCAGGTCATTGAAAAAGAAGCCGCCATCGCCCTGCATTCCCGCGCGCCTAAGAACAGACGTGTTTGTTCTCGAGCGAGACCGCCCATGCCCGCGCCGCTGGACTAGTTTGTTCACGACGTCGCCGTATTTTACGATAGATCGTGCAGATCGGATCGGATCAGAGTAGATTTTTTCAGTCGCACATGGAGCCCAGGACAGAGGATAGGAAAATTGTGGAAGTTTGGATCGTACCAAACCTCACCCTGAGTGCGTTGTTGGTTCAAAAAGAAGAAAAAAACCCAGCTCACGTACGTGCTCAACCTGATTTCCAGGAACCACGACCGAAGATCATTTGTTTCCAACTAGTAAAATGGCCGTGCGTTGCCACAGACTCTCGAGTTTTACAATTATATATAGTAATATATATGGGTTCCGCTACTCCCTTCATCTCGAAATTGATGTCGGATTTTCCTAGATTTGTATGTATTTATATGTTTAGTGCATAGATGCATGAGAATTTAAGCAAATCCTCGACAGTCTATTTCTAGACTGGAGAGGGTATGAAAAATGTTGAAGGGTCATTTACAATGACGTCTCCCTCATTTGACCCTCCTGTATGGCGTGTTTGATTCTTCCTGCACACATCTTCTCCACTCGTACTCTACTAAAGAAAGACACCATCTTGAATATAATGTCTATCATTCCTTACTGCTAGCTTTCGAGTTCACGACAACGGAGTGGTATAGGGTGAGAGCGGACTATGGAGATGGACAATATCACTAATGGCATGAGGAAGCTAGCGTGAATCCCTTCACTTATCATCTGTACTCACCGGCACATGCAAATATGAGATCAACGGACGCGGATATTTTGCTCCCGAGCTCATATGCACCATTTATTTGAATTTGATTTTTGTCAAAATTTGAAATGCTAAAAAAAATTAAAAATAATGTGCACATAGAACTTCAAGTTTTAGGTGTGCTCAAACTCGTTTCGCAAAAAATAAACATTTTGGATTTCCGGAGATCAACCCCATACCTTTCTTGGTGAAGCCCTCCCCTCTACGACCCATCCAACTCAGTTCCTCTAGCAAATTTCTGGCTCATGGTTAATTCACTTACCGTTTTCTTATCTACACATGTTGTACACACTTAGAAAAACCTTCAGGTTAATAAATTTAATTCGTGAAAAAAGGAACATACCAATGTGTCATTTATTCAGAAAGTAGTATCGGCACTCTGCATCTATCACATAAGTAGAAAAGACCAAAAAAACATTGGTTTCATGCTTATTCATGCTTACTATTAACATGCATGGGGAAGTACCCAACATTTATGAGAAGCCTTGATAATCTGCCATCACATTAACAACTATGTACACAAGCGTCAGCACAAAGGCAAAGCAAAATATATGACTTGACAAAGCATGATACCATATTAATATTTTTTTCAAAAAAATAAACATATAATGGTGTGTCAATAGGATAGTACATTTGCTGCCATTCTTCTTTGTGTGTCGTTACATGCATCAACATCATATGCCTGAAGAGACTCAATTATTTGTTTCATCTTCTCATCCATCAACCATGAACTTTTAGAAGGCTTACAGTCTAGAGGCAATGCTTTGGCACACTTGAGTAAGTCAACAAATGTTCCAGTTCCTTATCGGCAGCCTCTATAGAAAGCTTCCTTCGTAAAAGTTCGTACACCTACTACCAGATGATAAACACAAGTCTACCAGTCAATACAACAATGCCGAAACCAAAGTGCAAAAAATTAAGCAAACTAAAGAAATTTATGGAAACATGCACTTTATAAAATACACCCAAATCAAATATTTAGCTGCCAAAACATGTCAGATTCGCAAAATGAAAATTCTTATAAATGTAGTCATGCAAACCAGAGGAAAAATATTTAAAAAATCAGCACATATAGATAAAGATAAGTTAATTTGTATGGACTGCTGCTATGCAAAAACAAACTAAGACAACAGTCTCAATAGTGCAAAATCAACTGGTAATAGGCTTAGAAGAGGAAAAAGAGAACTGGATTTTCGTAGAATTGGAAGCGTTAGTCAGTCCAGGCTTGTTGTATATAGCACACATGTGGTCTTAGATTTCACAGGTATAGAGCAACATCTTCACAGCCATGTGCATATTTTTCCTTGAATTGTATGAACCTTCAAAATATGATTTGAATAGATCGGGACATATTCTTTCTTTTCTTATTGTTCTCAGATTCTATATGTATAGTACGCGAATAAAGCCATAATCATATGTTGATTAGGCATAAAAGTAACTTCTAATTTCGTGATTAGTTGTAGAAATATTTGTGTCAAGAATTAACAAGTGACTAAGTGACAAAAATTATAGATCAAGTGAAGCCCTTGACTCTATGGATCCAGAAAAGCTAGGAGATAAGGTGTATACCAGACCAAGTTTAGATGGAGGAATACGCCGCATCGGCGGCCTCAGCCTCAAGGTATCAGCAGACCCACTCCACGACCTCTCTCCCCTTGGCGCTGTTATACAGAACCTCGCCCGCTCATTGGGTTTCGACCTTATCAGCGGCGGCGGGCTTGGCGAGCAGGCGGCACTGGGTCATGGTTTCCTTCCTGAACCGCTTCCAATCAGCTTGCTAGTCCAGGTAAAGCCGATTGCTTATCCCAACACCACCTCAATGCCGCAACACCTAGGAGAACCAAGAAAGCACATGTCCCTCACCACCATTGCTTCTGAGTTGTTCAGGTTTGTATGGACCCCCCCATCCTTCATGCTACATGACTCAAGGGCTACAGGCACTCTCAACAGCAAATCCAAATGCTAGTTCGAACAGAAAAGGCAAAATGATACGGGCTTCAGCTTGTCTGAGTGGAGCGGAAGATACTTGTGCGTGTCTTTTGTGTAAGACATGTCGTCATTATCTGATTGGGGGTGAAGGGGCTCCACGCGTGCGTCGGCATCGGATTGGGAACCCGGTCACAACGGGGCGGGAGCCCACAGTGAGGAAGGGGTTCTCCATGGACGCACATTTTATATAAGAATTTCATCAAGCACTTAGCAAGCACAAAACAACCTAAGATCAGGAGGAGAGGATTATAGTTAGAATAACACGCGTAGGAGGAATTTCATACCCGGTCGATGTCATGGGCTTATCGCTCGGTCAGGCGAGCTCCTGTCCTAGCCGATCTCAGGCGGAGTCATAGTAGTCATAGAGGCGGGTCAAGGCACTCTCCAGCAAGGGGGCAAGTGGCGGCGGACAGGTGGGATCCTGTGCGGTCGAGCAGAGAGGGAAAGTCAAGATTCAGCGCGAAACAACGAAGGAGCTCCTACGTCCCCGACAGACAACGGAACGACATCGACGAGTGGGAGCCGACCCGTGTGCGGCGGAGTGCGGAGGTGGTGCTTTCGTCAATGGATCTTGATGAACTGGAAGGAGGAGAAGACGATGGAGAGGGATTTGTTAAGCAAAGAATTGCGCGAGGAGGCCAATAATTTCGAGATTCAGGCCGATGAATGCCATCGTGCTTTAAATTAGCGGGAGGTAAATTAGGCGACCACTGCCTGCGCGTGGGCGAGAGCGCGACGAAGGACCGGGACATAGTGGCAGAAAAGGGAACACCGATTTTCTTTTTAGATAGTATAGTTAAATGCCCGTGCGTTGCCACGGTCCAATTAAATCTGTATGGCTACTCTCTCCGTCCCATCTTATAGGTTCTAAATGACAAGTCAAGAAAATTCACTTGTAGTTCTTGATGAAACCATCGATGGTAATACAATCCAAAAGAATCAAACATGATATCTATCTAATTCAATGGAGTTGAACTTTGCCATGGCGTGATGATCAGCTGCCAGTCACTGACCTCCAGTGTTACTTGATCTATTTTCAGGGTCAACAAAACACGACAAACGAAACTTCTTATAGAGTATAGGTGGTTGCAATAGAGTTGCGGGGTGATGTATTTTCAGATCAGCGAGTCATGGCAAAGTTCGTACGGGCATTCATGGATCCAAACACACCATTCAAGAAAGTTTGAAAACATTGTAGTAAATGATTAATTATATAGGACATAGAGTTTCCTTTGCCATAATCCATTTTGGTTCGAGATTTTGTTCTTCACATCTATAAAATTTCAGGATTTTATAGAAGTATGATGAAAATAAAGATGACAATCCGAGCTTATGCCTTTCGTTAAATGCAAAATCTAAATTCATTACTACTTCCATTCCACAATATAAGCCTTTTTTAGAAGTTAAAACAACTTGCTAAAAAGTTTGTATTATGGAATAGAGGGAGTACTTTTTAAGCGTACATAGAAAAATATGACTTATTGTTCAGAAAAAGAGAATGAATATGACCAGAAGTCTGCATATGGTACTTCAAAGAGGATCAATGATGCACTCCCTTCCATCCATAAGCTTCCATAAATAGAAGATATAATTGTTCTCCCGGTCGAAACATGTGTGGCTTCACAAATGCAAAATTAGAAGTGCACAATCAGGATAAGTAGAACTTAAAAAATAGAAGCTGCTCTTTGTAAGATGGTAACTGTTTTTTGATTGAAATTTCCAAATCAAATCCCACATCTTTAAATTCAAACAAAAAGGAGAGAAAACACATAGGAAACTAAACGCTGAGATACTACTTACCTGCAATACCTTGCTGCAAGTGTACACTGTCCGTGAATTTCCTTGTACAATAGAGTGGCAAACAAGGGTTACCTGCCAATCAAATAACTTGGAGCAGCCTGCAAAATAACACACAACATAGATCGAACTTTCAGTAATATAAATCTCGCTATTATTGCAGTCCTTGGATAGCACTTTCCATCACTCTTATGCTCAGACTGTATAGTGCATTCCCATCTATGACCGATTCCAGGCGTTCAGCAAGTACATGTCTACTCAGCTCAAAGCAAAGAATGTAGACAACAGCAGCAGCAAAGTTACTATTTGTCCAGTTTTCAGTGTGGGAAATTAAGAAATATACGACTATCAGGACGTCGGGAGTTAGCGATCAGTAAAAAAAGTTCAAAGAAAAGAATACCAAATGAGGGAAATCGAGATGTTGACCATGTATGCGTTATGACGTTTCCGTTGGCCTCGCACAACGTCACCGGCTACCATCGTTACATCAGTTCCTCTGTTGCATCAATCATCGCACTGCCCTGA
The DNA here is from genome assembly GCA_910589775.1 of Avena eriantha. NCBI lineage: Eukaryota > Viridiplantae > Streptophyta > Magnoliopsida > Poales > Poaceae > Avena > Avena eriantha. The sequence continues at coordinate 193,844,452 of OU342740.1, read as the reverse complement.
ATGCGACCCACGCAAATCACAAGCCAAACACTGCCCTAAGCCGCTGCCTCTGCTGTGTCTTATGATTCTTGTAAGCCATACGGAACCGCCATGGATACCATGTTGATCCCCACGCCACTTCATGCCCATGGAAAGCAGATTAGCAATATAAATTTATGCTTAATATGACTGTGGTAGAGGGGGTATAAGTAAGTAGGGAACAAGAATATTCATCTCTCCTTCCTGTTCTACAAATATGAGCACATTGGCCAATGCTAGGTAATGTTATTTGTGCAATATGAAATATAATTAGCCCACGACTGTGTTAAAATGCTCTAGTAATTGCCTAATATAGAGCCTACGAATTGAGAAGTCCAAAAACAAAAATGCAATAATGTAACCTGACATATAAGATGACATAAAACACAAGAGAAATCGCCAGCTGCTATGGTACGCCCTCCGTTCCATTTTCCACATACCGGATGAGCTCCTTGACTCCTGCAATCAAGACCGATGATATTATCCGAGTTGAACATGTAAATAGAAGTTGTACTTATCACCACGAGGAAGCTATTGGAGTGGATTACTTCGAATTGCTTTGTCACGGACCTGTGATCAATTCCCTGGAATCACTCCTTCAACTTGCTGACCTCAGCGAAGACGTCCGGTGACTACATGGCGAGGTATGTATCCTGCGCTACGACAGCTTGGACGTTAAGAATTCAAGTGGTTCATGGTACGACCTCAAGTCTGAACCATGCTAGATAGCCACACATAGTTACATACACATACAGATGAAATCAAACTGAGATCAAGAAATCAAAGAATAGTTGTAGAAAGCGGCAGACCAAGAGCGGAACAAAAAATTTAGGAGATGCCATTGACAGAGCATGTCCGCATTGCCTTGGTGATGTAGTCGTGGGGTGTCGGCCTACTGGCCGACACCGCGGGTGCGGTAGTGGATGGAATTGATGCCGAAGATTCGTATGGCGTCGAGCGCACACTTGAGGCAGCCGAAACAGGAAATCTCGTCGACGGACACGGCTTGTGTCTTGCCGTCTACGATAAGTAGAGATGCGGCGACCTCATCGACAAACACACTAGGCGTCTCGCCATCGCTGCCGCGCTAGAACCAAAAAATAGAGTGTGCCCGCCTGTGTACCCAAAGAAAACAGACAGAGCACCTGTGCCACGCCGCCGGGTAGGAGAAGCGATAGGAGAGAAGCGCATACTGGCGTACACCTTCGTTGAGAAACACTGGTGGCCGTTCTGTAATTCAAGAGATCACCGGGACAGAGGGATCAAGTCCTGATTTTTCGCCTGCGAGAGAGGTCTGTTACAGGAGAAATTAATGGGATTGCGAGTTTTCCTCTTGTGCATTAATGGGGGGAGGGGATTTGCTTCCCTCAGGAGCGGTCTATGATCCGGAGATTGCTGGCGAAAGGAGAGGAGCACGACGAAGGGCAGAAAACGGAACACCAAAATTATTTTTAGATAGTAAAGATAAAGATAGAGAAAAGGTAGAGAAAAAAATAGAGGAGTAGAGATTTGGTGGAAGGACAAAATAGTCTAAAAGAAATGTTGGACGAAACGCAGCGACCGGAGGAAACAGAGGAAATTCCTCTTTTTTATGTTTCCAAAGTGGGGCACAGAGGGAAAAAGAGAGAGAATTGCTGTCGTGCGTGGAAGAACGAAAAAACTACAGGTGGAACCGAACGCTACATATCAGAGAGCACAGTTCTTGTGTCTGATCGGGAGCGTGAGTTTTTCTTCTTTTCTGGTGATGCTTTTTGCGTCCAGGACTAAGTGAAGGCTTGGAAAAAGGGGAAAATAAAGATGGTTTCTTTTTCACGAGATACTTTGGGCTTGAGGTATACATGTGGCAAACCAGTGCTATTTTCAATGACTATCTCGATCTCCTGAATGAAGTGGCACGTGATGCTTCCGAGCTTAGCTGGTGCCTACATAGACTTACGACAGTTGAGGAGTACCAAGACTGGGAAAGGCACATCGAACGGGGTTTCCATCAATGTCGCAAATACAATGGCAAGTTTAGTGGGTATGATGGGTATGTTCTTGCTCACCGGCGTATGGACAAGAAGTTAGACAATTGGTGGTACGAGGCGGTTGACATAGATGGTTTTTCTCAAAGTTGGGAGGACTACAAAAGTTTTCTCCGTAATGGTTTCGTATTACCGTATATGGAGGAAAACGAGCAGGCGCTCAAGGTTGTGAATGAGATAGTGAATGTTGCCAAGAGTATAGCACTTATACCAAAGGTCGCGACGGCTGTGACTACTCGTGAGAAGTTGACAGTTGTTCCATTGCCGACAGTTAGCAAGGTGGCAGCTACGATTTCTAAAGCGTTAGCGGATGATGTTGTTAAGGCTGTTGTTGTGAAGGATGTCGTGGATGAGGTTGTACCATTGCATTGGCTGAATTTGCAACTCAAGAAAGTATGTGGTGATGCTTGCATGACAGTTGACAAGGGTGATGACCCACAAGTATAGGGGGTGTATCGCAGTATTTTCGAGCGAAGTGAAACCCAATTTATTGATTCGACACAAGGGGAGCCAAAGAATATTTATAAGCCTTAACAACTGAATTGTCAATTCAGCTACACCTGGAAACAATCTTGCTCACAACAGTTTATCAATAGCAACAGTTTTGTAGTAGAAATAGTAAAGTAATAGCAGCAGTAGAGTAAAGACAGTAGTAACAATAGCAGTAACCAATAGGATTCGAGTGCGGTAGGCATAGGGATGGGTGGACGGGCGTTGCATGGACAAGACAATTCACATAGCAATCAGAACATAGGGCAATTGCAGATAAACAAGATAAAGCATCCAAGTACTAGATAATCCTAGGCATGTGTTCCATATATAGTCATACGTGCTCGCAATGAGAACTTGCACAACATCTTTTGTCCTGCCATCCCGTTTGCAGCGGGGCCTCAAGGGAACTACTGGCAATTAAGGTGCTCCTTTTAATAGAGCACCAGAGCAAAGCATTAACACTCAGTGAACACATGTGATCCTCACATCAAAGCCATTCCCTCCGGTTATCCCGATTTCTTTCACTTTGAGGCCATTGGTTTCGGACAACAACGTGTGTATACAACTTGTAGATAAGACCAAAAACAATAATATCATAATGAATCAATAACATGTTCAGATATGAAATCATGGCACTCGGGCCCTAGTGACAAGCATTAAGCACAACAAGTCGCAACGAAGTCATAAAGCACTAATAAAAGATAATAGGCACCATTCCCTAACAATCTGATGCCATTACATGAATGATCTCATCCAATCCCTACCATCCCCATAGCCTACAGCGAGGGATTACTCACTCATAGATGGGGCAAACATGGATGGTCGATGGAGAAGCGATGGTGATGATGATGGCGATGATCTCCTCCAATTCCCTGTCCCGGCAGGGTGCCAGAACGGTGTTTCTGGTGTTGTTTCATGGAATCTGGTGGTGGCGGCGGAGCGGAAGTCCTTCTGGAAAAACGTCGACCCCCTGAGTTTTTAGGTCAGAAGGCAACTTATAGGCGAAGAGGGAGGCCGAGGGGGTGCCTGGGCTGGCCACACCACCCCTTGGCGCGGCCAGGCCTGGCCTGTGCGGCCAGGTGGTGTGGTGCCCCCCTGGCTCCTCTCCGTCTCGTATTATAGCTCTAGATGAGTTCCGATAAAATAGGCACTTTGGCTTTTGTCCCGTCCAATTCCGAGAATATTCATTTTCTGACTTTCCTAGAACCAAAAACAGCAGAAAACAGGCAGCTGGCACTGTGGCTCTTGTTAATAGGTTAGTCCAAGAAATCATATGAAAGTACTCCAAAGTGTGGACAGAGCACAAGAAAGTGGATAAAACCAAGCATGGAACATCAGAAATTATAGATACATTTGCAATGTATCAAAGGGCTAGCGTTGGAATTTATTTCAGTCGCAGTGTATGATCAAAGGCAAAGCATGCAAGTTGATTATTGATGGAGGAAGCTGTACTAATGGCATTAGCAAGGCAATGGTGGCAGCGTTGGGGTTGTCCACATGGTGTATTCCTGAACCTAAGCATCTACAGTGGTTAAATAGTTGCGGTATGTTGAAGGTAACTCATAAGGTGCGTGTGCCATTTACTGTTGGTGATTATGTTCATGAGATTGAGTGCGATGCGTTGCCATTGGAGGTATGTGGGTTGTTACTTGGACGTCCATGGCAGTATGATCGCAACGTTACACATGCTGGAAGAGCAAATACATATTCTTTTCTGCATGGTGGCAAACAATAGACTTTGAAACCTATGCAGGATGATCACATAAAGTATGATGTGGAGATAGTGGTACATAAGGAGAAGGTGTGCAAGGCTAAGAAAATATGGGCTAGCTAAGGTGTAGGATGAAGAGCATGATGCACAGTGTGACAATGTTGATATTGCTTCAGCTATGCCCGCAGAGGACAAGCCAGTGGAACTTGTTAGTGACAAGCTAGTTGAAGTGCATCCTCTTATTGCTGAGAGGAAGGATGTTGCAGCATGTGTTCAGAAGGTTGTTTGTGTTGACACAGGTGTTCAGACGGATGATAGTTGTGCTCCTGATGTTTTAGTGCATGTGGTGCAGCGGGGTAACAAGAGTAGTTTTGTTAGCATACCTGTGAGGCGTTTTGTTGGGAAAGTTGTGTGGATGCATAGATGCAAGGATGGACATTTTCGTCAGTTGTGTGGTCCAGGAATTACTCATCTTATGCCAGGTCATGCAAATAAGGTCCATGTTTAGCAACCACGGGTTCCAATAAGAGTTGAGAAGAAAAATACAGTGGCTCCTAGGTCCAAGCTCGTATGGAGACGCAAGGAGGTGCAGGCGCCAATGGTTGTATCAAGTCGAGTAGGCCAAGAGGGAGGATGTGGTGAGGAAGGCAAGCAAGACTTGAAGATGGCAAAGACGTGTGAAGCGATTGTTCATTTCACGCCACCTTTCCGACCCGACCCGCAAGCATTGGGGACAAAGCTTCTTGAAGGAGGGATGATGATATGGGCATGAAGGAGGAGGTGAAGCCTAATTTCCGGACTCCACCAAGCTGGGTGATGCGGGCGCATCCCATTGATGATTGGCATGCAAGGATGACCTATGATATGTAATGATAAGTCTAAGGTTGTGTCAAATATTGTTGCTATGTTATTGAGTCCGAGTCCAGGTTAGGTTCGAGTCCGTTTGTGTGTTCGATTTGGGTCTATCCAACCGAAAAGTTGCAGGCCTCCTATATAAAGGAGCCAGCCACCTAGGGTTTAGGGGAGTTCAGTTGTTTAGTCTACAAACTATATTGTGCTCCACCGTGTATCATCCCTCCAGGGACGGCAATACCATTTATCAGATTATTTTTGCGGAGGTTCTTGTGTTCATCAAGGATTGTCGTGCTCAGGTTTGAGGCATGGTGATCTTCATCATGTTACTTGCTGGATTAATTCCTCTTCTTTAGGTTGCGTTCATCGCACGATTGGGTGATTACCTATCTGGTGGACTCGCTGTGAAAGACCGGGACAAAACTCAAGGATCATCGGCTTGATCTGTATCACATCCATCGATGCATCATTAGACTGGACCTCCGTGGAAGCCATGCAGGTTTTCCATTGAGATGGGTTGTCCGTACTGTCGAGTGCAGGATCTTGTTGTTAGAGTCCTCTAAGTTCATTAAGCTACTCTTGATGCTGCTACAACATGGCTTCAACCCTCGCCAATCGCTCTGCCTCCTCCGCTTGTCGCCTCTTTGTGTTTCTCGATCGGCTTCTATAAGTGTCAGTATCATCTAGAAACCCAATAGCCCATGGACAAGAATGTCCAAATCCTCGTGTTCGTCTGGCCTTTTGAGAATCCCTTAGGGCGTTTGTTAGCTCATCGTTCTCTCTATCAGGAGTGAACTTTCCCTCTTCAACCTCTTTCATCACTTCAATAAGTGCATCTTTGGGTGCAACAAATTCTTTGTTTGTAACAATCTCCCCTATTTCTGGGTCATACGATCCTCCATGCCCAAGTATCCAATTTCGAGACCTCAAGGGCCAACCAGTTGTAACTGGAGCGACCACTTTAGCCGCCAGGTTGCCCTCAGGTTTATCCCACTTGGGCACGACACTCCTATAGCCACCTATGCCCATATGATTGTGATATTTCTTTCTGGAAGCATGTTATTCTTTTTCGACCTTAGCTTAGCTGGTTCCTATGGCTTGTATTTCAGAAATGCTACCCAGTTATCTCGCTGCTTCTCTAATGGGCCAGTGAATTTAGGAGCTTTTTCTCCTTTAGATAGTTTTGGTATAATCTTTTCTTCTACTCCTTGAATTGTGTGCCCATCTTCTAAAGAGCGCACTCCTTGACTTTGAAACTCACTTTTTGTGTGAGCTCATCTGTCAACAAGACTGGTATGGTGAAATGTGTCATCAGAGAATTCCAAAGACAATCTTTGGCTCTATCATCGATAAAACTAGCTCCATATTTATCCTTTTTCTTTCTTGGCTTATTCCAATTCTGAATGGTGATCGGGATGGTGTCCCTAACAATCACTCCGCATTGATTTACAAAGGCATTAGCACTCTCTATGGGCTCCAACGGATGACCCCGCTCAGAAACAAGGTCAATTGTGAAACGGACATCAATGGCCAACTTTTTGGCAGGGCCTCGTTTAGTTGCAGAAGTGGAGCTTGATGCGGAGGTCTAAGAGAAGAAACATTCGTCATCATATATATATACGAAGCAATTAATGCATCTACTAGTGATTGTCAGAGGCTTTATATACCTCGCCATGGTCTCCACCATGGTCTTCACCGTCGTCTCCACTATCGTCTCCACCATCATATCCTCCAAACAAATTTAGATACTAGGAGCCATCATCTCTATCATCGTCTCCTCCATCATAGTTTTTATAACCTCCAGTATCCTCATCTATCATGTCGAGGAGCTCCTCTTCATTTTCACTACCGTCCATAGCTTAACTAATACAGTAGATAAAACAATTTTGCATTAAGTAAAATAATATTGCAATTGCGACGACTCGGATACAGAATAAAAATTAAATACTAATAATGAAAAAATATAATACATCTTGGATAATTTAGATAATGCAACAGTAACATAAGATAGAGTACAATAATACATCTCGGATAATCCAGATGATGCAACAATAATATAAGATAGAGTACATCTCGCTCATACCAAACTAGATGTGACTACCGGGACCTGAGCCGTGGGAGGTGTACACCTAGAGATAAGGAACCATCACCGAAGAATAGCTCGGGTGAGGTCCGTGAAGAACCTGCCACAAATTGGAGAACCCGATCTCCAAAATATGCATATATCGGTGGACGTGCTCGTCCTCCTCCCTGACACGACGACGTACGACCTCCTCGAGGGCCGGCTCCCTCTGCACCGCTCCTGGACCATGCGACTGCCAGCAAAGAAGCTTCGGGTCCATGATGATACCTGGATTCCTCACCAAGCTACGAGTCCCGGCAGGTAGCACCTCCCAGTGCCAGCCCGGCGGAGCCCAGGCTCAGACATCCCTGGACCCGGCGGTGCCCAGTACTCCGTCATTGCCGCCGAGTGGACGACAAGGACGCGGCATAACTAAATATTAACATAAATAATCATAAAACATAAACACTAAACTAAACCCCTAAATTAAATCATAATCTAAACCTTGGCCCTAAACTAAATCATAAAACCTCAGCACACTACACATATCTCCGAAATCCATCGATAACAGAAACTAAATCTCTAAACACTAACTAAAGTGGTCTTCGGCCCTTCGTTCGATGACAAGGTCTTCTCATTGTTAATGTATATCTACCATGTACTATTTGCTGCTATAAATATACCATGGTATTGGTTGTGAAAAATAATTAAATCACTAAGTAATTAATTTCCCTAACACTAACCCTAAACCTAACACTAACTAACCTAAACCTAATTAACTAAGTATTTGCCCTAACACTAACTAACCCTAACTAACCATAACTAGCTAACTAAGTAATTGCCCTAACACTAACTAACACCTAAACCTACCACTAACTAAACTAATAAACCTAATTAACTAATTAAACTAATAAACCTATAACTAACCTAAACTAATTAGATCGAGAGTCACCTGTAGGGGCGGTGGAGGGCACGACGTGGCGGGACGGACAGCACGAGCAGCGGGAATCTCCTCCTCGACAAGCAGCAACACGAGCTCCTCCTTGGTGGGTGGTGGCGTGAGCTCCTCCTTGGCGCGACGGTATGGACGGCGCAGGCGGCGGCGCGGGCGGTGGCGCAGTCCTCCACGAGCGTGGGAGGCTACGAGCTTCCCCTCGGGCGCAAGCGGCAGCGAGGTCCTCCTCGGCGCGGTGATTCATCGAGAAGAAGATGAACTGGGGATCTCCGGTTCGTATCTAGAACCGGGATAGAGGAGGAGGGTATTTATACCCCCACCCTTTAGCCTCAGTTTGTAATATAAACGGGGACTAAAGGGTAGCCTTTAGTCCCGGTTTGTATTATAAACCGGGGCTAAAGGCGTTTTCGGCCGCCACTTTTCGCGCGCGGGCCGTACCCCTTTAGCCCTGGTTTGTAATAGGTGTCCTTTAGCCTGGGGCTAAAGGTCTTTTTTTGGTGCCAAAATGAAAGTGGTGTATAATTTTGGCGCCCCATTCTCAGAGCCATCAACCCATGCTTTCCCGCCATTTCCCCCGCTTCTCGCCATATTTTCCCGCCATTTCCTTCTATATCCAGGTCGGTCACCATTGCCTTCTACACATCCACACCTTCCTCTCTCACAACAAATGGACACCCGTTATTGGGCCTTTCTGACCTTCGAGGAGACCGAGGCGCTATGTTCCTCTAGGTACCCATGCCTGCCGAGTACCAACTGCATGCCGGCTGGATGCTTAGCGCTGGAGGGGTTCATGTCCCTCCTGTCCCCCAAGCTTCCGCCCGCCAAGAGGCCATCACGAACCCCATTTGTAACCCAACAACCTCGGCACCTGGAATGCCTTCTTCGCAAACCGGCGGGAAAGGGAGGTCACCAGGTACGAGGGTGACGGCCCGGCCCTAGTGAACCACAACGAAGCCGGTCTCTGCATATGGCGGGCGTGACGTGCTACATCCCCATGGGAGATCATCCTCGCCTGAGGTACCCGCACTTTCATCGGCCGCAGAGCTACAAGAATGGTGGTGGTGGTGAAGGCCGAGGGCGTAAAGACATCATCATCCGGAGCCCCCTCCCCCGTGTGTCGTGAATCATGGAGCATCTTCCTTACTTAACGGGAGGCTTCGGTCATCCTTCCCTGCGAAGGGCGGAATTTCATGCAACTTATCCTAATCTTGTGACATGTGTGTCTATCCTCCACCCCCACGATGTTTATTTTCCCTGAAAGAACTATGTGGTGCTTTGGCTCATCGTATGCTGTATTTCTTTTGCTTATCTTTCCTTTTTCTCGGTTTGATAGACATGTCCTTCACATAAAAAACCTGAGCCACATCATTGGCTAGGACGAATGGTTCATCTCTATACACAAAATTGTTGAGATCTAGTATTCTCATTCCATATTTCTTGTCTACCTCAACCCCGCCTCCGGTCAGCTTGACACATTTGCACTGAAACAAAGGGACCTTAAAATAAGGTCCATAGTCAAGTTCCCATATCTCCTCTATGTAACCATAATATGTGTCCTTCTTCCCATTCTCGTTTGTTGCATCAAATCAGACACCACTATTTTGGTTGGTGCTCTTTTTATCTTGGGCGATCGTGTAAAATTTATTCCCATTTATTTAGTACCCTTGGAAAGTCAATATAGTCGATGATGGTGACCTGGACAATAAGTCTTCATGTGTTCATCGCTAATCTAGCAGTCAGGCTTCCTTAGGTTGTTGGAGGATACAATATTATTGTGTTCCTTGATATACGGAGCAACCAAGGTGGAACTTTGTAGAACTATGTAATGTGCTTTAGTGAGAGAATGCCCATCCATACATATCCTTGCTTTCTTTCCTAGCGTGCCTTTTCCACTCAGTCCACCCTCATGTCGTGATTCAGGAACACCGATGTGCTTAAGGTTAGGAATAAAGTCAACACAAAACTCAATGACATTCTTTGTTCCATATCCCGTAGAGATGCTTCCTTCTGGCCTAGCACGGTTATGAACATATTTCTTTAAGACCCCATGAACCTTTCAAAGGGAAACATATTGTGTAGAAATACAGGACAGAGAATGTTAATCTCTTGTACTAGGTGAACTAGGAGGTGCATCATAATATTTTAGAAGGATGGTGGGAACACCATCTCGAAGCTGACAAGACATTGGACCACATCTTTCAATAACCTTGGTATACAAGCTAGATTGGTTAACTTCTGAGAAATTGCATTGAGGAACGCACATAGTTTCACAATGGGTACTCAAACATTTTTCGGCAGAAGCCCCCTCAATGCAATTGGAAGCAACTGGGTCATAAGCATGTGGCTGTCATGAGACTTTAGGTTTTGAAAAAATTTCTCTACCATATTTATTATTCCCTTTATATTCGACAAGAAGCGAGACGAGACCTTGATACTATAAATGACTTCAAAAAAGATTTCCTTCTCTTCTTTGGTTAGATCGTAGCTGGCAGTACCATGAAATAGCTCTGGATGCTTGCCGTATTGGTCTTGAATACATTGCTAGTCCTGCCGTGCTTCTGGTATATCTTTATTCTTCTTATACACGCCCAATAATCCTAGTAGCATCACGCAAAGATTCTTCCTCGGTTTCATCACGTCAATTGCAGAGCGGACCTCTAGGACTTTCCAATAGGTAGCTCCCGAAATATAGATTTCTTCTTCCACATGGGTGCGTGTCCACCATCGTCCTTCAGAATAGACTGTCTACCAGGTCCCTTTCCAAAGATTACTTTTAAATCTTTCACCATATCAAATACATCATCACCAGTACGGCGTATAGGCTTACTCCAGTGATCTGCCTCACCAATGAAATGCTTACCTTTCTTTCTTAGGGAGTGCGCAGGCGGAAGAAAATGACGATTCCCCGGGTACACATTCTTCTCACATTTATCCAAATATATATTTTCAGTCTCACCCAAACAGTGCATGCATGCATTGTATACCTTGTTTATCTGTCCTGAAATGTTACTAAGAGAAGGCCAATCATTGATTGTTATGAACAGCAATGCTCGTAGGTCAAATTCCTCCTATTTATGCTCATCCCACACACGTACACCTTGTCCATGCCACAACTGTAGGAGTTCTTCAACTAATGGCCTTAGGTACACATGAATGTCGTTGCCAGGTTGCTTTGGGCCTTGGATGAGTACTATCATCATAATGAACTTCCCCTTCATGCACAACCAAGGAGGAAGGATATAGATACATAGAGTCACATGCCAGGTGCTATGACTATAGCTCTGCTCCCCAAAATGATTCATTACATCTATACTTAGACCAAACCATAAGTTCCTTGTGTCACCTGCAAAGTCCGAGAACTCTCTCTCGATTTTTCTCCACTACGACACATCAGCGGGGTATCTCAAATCTCGTCTTTCTTACGGTCTTCCATGTGCCACTAATACATTGCAAATGTATCTATAATTTTTGATGTTCCATGCTTGGTTTTATCCACTTTCTTGTGTTTTGTCCACACTTTGGAGTACTTTTCATATGATTTCTTGGACTAACCTATTAACAAGAGCCACAGTGTCAGTTGCCTGTTTTCTGCTATTTTTGGTTCCAGGAAATTCATAAAATGAATATTCTTGGAATTGGACGGGACAAAAGCCAAAGTGCCTATTTCACTCGAAGACTCCAGGAGCCAGAATATGATATGGAGAGGAGCCAGGGGGTGGCCACACCACCTGGTGGCGCAGGCCAGGCCAGGCCGTGCCAGGGGGTGGTGTGGCCCCCCCAGGCACCCCCCCGGTCACCCTCTTCGCCTATAAGAAGCCTTCTGACCTAAAAACTCCGGGGGGTTCGACGTTTTTCCAGAAGGAGTTCTGCTACGCCGCCACCACCAGATTCCACGAAACAACACCAGAGACTCCGTTCTGGCACCCTGCCGGGATGGGGAATTGGAGGAGATCATCGCCATCATCATCACCATCGCTTCTCCATCGACCATCCATGTTTCCCCCATCTATGAGTGAGTAATTCCCCGCTGTAGACTATGGGGATGGTAGCGGTTGGATGAGATCATTCATGTAATGACATCAGATTGTTAGGGCATGGTGCCTAATATCTTTTATTAGTGCTTTATGACTTTGTTGCGACTTGTTGTGCTTAATGCTTATCACTAGGGCCCGAGTGCCATGATTTCAGATCTGAACATGTTATTGATTCATTATGATAGTATTGTTTTTGGTCTTATCTACAAGTTGTATACACACGTTGTTGTCCGAAACCAATGGCCTCAAAGTGAAAGAAATCGGGATAACCGGAGGGAATGGCTTTGATGTGAGGATCACATGTGTTCACTGAGTGTTAATGCTTTGCTCTGGTGCTCTATTAAAAGGAGCACCTTAATTGCCAGTAGTTCCCTTGAGGCCCCGCTGCAAACGGGATGGCAGGACAAAAGATGTTGTGCAAGTTCTCATTGCGAGCACGTATGACTATATATGGAACACATGCCTAGGATTATCTAGTACTTGGATGCTTTATCTTATTTATCTGCAATTTCCCTATGTTCTGATTGCTATGTGAATTGTCTTGTCCATGCAACGCCCGTCCATCCATCCCTATGCCTACTGCACTCGAATCCTATTGGTTACTGCTATTGTTACTACTGTCTTTACTCTACTGCTGCTATTACTTTACTCTTCCTACTACAAAACTATTGCAACCGATAAACTGTTGTGAGCAAGATTGTTTCCAGGTGCAGCTGAATTGACTACTCAGTTGTTAAGGCTTATAAATATTCTTTGGCTCCCCTTATGTCGAATCAATAAATTGCGTTTCACTTCCCTCGAAAATACTGTGATACACCCCCTATACTTGTGGGTCATCAGCCACCAAAACAACTTGGCATGCTCTTTGTTTCCGAAAAAACATTTCAATCGTGGTATTATAGGAGCATACCACATCACCTTGGTAGGAATCCTCTTCCAGGGGCGCTCTCCCTCAGCATCACTAGGGTCATCTCGCCTGATCTTATACCGCAATGCAGTGCATATGGGGCATGCATCCAAATTCTCGTACTCCTCACCGTTGTAGAGGATGTAGTCATTAATGCATACATGTATCTTCTTCACCTCTAATCCTAGAGGGCAGACAACCTTCTTTGCTTCGTATGTACTGGTGGGCAATTTGTTATCCTTTGGAAGAAGCTTTTTCATTATTTTCAACAACTTTTCAAATCCCTTGTTAGTCACAATGGTCTTTGCCGTCCATTGTAGCAATTCTAGTGTGCTACCCAGTGTTTTGTGTCCATCTTCGCAATTTGGGTACAACAATTTGTTGTGGTCCTCTAACATCTGATCGAACTTCAACCTCTCCCTTTCACTTTCGCATTCTTCCTTTGCATCAGCAATGGCCCGACCATGATCATCATCGAGCTCGTATGATGCCTGTTCTTCAGCTTCTTCTTCATCATTATCTTCCATTGTATTCAGGGAACATAGATCGGTAGTTGTAATCATCATTCTCTTCTTCATCGTTGTCTTCCATCATAACCCCTCTTTCTTCGCTCTTGGTCCAACAATTATAGCCTGCCATGAAACCGGACCGAAACAGGTGGCCATGAAGGACTCTTGATTCTGACAAAACCTTTCCTCTTATGATTCTGACAAACTCCACATGGACAAGACATAAAACCTTTCCTCTTGTTTACCTTGGCTACAAGGAGAAAAGAATGCACGCCTTTAATGAACTTGCCAGAGAGTCAGTCAGCGTACATCCATTGCCGACTCATCTGCATTGTGTAATTAAGTACATCAAATAGAATCATGATGCTAAAATTGGTAATGGTATAAAAAACAAAATTAGAGCACACAACCGGGACTAAAGATATGATGAACCTTTAGTCCCGGTTGGAGGCACCAACCGGGACTAAACATGGATGTGGCGACAACACTACATCATGGGGAAGTGTTGATGCTATGTTGTGATCCGGCAACACTAAGCCAGTGAGCATCGACACTATTTGGGTGGGTGGCGGCACAATGATAGGGGTGAGTGTCGACATTATGTCTTGAGTGTTGACACTATGTTTAATCTATACATAGGTTTGCATTCTTATGAAGAACTATAAGATGGTGTGCGAGAGTAGGGACACCACTACGGCGGAGCTTCACAAAGATGTCTTAGGATCCCATCCTCAGACATCTTTGAGGAGCTCGCCATAGAGGCACTCCCTAAGATGTCAAATTTGTTAGCTACCCATCGTATTAATCTATAGCTAGAGAAGTTATTAACTCCAAGATGGTGCGAGAGGGACACCACTACGGCGGAGCTTCTTGAAGATGTCTTAGGATCCTGTCCTCAGACATCTTTGAGGAGCTCGCCATAGAGGAGATTCTCGAAGATGTATTGTGATGTCTTCTTATCAAACTTCTGTGAATTAACCCTATTTTTGTTACAATTTTTTCAGTTTTCTGAAGGCAGGTAGAAGACGAAGAAGGGCATTTTGCCCAGCTAGCTAGGATGATGAACTCATGCATGTATCTTTGTGTGCTTTTGTTAATCAAATTGATTTCGAGACTATGTCCCAAAACAAGATATGGATAGAATCCACATATTGAAAATGATATTAACCTTAGAGTTCGTTATATTAATACAAGATAGATTGAATCCAAACATCAATCTCATGTTATTATTGCAAAAATTACTACCAAACTAAATCCACAAATCCATGTTGTATGGAATGAAATGAGCTAATATGACAATGAGAGTTGAAAGGATGAAGTTGCTCACATTTTAGAACCTTTGGATAGATGGTGTTCTGCAAAATCTTGAAATATCTTGAGAAAAAATTGGGCATGAACTCGAGCTTGAAGGAAGAAATAGAGAGGAGCCACTGGCTTGAAATGGTAGCTCGGGCAGGGGAAGAAGATATAGTTGTGCTATTAGTCCTGGTTTGTGTCCAGAACAAGGACTAATGGGTCCATCTTTAGTCCACTAGTAGAAACAAGGCCTTGTGTCCCGGTTTGTAAAGGGGCTTTAGTCCCGACTACGCAATCGGGATAGGGTAATTAGGACTAAAGCCCCAACCCTTTAGTCCTGGTTGGGCTGCGAACCAGGACAAAAGGGCGGTCGACATGGCCGCTGGCTGTCGGAAGGGGGAGGGGCATTTGTCCCAGTTTGTAATACGAACCAGGATCTATGTGTCTCTGCCGCGACAGCATTTTGGGCACTTTTTGTGCCACAGCAGAGATTTCTTTTGTATATTTTTTATTTATTTTGTTTCCCTTTATCTATTTCCTTTTTGTATTTTGGGAAGCATTTCTTTTGTGACACTTACCCCAGCACTATGTTGTGAGGAATGCTTGTCCTCATAGTAGATGGTGAGAGGTTGATGTTACCGAAAGTGTATTCGGATGGAGGCATGGTGCGGATTTGAGGGACATCATGTCATCTACCTTAAGGGAACCATTATATTACAAAATATCTCCCGATTATATTACACATCAAGTATCGAATATATTACATTCATGCATATATACAATATAAAGTGTTTTATGATCCCTATTACATTATCATAATCTTCCGATAGTATTCTCCTTTTGGATCTAGGACCTCTGCATCTAAGAATCCCGCAATTTCCTCTTGGATTGCTTGTATGCGATCCTTTGGTAGAATATTGTCCCATAACCATTCGATTTATAAAAGAATGAGTCAACATATATGCATGAAACTAAACACAGTTGATGTTAATAAAACAAATTTCTGAATATTGTTTACATACTTGAAGTTGTTCTAAGTTTTTTCCCTTCTCACAGGTCGTGTGACGAATGAACTCGGATAATAGTATCCACATAAGTTATTTCCGTCTGGCTGCCTCAGACACTTTACGAGAACAAAGTTCAATCAAAATAATAACATTTAAGCATGATAATGGTATCGAAACTAGAATCAAAGAGATGCGCGGATCTGGCTAGTAGTACTTACATTTAGTGGTTTAAATGTAAGCTTTTCTTTCTAGGCACCCTTAGCCTTGTTGGTGAATCGTTTCCAAGCGCTGCTAGGCAAAGAAAACGAATGAAATGAGTTATTAATTACTTGATGCATGTAAATGAACGAAAGTTGCCGATATAGTGTCATAATGACTGAAATTACCGCTGGAGCATATCCTGCATGGGTTCCCACTTCTCAAGGGGTTTACGTTTAGAGTCCATGACTTGTACTAGTCCATTGTCAGGTTGAATGATTAGCAGAATATAATGGAATCTACACATGCATAACTCAACAATTATACATTTATCATCGAGTTAGTGAAATATAATATGTCCAAGACAATAACACTCACTCGAAGTTGTAAGGTAATAATATTTCCCTTTTGGTTTATTGAAACCTTAGAGCCATTACAATTTTATCCTCTGTGTCCTTGGGATTAAGTTTCACAGTAATTTCATGAACGAAATATGGGTCAATGAACCCAATGTCATAGATATGTCCTCTTCTGCATTCGAGAATCTCCAGTCTGCATAATATAGTGAGTATGATTACACATGTGATATAAACGAGGTGAGCTAACTAGATACTTAATTATTAGAGAAATAATACTTACATACAGTAGGCACTGATGATCGATTTGTCAAGGGCATCTTGATTGAAAAACTTATGTAGTTTAGGAAATTCAATCAGTATTTGGGCATCTCCATACCCGTAATGCTCGTTTCGAACTCCTATCACTATCCAATTTGCCCCTTCCTTCATGGCTTTAATGTACCAATTATGCAATCTTTGCATTTTTGTTTGTAGATACTTGATGTCCTCAGGTCTGACGAGAGGTTTCCTGTACTCATATTTGTATGCTTCCTTAGCCACGGGAAATCCTCATGGTCTAAGTACTGAGCAATAGTCATACCAGCGGTCGCTTCTCCATACAGTGCAACAATTTCTGGATCATACTGCTCGTTCGCAGCTTTGCTCGACTCCACCATGGTATCAAAAATCACTTTGAGCGGGAGGAATTCCTTATTTCTCTGTCAACCGAGCTGGGGCACTGAATCCGCGCTTTCACTAGTGATCTTTGATTGTACCATTGACTGATGTGACTTGACAATAGAGCGGCCATAGTCTGATGAATGCCTTGGCTCGGGTTAATGAAGGGTTTTCAACATTTTTTGCACTTTGGCTTTTTCTTCTTTAGTGATGGGGAACTGTGGCTCTTTCGGCTGCTTGAGGCTATCATATCACTATTGCGTTTGGGCCTTTGCAATCACCGCATTCTCCTCTTCAGTATAGTCATAAGCTCTCTTGGGAGTAATCTTTTGGTAGTTTTGGGAGGGGCTTCGGTAGACGCTTCGGTGATCGGTTACTCTTTCGCTTTTGGCCCTGACCCTTTTGTACTTTTGGGAGGTGCTGAGACGGCTGACGCGGCGGCAAAGACGGCCGTGATGGAGATGGCTGACACGGCGGCGAAGACGCCCGTGCTGGAGATGGCTGACACGGCGGCGAAGACGGCCGTGCTTGAGACGGCTAACACGGTGGAGGAGACAGCGCCTGTCGCGGCGACGGCTGATGCGCTGGAGACTGGTGAGGCTGCGATGAAGATTAATTTGTCCGATTTGAAAGCACGATGTGTTCCTTTCGCCATAGAATGGTCATGTTTTTTGCTTCTCCCAGCTCAGTCACATCCCCTTCACCTGCAGGGTAGTCAAGCTTGAGCTGCGCAAATCCGTCCATAACTTCATCCACCCTGGCAATATAGTAGCCCTGTGGAACCTGACAACAATGGTAAGTTCGTACCGGTCCAACTAATGGTAAGGCATAGCCGACCGCAACCTTCATGGTTATGTTGACAACTTTCACATGCAGCTCACAATGTGTCATCTCCATGATATCATCCACTTGGTAGCGAAGAGGAGCCATCGCCGGTGCATCATCAGTATCATCACCACGGAGCTCTGTGGAAGCCATGCTGCTTTTTCAATTAGTGGATGGGCCGATAGCATCGAAGGCAGCTTCGTCTACCATGTGCCGCTGAGATGGGCCGGTAGCTTGCTGGCTAAGTTTGTCAAGTTGATTCTGATGCTGCTATAATTTTTGTTCTATTTCGCGCATCCGGTCTTTCTGCTTCATTACTTCAAGTTCCTCCCTTTCCTTCTCCTTTGATGGCTTCTATCGGGATATTTCTTCCTATGGTAGGCAAAACCAAGGTTCCATAGTTTGGAGCCTTCTGTGCCTCATGTTTGTCCCTCGTGTTCCTTGTTCCCAAGGGCGAGTGCGAGCTCATCATTCTCTCTATTGGGAATGAACTCCCCATCTTGATGCTTCCTTTACTGCATTTCTAATGTCTTCGTTGGGTATGGGAGTTTCTTTATGTCTTATGTTATACATGCACTTCCCTTCTAAGTCTAACATGCCCCCATGCCCGTAAAACCAATTCCTTACCCGTTCGATCCAATTGTATGGCTCTGGGGTGATCCCTTTAGCCATCAGGTCGGACTCGAGTTTCTCCCACTTAGGCTTGCTAGCCTTGTAGCCACCTTGCCCCATAGTAAGGTGATACTGCTTTTTAGCAGCATTTTGCTTATTCGTTTCTGACTTTTTCTTAGTTGGCCCCGATGTCTTGTACGCCACAAAATCAGCCTAATAGTCTTTTATCTTCTCATACGCTCTAGTAGTGAAATCCAGAGTCTTCTCTTTCACAACAAAGTCAAGGTGCAATCTTTTCATCTAGTTGTTGAATTGCTGGGCCATCTTCTTAAGAGCTTACTCCTTGACTTGTTGCTCCATGTGTTTCTATAGTTCCTCCTGAGTTGCAATCTTCTCATCTCAAGCGTAGTCATCTAGATACACCTGTAACGTCGGTAGGGTGAAATTAACCACGAGCTTTTTCCAAAGAGTTTCTTTGGTTAAGTCACTGACATATAGAGACTCTGGATCCTTGACGACCTATTCCATTCCCTGACGGTGATCAGGATTTAGTCCCTAACAATAACTCTGCACTGCCTTATAAATTTATTTGCAGCATCAATGGGAGCCTTCGGTTCGCCGTCTAGAGCGACTTATTCGATCCTATACCTTTCATGGTCTCCCAACTTTTTGGTTGGGCCTCGTTTATTCTTTTTAGAAGGTTTGCTCGATCTGGAGGGCTAAAAGAAGAAAGAGCATTAATATATATGTATATAGAAAATAGAGGCTTAATTTATTAATATATATATGCACCTCGCCAGCTTCTCCCTCGCCGGCTTCTCCCTCGCTAGCTTCTCTCTCACTTAAGCCATTTGTTCGGTCGAAACAAGGATCTCCCTCACCAGAGTTGTTCAGATATAGCAAGGTGACATCGTTATCGATATGTCCTCCCTCATTGATCATATCCTTGATGACCCACAAGTATAGGGGGTGTATCGAAGTATTTTCGAGGGAAGTTAAACCCAATTTATTGATTCGACACAAGGGGAGCCAAAGAATATTTATTAGCCTTAACAACTGAGTTGTCAATTCAGCTGCACCTGGAAACAATCTTGCTCACAGTAGTTTACCAGTAGAAATAGTTTTGTAGTAGGAATAGCAAAGTAACAGCAGTAGTAAAGCAAAGACAGTAGTAACAGACGCAATAAACAGTGGGATTCGAGTGCGGTAGGCATAGGGATGGATGGACAGGCGTTGCATGGACAAGACAATTCACATAGCAATCAGAACATAGGGCAATTGCAGATAAATAAGATAAAGTACCCAAGTACTTGACAATCCTAGGCATGTGTTCCATATATAGTCATACGTGCTCGCAATGAGAACTTGCAGAACATCTTTTGTCCTGCCAGCCCGTTTGCAGCGGGGCCTCTAGGGAACTACTAGCAATTAAGGTGCTCCTTTTAATAGAGCACCGGAGCAAAGCATTAACACTCCGTGAACACATGTGATCCTCACATCAAAGCCTTTCCCTTCCGGTTATTCCGATTTCTGTCACTTCGGGGACATAGGTTCCGGACAACGATGTGTGTATACAACTTGTAGATAAGACCAGAAACAATACTATTATAATGAATCAATAATAAGTTCAGATCTGAAATCATGGCACTCGAGCCCTAGTGACAAGAATTAAGCACCACAAGTCGCAACAAAGTCAAAAAGCACTAATAAAAGATACTAGGCACTATGCCCTAACAATTTGATGCCATTACATGAACGATCTCATCCAATCCCTACCATCCCCATAGCCTATAGCAGGGGATTACTCACTCATAGATGGGGGAAACATGGATGGTCGATGGAGAAGCGATGGTGATGATGATGGCGATGATCTCCTCCAATTCCCCATCCCGGCAGGGTGCCAGAACAGAGTCTCTGGTGCTGTTTCGTGGAATCTGGTGGTGGTGGCGGCGGAGCGGAACTCCTTCTGGAAAAACGTTGAACCCCCCGGAGTTTTTAGGTCAGAAGGCTTCTTATAGGCGAAGAGGGAGACCGAGGGGGTGCCTGGGTGCCCACACCACCCCCTGGCGCGGCCTGGCCTTGCCCGCGCCATTAGGTGGTGTGGCCACCCCCAGGCTCCTCTCCGTCTCGTATTCTGGCTCCTGGAGTCTTCGGGTGAAATAGGATTTTTGGCATTTTTTCCGGTATTTTTCCTGATAGTTGATTTTCTGCACAAAAGGTAGACACCAAGGCAATTCTGCTGAAAGCAGCGTCAGTCCGTATTAGTTGCATCCAAATCACACAAGATTAGAGGAGAAACAATAGGAAAAGTGTTCGGGAAAGTAGATACGTTTTGGACGTATCAACTCCCCCAAGCTTAGCTTATTGCTTGTCCTCAAGCAATTCAGATGAAAACTGAGTGCGATAAAAGAACTTTCACGAACACATTTGCTTCATATGATGTAAATATTCTCAGCAATGTGATCAACTACCTAGACAATTCATAATAAAGAGTATGCAACCAAGTCTACTTAATAGTCATTGCAAGCTATGAAGAGATTCCAACTCAAGAATAATAAGTAGCATGAAGCACAAACATAAGGAACATTACCATGTTCATAAAAAGGTATGATAGAGTGGTATCTCGCTTGCCTTTGATTATGAATGTCAAGGCACCTCTGAAGTTCAAGTGATGACTAGAAGTAAAGATATCAAGAATACAAGCATCAAAGTCATAACACAAATAATCAAGTAATGGAACAAACACAAAGAATGACAACTATTCTCTCAAGAAGGTGCTCAAAGAATATGTGGAGACTCAACAAGTAGAAGAAAAGGTTTTGAATAATTTGAAAGGGTTCCAAATGCTGAAAGTATGGTACTCGTTAGCTTTGAGCTCTCATTGCTCCTATCATAAGCATCTTTAATGTGGTTAAGGTGAAAGTGACACAACTAAGAGGATATGCTTGACAAGTTAATCGAAGTCTCATGCCCCTTACTTACGAAGACCGATCCTCATGTTACTCAACTTCAGTCACAAGTAAGCTCTTGTCATTGTAAGTATATACGTATCATAGAGAACCGCCAACGGGGTACCCCTTGCACATGATACGGGAGCTATCCCATAATCAAAATAACAAGGCAAGCAGACAATGAGCATCTCGGCGATCTTTTTATTCACTATGTGCATAGTTTTTTATTGAGGATGCTGCATAGAATGCTCTTTATGGTTATGTTGCAAGTTTCCACCATGATTAGGCATGACTTAGGCTAGCGGCCCAGGCGTTTCTCTAACATACATACAAACTCCATGATCTTACAAGTTCCACTTTTATTTCAAACCGCCGGGATCCATAAGCAAAAGAACATGATATCAACTAGGTACAAAGTACCTATGAAGTGTTGAAAGCGGTCCCCATGATACATGGTTCTAATAACTTCAACTCATAAAGCGCAAGCATATGCACAACAAAGAAGGACGCAATGGTTCAGGTTTATTAAGTGCAAGAAAATAAAGTGTGCCATCAAGTTCGTGAGAGCTTTACTAACTAACTTTCTCATAACAAGCAAACATTTTATTCGGAAGAAAACAAGGCATATTGAATATGCACGGAAGTAGCAAATGATACTAATGGGTAGGTATGGTGCAAACTTTGGAAATATTTGGTTTAGGGAGTTGGAAACTTGAGTAAAACATACTCAGTGGAAGTGAAGGCTAGCAATAGTAAGGGAGCGACAAACGAGAGAGCAATAGTTGTCATTATCATGCTTGCAACAAAATAGGACTACTCATGGCATGAGAGTGATTCAAGATCCTCGAGGCAAAATAATTCATCGAGGCTTAACTGATTATTACAGTCATATGCATGCATGAGCATGTGCCAAGTCAATCAAATGAATCATTCAGAGGAGGATACCATGGTGTCATACGAATTTATGAACAGAGCAATGCAAGCAAACATTCATAAGACATGCTACAAACTATTAGCGAGCTGGAGCTAATCATAAGAAAGAAAGAACTACTAAGTATCCAAAGAAAACATACACTCTATATGAATGGACTAAGCATGCCCACAGTGATGAGTATATGTACAAAAATGAAAACAAGTAGAGTTCGTTACCAGCCTCTTACCATGCCTCAAGTTGTCATTGATCCTCAATATTTCTCTTCACTTGTGTGGCTTGAATAATAATATGAAACCAAAATCCACTGAGGACTGCCGAACCCTGAAGCAAACTCGCAAAAACCAAAGAAGAACGACAAATATTTTTGGTATTTTCGATTTTTAAACAAGAACCAAAAGGGAAAAACAAGCAAAGAAAAATCTTTTTGGGTTTTTCGAATAGTTCAAACAAAGCAAAAAGGGAAAAACAAACCAAAGAAAAAAGAAGAAGCAAACCAAAGAGAAACAACAAAAATATTTTTGGTCTTTTTGTGTTTTTAGAAAGCAAAAGCAAAGAAGAACGAAAACTAAAAAGAGAACGAAAACATGAATATACAAAGTACCAACGCAACATGATATGAAGATGAGTGCGGTGTCAGCGTACCTCCCCCAAGCTTAGGCTTTTGGCCTAAGTGGGTATCAATCCCAAGCTGGCCAGGATGAAGTGTCACCGTGGTATGACGAAGAGGTCCCCTCATCCTGGTGCAAACTCGAGTACCTCCCTCCGTCATGCGCGGAGTAATCGTAGGAGGGCACATCCTCGTGGTGCTGCTCGTGGAAACCCAGCAAGCGAAGCTGCTCGTCCACCTCCTCCTTGGAGCGCGACCACGGTCTCCTGTCAACACTAAAAAAAGCAGGCTGTGGCAAAAGGATCTCCCTTTCATCCCCGTTAGTGAAAAGCATCATATATACTAGATTGTTCAAATCAGAGGTAGCAGTGACAAAGTGATGAGTTTTCATGGCAACAAGGTCAAGCCTCTATGGTGCCAGCATAGCATCATCGGGATCCACTGAAAGACCTAATGCATTGACCATGCGCGATGCAATGATGCCCCCATAGATAGGTCAGAAGGCTTCTTATAGGCGAAGAGAGAGGCCGAGGGGTTGCCTGGGGGGCCCACACCACCCCATGGCGTGACCTGGCTTGGCCCGCACCACCAGGTGGTGTGGCCACCCTAGGGATCTTCTCCGTCTCGTATTCTGGCTCCTGGAGTCTTCGGGTGAAATAGAATTTTTGGCATTTTTTCCGGGATTTTTCCTGATAGTTGATTTTCTGCACAAAAAGTAGACGCCAAGGCAATTCTATTGAAAACAGCGTCAGTATGTATTAGTTGCATCCAAATCACACAAGAATAGAGGAGAAACAATAGAAAAAGTGTTCAGGAAAGTAGATACATTTTGGAAGTATCAATCCTCAAGCACAATTTCCTTTTCTTCGTCTTTAGGTTCCATATTTCTACAAAAGGGGAAAGTGGATGAGTCAAAGCGGACAAGCGAGGAGGTTAGGTAGGCGTGGTTTGACAGGCTAGGGATGTAATCCATAATTTGAAGAAACCCTAATATATGGCGTGTGTTGCCGGTCCCGTCCATCATCCCTATATGGCGCGTGTTGCCGCGCCCGTCCATCGTCCTTATATGGCGCGTGTTGTCGCGCTCATCCCTAACCTCAAACGTCGGCGCGATCATCTAACTCCAAGGGGAAGAGCAGTAACTCCGAAACCTGCAAACCCGACAGGTACCCACCTTAAACGGGGAGGGTTTGGTAAAAATTTAGACCCGCCAAGTCTCACGCACCCGGGTCACGGTACCCGTTGGGGCCCCGAACCCGGCCGGGTCATGGGTCTGGAAAAATATGAGACCTGACTAATTAAACGGGCGGGTATGGGGGGGCCGGACCCGACCCCTAATTAATACTACTACTACTACTACTACTACTACTACTACTACTACTACTACTAACTAACTACTACTACTACCACTAACTAACTACTACTACTACCCTAATACTACTAACTACTAACTAACTACTACTACTACTGCTAACTAACTACTACTACTACCCTAATACTACTAACTAACTACTACTAACTAACTATTACTACTACTAACTAACTAATTAAACTAAACTAACTAATTAAACTAAACTAATGAAACTAAACTAACTAATTAACAGAGAGAAACAGAGAAGGGGCGGAAGAGAGGGCCCGTGCGGGTGCCCCTGCGGGTGGTGGTGCGGCTTGCCAGGGCAACGACGGTGGCGGCGGTCCTCTGGTCTGGTGGCGCGGTCCTCCGGCGGCGTGGTTGCTGCGGACGACGGCTGGGCGGTCCTGTCCGGCATGGTGGTGCGGTCGGGTGGTGGAACGGTGCGGTCCGCTAGTGGCGGCGCGGTCCGGTGGCCGCGGGGCGGTCCGGACAGCGAGCTCGGGCAGCCTACCGGTATGGAATCGTGGCAACGCTCCTGAGCTCCTTCCAAATCGTGTGTTGTCTGTGCTGCAGAGAGATGAAACAATGGGAAAGGAGAACAGGGGCACGCGGTTAAGTAGGGGGGCATACGTCCCGGTTGGAGCCACGAACCAAGACGATAAGGTCATACGTCCCGGTTGGTGGCTCCAATCGGGACATCTGACCATACGTCCCAGTCGGAGCCACCAACCGGGACGTATGATGGCCACCGTAGGGGCATGCGCAGAGGACCTTTAGTCCCGGTTGGTGGCACCAACTGGTACTAAAAGTCTTTTTTTCAAAAGTTTTTCAAACTTTTAAGATGTTCACGCCTTATTTCTTATTTAGGTGTTCACATTTAAATTATTTTAATTTGAAAAAACTTTCTGTCCTATAAAATAATTATTCAAACTAATAAATTTGAATTTGAAAGCACTTTCAACATGAATTTGAATTTTAATTTGAAAACAGTGGATCTCACGACAATCATAGGTACAGAAATGAACCATTCGTCCTAGGCAATGGATTCAGTCATAATCATGTGTAACCCTATAGTACACAGCTTCAGGGTCATCTTCCGAATCATCTTCATCGTCGTCGCTATGGCATATTCTGTGGATCCTAACCCCTTCCCCGGCTTGTGTAGGGGGAACCGGGGACCGTGAACCATGACATATTTCGGGGGCACCAGCAACTCCGGCCTCAGATGCACAACGCAGGGGGAGGGGGCTCCGGGATGACGATTCCGCTACGCCCGCGGCCTTCACCACATCCACCCTTATTGTGGCTTGCGGCGGGTGCAAGTGTGGGTACCGCAGACGAGGATGATCTCCCTCAGCGATGTAGCGCTTCACACCAGCGATAGTCCGGTTCGCCCACCAAAGGTGACGACCGGTTTCATTGTGGTTCACCAGGGGCGGGCCATCACCGTCGTACCTAGCAAGCTCCCTTTCCTGCCGGTTAGTGAAGAAGGCATTCTAGGTGTCGTAGTTGTCGGGATCCCAATGGAGATCCATCCGCTGCTCCGGTGTGAGCTCCAGGTAGAAGTGGTTCGTGATGGCCGCCTGGCGAGCTGAACCTTGAGGCATATGAGGGACAAGAACTCCTCCAACGCTCAGCTTCCAGTCAGTGGGCACCCGGTAGCCCGGCGGGTATGGGTAGTTGGAGGCGCACAATGCCTCGGTCTCTTCGAGTGTCAGAATGACCCAGTATGCAGTGTCCATTGTTGAGAGATGAAGGTGTGGATGTGTGGATAGCCATGGCACAGTCGGCCTAGATGTAGAGGAAAAGGGAGGGAAAACAAAGCGAGAAGCGATGGGAAATGGCTCGAAATATCTTTAGTCCCGGTTAGTGGCTCCAACTAGGACTAAAAGACCCGGTTAGAGGAAAAGGGTGGGAAAGCATAGCGGGAAGCGGTGGAAAATGGCGGGAAATATCTTTAGTCCTGGTTAGTGGCTCCCACTAGGACTAAAAGACCCGGTTAGAGGAAAAGGGTGGGAAAGCATAGCGGGAAGCGGTGGGAAATGGCGGGAAATATCTTTAGTCCCGGTTAGTGCCTCCAACCGGGACTATCGACATTATGTCCTGAGTGTCAACACTATGTTGTGCTGCTTAATCTATAAATAGGCGTCCTTGTGAAGTTATCAAACACAAACATGATGTTGTGTGAGAGTAGAGACACCACTACGACCAGTTTGAGGGAGATGCCGGCAGAGCCCAGTCCTTCGGCATCTCCAACAAACTGGACATAGAGGCACTCTCTAATATGTGAATTTAGTTAGATACCTGGCATATTGATCTAGCTAGAGAAGTTATAAACTCCAAGATGGTGTGCGAGAGCAGGGACACTACTACGGCCAGCTTCAGGGAGATGCCGGAGGATCTAGTCCTCAGGCATCTCCCTTAAGCTGGCCATAGGGGATGGATCTCTGAAGAAACCACGAGCATTGAATCTCTGAAGAAACATCACATTATGAGTCTAAAAATGATATTTTCTAAAAATTACGAGCATTAGATCATGTACCTGTAGGTCAACCGAACCCACTTCCTAATGATTTTATAGACATTTGTCTTTTTCTCCAGGGGTGGACGGAAAGGTTTTAAAATCCCTAGTTAGGACATTGTTCATGTAAGGTGGTCTAGTATTTTTGAAAAATGGGGTGCTACCATTTTTGTATTTAACGTTTGGTGTTGCTTCACAAAACACCCCGATTTTGGCACTCAGAAAATAGAAAATTGCTTTTCCATGCGACGAAAAATAAAACTTCCTCCTGCAATATTGTTAGCCATGCCAAGATGCACATGCATCCATAATATGGGCACAGTATCACAAACTATGCCTCGATTATGCACATAAGATTGGCCATTTGGACCGAATGTCATGAAACCTCGAACATGATATTTCATTTTGTGAAGGTTTTTTTGAGACATAATCAATATACCAAGTTTGGTATTTTTCCTTGCAACTATGTCACATGATATGACACCACGCGAAGGGTTTATATTGTTCAGCCCGTTTTTGAATTTCTGATGCCCGTTTCAAAATTTACCCATTTCTGACTTTGATCATAACGGCGGGCATGAAGATAGGGGATGAGACTCGTTAAAACTTGCATTGGATCTCTAAAGAAACATCACATTATGACTCTAAAAATGATTTTTTTTAAAGCACGAGCATTAGATCATGTACCTGTATGTCAAACCGGACCCACTTCCTACCGATTCGGCAGACTTTTGTCTTTTTCTCCACGGGTTGACAGAAAGGTTTTTAAATCCCCGATTGGTATATTGTTCACGTAAGGTGGTCTAGTATTTTTTAAAAATAGGGTGGTACCTTTTTTTATTTAACATTTGGTGTTGCTTGACAAAACTGCCAGATTTTGGCACTCGGAAAATAGAAAATGGCTTTTCCATGTGATGAAAAATAAAACTTCCTCCTGCAACATTGTTCACCATCCCAAGATGCACATGCATGCATAATATGGGCATAGTATCATAAACTATGTCTAGATTATGCACATAACATTGGCCATTTGGACCAAAAGCCATGAAACCTCGAACATGATAGGTTATTTTTTGAAGGTTTTTTCGAGACATAATCAATATACCAAGTTTGGTATTTTTCCTTACAACTATGTCACATAATATGACACCACGCGAAGGATTTATATTGTTCGGACCGTTTTTGAATTTCTTATGCCCGTTTATGGTCGCTTTGACCGTAACCATGGAACATCTTTTTTGCTTAGCGGGATGCTTCAGTCAGTTTTCACTGTGAAGGGCGGAATTTCATCAAACTTATTATAATCTTATGACATGTTTGTCTTGTCCTTGACTCCCATGATATTTCTTTTTCCGGAAAGAACTATGTGACACTTTGGCTCATCGTGTGATGTATCCGTTTGCTTCTTTTTTCTTTTTTCAGTATGGAGGACATGTCCTTCACATAGAAAACATGTGCCACATCATTGGCTAGGATAGATTGTTCGTCTGTGTAACCAAGATTGTTGAGATCTACTATTGTCATTCTGTACAACTAGTCTACCTTTACCCCTTCTCCATTTAGGTTCATCCATTTGCACCGAAACAAAGGGACCTTAAAAGAAACTCCATAGTCAAGTTCACATATCTCCTCTATGTAACCATAGTATGTGTCCTTTTGGCCATTCTCGTTTGTTGCATCAAAGAGGACACCACTGTTCTGGTTGGTGCTCTTTTTATCTTGGGCGATCGTGTAAAATGTATTCCCATTAATCTCGTACCCTTGGTAATTCCATATAGTAGAAGATGGTCACCCAGCCAACAAGTATAGATGATCTCCAATAGTGGTGTCATTCATTAGATCTGTTCGCAGCCAACTACCGAAAGTCTCCATGTGTTCTTATCTAATCCAGGAGTCAGGCTTTCCCGGGTTGCTAGAGCATACAATATTCTTGTGTTCCCCGATATACGGAGCTGCCAAGGTGGAATTCTATACAACCGTGTAGTGTGCTTGAGTGAAAGATTGTCCGTCCCTACATATCATTTCTTTTTCAGTGTGCCTTTTCCACTCAGTCTCCCCTCATGCCGCAATTTAGGAACACTAATCGGCTTAAGGTTAGGAATAAAGTCAACACAGAAGTCAATGACCTCCTCTATTCCATAACCCTTGGAGATGCTTCCTTCTGGTCTAGCATGATTATGAACATATTTATTTAAGACTCCCATGAACCTCTCAAAGGGGAACATATTGTGTAGAAATACAGGACCAAGAATGAAAATCTCTTTGACTAGGTGAACCAGGAGATGCGTCATAATATTGAAGAAGGATGGTGGGAACACCAACTCAAAACTAACAAGACATTGGACCACATCCTTTTGTAACCTTGTCAGAATATCTTGATTGATCACCTTCGGAGATATTGCATTGAGGAATGCACATAGCTTCACAATGGTTACTCGAACATTTTCCTGTAGAAGCCCCCTCAATGCAATCGGAAGCAACTGTGTCATAATCACGTGACAGTCATGAGACTTCAGGTTTTGGAATTTTTTCTCTGCCATATTTATTATCCCCTTTATGTTAGATGAGAATCCAGACGGCACTTTGATACTATAAAGGACTTCAAAAAAGATTTCTTTCTCTGCTTTCGTAAGAGCGCAGTTGGTAGGAATTAAGTGACGCCCTTTATCCGTCTTGATCTGTGGATGCATGTTTTCTGGGTCTTTCGTATGTTGTTGGTTCTCCTGTGCTTCTGGTGTATCTTTTGTCTTCCCTTACACGCCCAGGAAGCCTAGCAGGTTCACGCAAAGATTCTTCGTCACGTGCATCACGTCGATTGAAGAGCGGACACATAGGACTTTTCAATAGGATAGCTCCCAAAATATAGTTTTCTTCTTCCACATGGGCGTGTTCGGTAGTGGCGTCGTTGGGAACCGGTTGACCACCAGGACCCTTTCCAAAGATTACTTCTATGTCCTTGACCATACCAAATACATCATCACTAGTAGGGAGGTCAGGCTTCTTCCGGTAATCTGCCTCACCTTTGAAATGCTTGCCTTTCTTTCTTACTTGATAATTGATCGGAAGAAATCGACGATTCCCCAGGTACACAACCTTCTTACATTTATGCAAATATGTAGGTTCAGTATCATCTAAACAATATGCGCATGCCTTGTATCCCTTGTTTGTCTATCCTAAAAGGTTACTAAGAGCAGGCCAATCATTGATGGTTATGAAAAGCAACGCTCTTAGGTCAAATTGCTCCTGTTTGTGCTCATCCCACACACGTACACCTAGTTTTCCCCACAACGGTAAGAGTTCTTCAACTAATGGCCTTAGGTACACATCAATGTCATTTCCGGGTTGCTTCGGGCCTTGGATAAGCACTGGCATCATAATGAACTTACGTTTCATGCACAGCCAAGGAGGAAGGTTGTAGATACATAGAGTCACATGCTAGGTGCTGTGACTGCAGCTCTGCTCCCCAAAAGGATTCCTGCCATCTGTACTTAGACCAAACCATAAGTTCCTCGTGTCATCTGCAAAGTCCGGGAACTCTCTCTCGATTTTTCTCCACTGCGACCCATCAACAGGGTGTCTCAACTTCCCGTATTTCTTACGGTCTTCATTGTGCCATCACAACAACGTAGCATGCTCTTTGTTTCTAAACAGACGTTTCAACCTTGGTATTATAGGAGCATACCACATAACCTTAGTAGGAACCCTCTTCCTAGGGGGCTCGTCATCTCCATCAACATCACCAGGGTAATCTCGTCTGATCTTATACCGCAGTGCAGTGTATATCAGACATTTATCTAAATTCTCGTACTCCTCACCGCGGTACAGGATGTAGTCATTTATGCTTGCATGTATCTTCTGCACATCTAATCCTAGAGGGCAGAGAATCTTCTTTCCTTCGTAAGTACTCTCGGGCAATTCGTTATCCTTTGGAAGCTTCGGCTTCATTATATTCAGTAATTTCTCAAATCCCTTGTCATATAAACCAGTTTCTGCCTTCCATTTCAGCAATTCAGTGTGGTACCGAGCTTTGTGCTGCCAACTTTGCAATTTGGGTAGAACAATTTTTGTGATCCTCTAACATGCCCTCCAACTTCAACTTCTCCTTCTCTGGTTCACAGTCTCGCTTTGCATCAGAAATGACCCGACCAAGATCATCAACGGTCTCATCTGATGCCCGTTCTTCACTTCCTTCTTCTTCATTCTCTTCCATTGAAGTATCATCGTATTCAGGGAACATAAGAAAATAGTTGTCATCATCCTCTTATTCCTCATTGTCTTCTATCATAACCCCTCGTTCTCCGTGCTTAGTCTAGCAATTATACCTGGGCGTGAAACCTCTCCGAACCAGGTGGCCGCAAATGATTTTCGAGAAAGAGTACTCCTTGATGTTCTGACATTGAACACATGGACAC
Source organism: Avena eriantha (assembly GCA_910589775.1). Classification (NCBI taxonomy): domain Eukaryota; kingdom Viridiplantae; phylum Streptophyta; class Magnoliopsida; order Poales; family Poaceae; genus Avena; species Avena eriantha. The sequence continues at coordinate 193,813,155 of OU342740.1, read as the reverse complement.
CATATAAATCCATTCTCTTTGTTTGCCTTAGCCACATCGATAAATTTATCCACGCCTTGAATGTACATGGATTCACGTCGGTCACCGTACATCCATCCCCGCCGATTCATTTGCATCATTAAAGAACATCATGAATAGTGAGACTACCACTTTACGTCGACGCATGCACTATTATATCAATGATAGATGAAGGATAAGGTTGCTAACCTCGATCAAGAAGGAAAGAAAGAGGAAGGCAGAGATTTAAGTGTGGCTCGGGCACCTCATATCATTTTTATTTTGTGTCAAATCAAGCGTATCATTCTCTCAGACATTTCGTCGAACACCTAATGTGCATAGGAAAAAAAACTAGAACACCACACCTCACTCTTTCAACCAAGAGAAAAAACAGAGGGAGGCATGACTAGGGGAGCGCATTTATAGGCGGGCTATTCGTCCCGGTTCGTCATACGAACCGGGAGTAAAGGTGGGCGGCAGGCCACGTGTCTAGGACCGGACCTTTAGTCCTGGTTCGTATTACGAACCGGGACGAATGTCCCCTTAAGAACCGGGACGAATGCCCCTGGCTCCCGTGCGTCGCTCGGTCCCCTCGAACCGGAAAAAATGCTTGCATTACTCCCGGTTCGAGGACGAACCGGGACTAATACTCTCGGCCGCTACGAACCAAAGGCGGTTTTTCTACTAGTGGTCCCGGTTCGTGTAACAACCGGAACTAAAAGGTCTGGCGCCGTCCCCAGCCTTCCTGAAACCCTTTAGTCCCGGTTTATTAAACGAACCGGCACTAAAGGGTCCGTTTGAACCAGGGACTAATGTCTGCCGGCCCCTGCGGCCAGTTCTAGCCGTTGGGACAGGGGCATTAGTCCCGGTTTGTAAAAAACCGACTAAAGGTCCGTTTTCTTTTAGTGGTAGTTTTTTTTACGTTGAATAGTCTGACCTCTGTAGTAATTTCACTGACAGTCATCAAACGATCAGACCCATCTAATGCTAGAAAGTGCTGAAACTGCCGGGTAATTAAGATCTTTGTGTTAGGTAACGAACGAACATGGAGCTTATCATGCATCCTTTGGCAGCGTTGTTGAAGGGCTCGGCCAATAAATTTTCGAGCCTGTTCCTGTACCACTGGTGGAGGTGAGCCGGCCGGCCGACGACACCGATGCAAGTATGTAGGGATACGTGTCAGTTGATGATCTTATCCATGATGCAAGCCAGATTGATTCATGATCCGCTGATGTGCATGGTCACGAGGCGAGCTAGATTGATTCCTGAGCCGCTGATGCGTGTGTACTCGGTGGAGGTGCGTACCTTCATAAGATATCAGGTATTCATGGCCGTTGATGTGCATGCATGCACGGCAGACGCTGAATTACACCGGAAGTCTGAAGCGCTCGAGGACGACAGCAACGCCTGCGGCGGCAGAGTAGGTTTTGTCAACGGGAGAAAAGGTACCAGTTGATTTGGTTTAGGTTCAGAGAACATACAGGATATGTCTTCGTACGGTCATGGTCGCATAGGTGGGTAATTTTTCTTCAATTCATTGTCAAACAGATATTTCATTCATCTACTAGGTGAAAATAATTTAACGGGTAAAATAGATGGTGGGATGTTTCTATTTTGTTTTGGATTTTCTAGTCCATTTCTCTAATTTGTAGTTAAACCGTGATGTACTTTTAATATAGTAGATAATAGATGATATGATCCTATTATGAAGTGACATTACATATCCATGGTAAGAAAACCTTAACCGTCACTTGCCTAACGAACTAGTCATAAGAATCTTGCTAGGATATTTTTTTAAACGAGGAGAGCCCGAGAAGGGGCAGGAAGCCATATATTAAAAACAAACGGAGGAGTTACAAATTTTCACGCAGGACCATATAAGATAAAGAATTACAACCGAGCCCCAACGTTTTACACAAAGAACCCTACAGAAGATAATAAGAAAGCAATCGGGTCCTACTTCCAGTCCATCTCTGCAACAGGAGGGCCTCTCATCGGAGGTTGAAAAATCGTTGAATCTCATCGGCGTGATTGCTGGTCTCGAACTGGCCTTGATATTCGGCTGGCTCTAAGCTTCCGATTTGGATCTGCAGAAGGAGTTGGCTTCACATCTCCAAGGCTGATCATCTCCACTGCACCACAAAGCTCCATTCCATCCCGATGCAACCACAACATCCAGAAGGCATAGACCAAACGTGGAGCAGCATCGAAGAGCAGCCAGGGCCTGTCCATGTCACGCGATGAAAGCAAGCTCCCCCCTCAGAGCTCCTGCCCGAGATGAGGAGGGAAAGCCGTAGAAGGAGCGGTGTTGACGAACCCACACGAACTCCCTAGAAGGGGAGTCACAAAACCACCAGAAGAGGGATGGATCCGACTCTCAGCTTCTCCACACTCCCTCGCCTCCGCGGCCGGCCAAGGGGGGAACAGCTTCGCCAGTCAGATCATGGAGGCACAGTTCCTCCTCGCGGCCACGTCCGGCCAGGAGCCACGCTTCCAACTCACGCCCACCATCCTGATGCCACACACATCAGTTATGAGAAAGGGGCATCGCCTTGGACTCTAGAGCCACCATCCACCACTTCGGTGGAAAGGTAGCAGGGGAAGAAGGCAGTCGGCTGGCACCGTGCTGCGACGCCGAGCCGAAACGAGGACCCTCCACCCCCCACCGACGAACTAGCTGTGCCACATCTGCATCCTCCTGTCCCCTCACTGCCACGGCCGGCCAGACAGGGAGGGTGCAAAGGCAACAGCAACCGGAGGAAGGAGGGGAAGATTGGGGCCTTATTAACGGAGATCTCCCTGGCTGCTCTGCACACCGTCGGCTCCCACCATTGGAGTAGTAGCAGAAGGCAGCAGCATCCCCAGATGCGTCGGATCCGACCCAGGGAAGACGACGCCCTACTCCATACTACGGGCACATGGCCACAAGACCAAAAACTAAACCTACCTACTAATCTGGCACCTCCCCCTCGCCATCTCCGGCCGGCGGCGCCGCCGGAGATAGGTCTGGGTCGGCCCGACCGCACTTGGTCAACGTGCAGAGAAGGGAGGGTGGGGGGAAGAGGAGTAAATCGCTCTGAGAGAGGTTTTCTTCCACTCCTAATCTACAAGAAGAATAGGCACCTGCTAGGGACACTGTGTTGTTTATATATCCACACGTGTATTTAGTTTCTGGTTAATACAATTATAGCATCTAGAATAAACACTTATCATGAACAAGGAAGTATGCTAATAATTTTATTATTATTACCTATAGAGCATATATACAACACTAGGACCCACACTAAAGAGACTGTGGATGGGAAGGTACACCGAGTTGTGTAACAAACGCTTGATCTCTTATGGGTAAAGAAACATACCTCTATAGAGTGTATAAAATTGTGACATGTTACTCCCTATTCCGGGAAGAAGCTGCGAACGTGGCAGGAAATGAGATCCATGAAGCTCTAGTAAACCTGTGAAGAAAGAACATAGTTTGATTGCTAAAAAATCTTTTGAAGAAATGTTTATGAAATCTGCATTAAGGTTATGACCTATGGTCTGTAGCTGTAGCTAGTGCATCAAACTTCCCACGCTCTAAAATGAACATGATGGATAACGATGTTACTCATCCTTTCCTTTGATCCCCTGCTTAGACTCTAAATACTAGAAGGAGCCTACACTGAATGCTACTTATGGTCAAGATGATGTCTTTCACGTGGAGCCAGATATCTCCGGAGGAGTAGAGGAAGTAGACTATATTATCCATTATGGAGCTAGTGAGGAAACGTCAGAGTAGTCATCGATTTCGGGAAGGAGCTGCGAACGTGGCAGGAAATGAGATCCATGAAGCTCTAGTAAACCTATGAAGAACGAACATAGTTTTATTGCTAAAAAATCTTTTGAAGAAATGTTTATAAAATCTGCATTAAGCTTACGACCTATCTATGGTCTGTAGCTGCAGCTAGTGCATCAAACTTCCCACGTTCTAAAATGAATATGATGGGTAATGCTGGTACTCAACCTTTCCTTTGATTCCCTGCTTAGACTCTGAATAGTAGAAGGAGGCTACACTAAATGCTACTTATGGTTAAGATATCTCTGGAGGAGTAACATACGTAGACTACATTATCCATTATGGAGCTAGAGAGGAATCGTCAGAGTAGTCATCGATAGATGTAGTAGTATATTGGTCGAGTCGAGTAGCATAAAATCTTAGTAAATAAGATGTTGAGATCCCAACATGTACATTAGTTTGTTTCTTATCATTCTTAAAATGTAACCACATTAAGTCAAGTCGCTCAGGTATCCTCAAGTGAGGAGGACCTCATTGTGAACATTTTTTGGTTTGTAATAATAATCTTTGTATGCTATGTGGACCTGTGATGTTTCTATTGTAGCACTCTAAGGGATATAGTATTTGCGGAACAGGGCTTCCGGAAGTATTATGTCAACGACTTATGTACTACAACATGCAGTGGTATGCTGGGTCACTTCAGTGACTCAGAGTAGTCGGATAATCTAGTGTTGTGGTGTAACACCCAAGCTCGACGGCTTTCACCCTTGGCGGCTCTCTAGGATATCTAGACTAGTCCCACAGACCAACACTAGCTTTTCTACTTACTTTTTCCTCACTTGTGCACACCCGGGAATAACTTCCGGGTCGGTCACCCATCCTTAAATTGCTCCATGCCAAGGACGCTTAAGCTCAGACTTCTTTTTAGATAGGCTTTCATAAAAGAACTTGCAACTTGTTAGTATGAGTAACATATCAATCCTATTAAGAATTGCATCAGGATCTCACATACACCTACCCTTTAAAAGATTGACATCCTTGTTGGTTTACCTCGGTGCAAGAATATTACCTCTTAGCACACGTTTATGCATCTAGTGGTACATGTGCCATGTCGTGTGCCACTACGGACCCACATGTTCCATGATCCACATGTTTGCGCTCCTAACCCGCATAGACCCGTATAACTGCGAGGATACGATCGAACACCACTTGTAACACCCCAGCCACCCCGGGCCCGACTGCTGTCAACCCTTGCGGCTCTCTAGGATCTCTAAACTAGCCCCACATACCAACACTAGTATTTTCTGCGTACTATATCCTTACTCATGTGCACCCATGAATAACTTATTACTCAGTCACCCATCCTTAAATTTCTCTGGGCCAAGCACGCTCAACCTCGGATTTTTTTAGATGAGATTCTAGAAAAGAAGTTGCAACTTGTTTGTATGAGTAGCATATCAATCCTATTAAGCCCTGTGCCAGGATCTCACATGTGGGCAGTGGAATCATGGTTGAAATACATGGTTGTAAAATCATGTGGTGTATATTTCATTTATACCAAGAAAGTCATACCTAGGACTAACAAGAAATATAGTGAGTAATTCTTTTGTTTTAAATAAAAGTGTTGACCACAAATTATTTTAGATTTTTCCTTTTGCGTGTCCTTGTATCCTAAGTCAGTTGTGATCTAAAGTTGAGATAAGCGGATGCAAGTATATAACGTCCCTATCATGTGTTGCACGGTAATAACTTCGAATGTTAGAAGGGATGGTAATTGAGCATAGGCCCTATGACCGAAACTCGATACAAAGGGTGGACCGTGGGCTCCTGGCGATGGATAGTGATTGGTTTGGATCTTTAACCGAGCCTCAAACTAAGGAAATTTGAATGGGAAGGCATGCCCCATTATGCACTCAGGTTTAAGATTGTTTACGGAAAACTAGCGCAACTTGTCGAGAGTGTATAAAACGTTACATGTTACTCCATGTTTTCGGAAAGAACAGCGAACGTAGCGGAAAAGGGACTCAATGAAGAACTGTAGAACCTATGAAGACTAACGAGCATAGTTTATCTAAAAACTAAAACTCACCTTTTGTAAGTAACAAATTTCAAAAATATGTATGCACCTAGGATCAACAATCCATGGTCATAGATAAAGCGTCAAACAACCAACATAGAATTTCCTAAATATGCTCGTACTTCACCGTACCTTCTTACAACCCTTGCTTAGGTACAATTAAGACCAAATGACATACTAAAGATGACATTGAAGAGGAGGAGGTCTACCATAAGGAACTAGATCTCTCGGGAGGCATTGAACGTGTAGATTATGGAATCAAATTTGGAATTGGAGATGAAAGTGTAATTAGAGGAGATATACCGCAAGCATATGACAGTTGGGTTAAGAAACATAGGTCCGTACCAATAAAGTTGCAACACCCTAATGGTGCTAAGCCTAGTAGTACTGTTGTCTTCAAACCTAATGCTTTTAAATTTGTTTGTACATGTGAATCCTCGTTGGACCGAGGAGGATCTCGAAGCCTCTATTTCCCTGTTGTTGTTATCAAAGAATGGAATAATAATCGGACCTGCAATAGTTCTATTGTACCACTCTAAGGGATGTAATATTTGTGGAAGAGTGCTTTCGTAAGTGGTATGTCAACGACTTGTACACTACAACATGCAGTGGTGTACCAGGTCACCATAAAACGGTATGACTTGGAGTACAATATGAATCGTAGCACATCTCGCATAGGAACCCTACTCAAATTTAGAATATACTTGTAATCTTGGCCTACTACCCATATAAAGTTGGCCAGATACCACCCTTGAGTGTATCCAATAATCGCATAGAGAAACCATAGTAGACAACCTATCGCCTTAGCACCGAGATAAGCCACCGAGACCTTGTAATATGTTCTACTTCGGATCAATACAAACTGAAAGGAATATACCAGAGAGGCGATAGTAAAGTGGTTATTATATTATTCCATGTTTATTTATCATGCTATAATTGTATGAACTAAAAACGTTAATACATGTGTACCTAATAAACAAACAAGATATCCTAGTAAAGCCTCTCGTTTAACTAGCTTGTTCATTAACTGATGATCAAGGCTTCTTGAGAATGAACATTGGATGTTGTTAATAACAGCATCAGTTCCTTAGGAGAATTATGTGATGAACACACATCTAGAGTGTTTGATATTGTCCATGTAGGGTACCTCTCAAAGTAGGATGAAATCAAAAACAAGGGTTGAACACGGTCTCCCTAAAACCCCTAGCGAGTCTGGCGAGGAAACATCAGGAAACACGATGAAAGGACATAGAGAGTTTACCAGGTTCAGGCCACAATGCGGTGTAAAACCCTATTCCTTTTTGTCTGGATTTATTGTGCTTCTTGGCGAGGTTTACAGTACGAGGAGTTGATCAGGCGATCAGATTTAGGGTTCCTGGCTAGGAGAAAGCTAGGGTTTCTAGAGGTAGGATAAGGTTGAATCTATTCTACGATGCTGCCCTACCCCTCCCCCTTTTATAGGTGCCCTAGTACTCTTCTATGATAATGGCGGGAAGGGTTTCTGTTGAGGGCAAACCTCTAGAGTGGCCCGATCTTTCACGAATCCCTGTCAAATCGAGGGTGGAGAGCGGGGGAAGGAGAGGAGGATGAACTGGACGAACTCACGCACGAAGAACATGATGAACACACTTACGCAAAACCACAATACACACCAATAGCTCACGCTGGCGGTGACCGGTCCGGCGCAATCCCTAGGATCGGCGTCGGGCGGAGGACTCTCTCTCGAACCGGCACGACGAGTAGGGAGACTTGGTGAGATCTTGACGTCTAGGCAAAGGGACTCCGATGCCTTGGCCTTGTACAATGAGGGAGGCACGATGGAAACTCCAACGAGGTTTGTGATATTTGGGTGCTCCTTAATCAAGGAGCATGAGGCATGAATTAGATAGATCCACAAGGGTGTCCACTAATTCTAAATATCATGCCTAAGCAATACAGGGGCGGTGTGGGGGCTATATATAGGCCATCCACTAAGTCAGGGGTATTTTGGGTACAAAAGCGTAAAAACTGGACGAAATAGGAATATTATCGGCCATTAGACGTTGGTTGAATTTGAGACAAGGGCATTCCGGCGGTAAGTCTGGTCGCCCTGGACAGTACAGTATACCGGGGTCCCCGGCCAGAACCACACGTGCAAGTTTCCCTGCATGTGGCTCGTCCGTGCTTTGCGGTTACGAACTTGAACTTGGCAGTAGCCACGAAATTTTACTACTATTATACGCGGCACCAGAAATTCTGGTCAGCGCCGGTAATTCTGGTCAGTGACCAAAACAACGTACAAAGATTCGTTTCGGTCGGCGCTGGTTGGTTTCGGTGCGCGCCGGAAATTCCGGTCGGAGGTCCAGTCCACCGGAGCATGCGCCGTAAATTCCGGCGAGATTTCTGGTCTGCCCGTCCTGGCGCGGTTGGTCTGGAGCTCCGTCTTGTAATGGCTTGGCTCCTTCTCTTGGCATTTCTTCATGGGGTTCATACCTGATGATGCATAAAGTATTGGAATGAAGTAGCAAGCCGTCTAAGGATGTATCGAAATCACATGAGACAAGGAGCGAATTCACGTTAGCTTGCATGAGCTTGGCTCAAGCATGAGTCATTGGTCCACTTGGGAGACTTGGTGGTGTAGATGTAGGAGCGTCCGTAGGACGGGCTGTATCAGCTCCCCCACTTGGGAAAGACTTGGCCTCGACTCTTCATGGCTATCATCTTGAAAATCACCATGGTAGGATGAGAGGTCCTTGACATTGAATGTCTTGCTCACGAGATACTTCGAAGTCGGTATGTTGATGACGTATGTGTTGTTGTTGATTATCTTAAGGACCTTGAAGGTCCCATCGCCTCTTGGCTTGAGCTTGGAGTCACGATCTTTGGGGAAGCATTCCTTGCTCAAGTGTATCCATACAAGTCACCTTCTTTGAAGACCATTTCTTTCTTGTCCTTGTTGAGCCTTGATGCTTGGCGAAGGACTTTTTGTTCGATAGTAGCCCTTGTTTCCTCATGGAGCTTCTTCATAGCTTATGCTCTCTTGTCGACGTTCATGTTGGTGTGATCATGGAGAGGTAGTGGTAGAATGTCGAGCTCGGTGAGGGGCTCGAAACCGTAGACGATCATGAAGAGAGTCATCTTGGTTGTAGAGTGCTTGGCTCGATTGTAGGCGAACTCGGCATGGGGAATGCATTCCTCCCGATCCTTGAGGTTTTTCTTGATCAACACACAAAGGAGGGTGCCGAGGCATCCGTTGACAACCTCGGTTTGGCCATCGGCTTACAGGTGCGATGCGGAGGAGAAGAGTAGCTTGACGCTGAGCTTTGCCATGAGGGTCTTCCACAAGTAGCACATGAATTTGATGTCGCGGCGAGAGACGATTGTTCTTGGCACACCATGGAGACAGACGATTTCCCTGGAAAGCAAATTGGAAATATGTAAAGCATCATTGGTCTTGTGGCATGGTATAAAGTGTGCCATTTTGCAAAAGTGATCCACAATGACAAATATAGAATCATGACCATGCTTAGATCTAGGCAATCCTAACATAAAATCCATGCTAATGTCGGAGCAAGATGCATAAGGAATAGGCAAAGGCATATAAAGACCATAAGGGTTAGCTTGCGACTTAGCTTGAACACATGTAGTGCGTCGTTGGACGTAGCGTTCCACGCCACACTTCATTTTGGGCCAATAGTAATGAGTGGCGAGCATGACCAATGTATTGTCACTGCCAAAGTTACCCATGAGGCCTCCACCATGAGATTCTTCGAGAAGACAAGGTTGAAGAGACGCCTCCACCATGAGATTCTTGGACAAGACAAGGTTGAAGAGACGACTTCGAAATGCAAAGCTTGTTTTCTTTAAATAGAAAACCCTTATGTAAATAGAAATCGTCAAGTCCTTTGTTAATGGAGCACTTTGCAAAAAATTGGTTCAAAGAATGGGTCGAAAGAATACAAAGTTTTGATTTCATCAAGACCCAACATGTTTACTTCAAGTCGAGTAAGAAGGCTTGTGTGCTTGCGAGACAATGCGTCCGTAACTACTTTATCTTTTCCCTTCTTATACTTGACAATGTAAGGAAAATATACCATAAACTTAACCCACTTAGCATGTATGTTAGTAAAGTTGGCTTGGCCTTTGAGATATTTCAACGACTCATGGTCGGAATGTATGATAAATTCCTTCGCCCAAAGGTAGTGTTACCAAACTTGAAGGACACGAACTAAGGCAAAAAGCTCTTTGACATAAATCAGATAGTTAAGGCGAGCACCATCAAGTTTCTCGCGATGGAAGGCAATAGGACGCCCATTTTGCATTAGGACTCCTCCAATGCCAATACCACTAGCATCACACTCTATCTCAAAAGTTTAGTGAAATCCGGTAACGCAAGAAGAGGTGCTTTGCTGAGCCTCTTTTTAAGTTCATCAAAAGATTTTTGTTGTGCTTTGCCCCATACAAAGGTGACATTCTTCTTGGTCAACTCGTTGAGAGGACCAGAAATGGTAGAAAAGTCTTTCACAAAGCAACGATAGAAACTGGCCAACCCATGAAAACTTCAGAGTTCACTCACATTTGTGGGGATGGGCCAATCTCATGTATCCTTCACTTTAGAAATATCAACTTAAATTCATTTGAAGAAACAAAAAATCGAAGAAAAATTAAGTTGTCTTTAGCAAAAGTGCACTTGGGAAGATTAGAATATAGCTTTGCATGTCGGAGGATTTGGAAAACTTCCTTGACATGTGTAACATGGTCCTCAAGTGACTTGTTGTAAACAAGTATATCATCGAAATAGACAACTACACTTTTTCCAATGAGAGGTTGTAAGATATGATTCATAAGGTGCATGAAGGTGGATTGGGCATTAGATAAGCCAAAGGGCATGACCAACCATTCATAGAGACCAAGTTTAGTCTTGAAGGCGGTTTTCACTCATCACATTCTGCCATGCGTATTTGATGGTAATGATACATTGCAAATGTATCTATAATTTTTGATGTTCCATGCTTGGTTTTATCTACTTTCTTATGTTCTGTTCCAACTTTGGAGTACTTTTTATACACTTTCCTGGACTAACCTATTAACAAGATGCCACAGTGCCAGTTGCCTATTTTCTGCTGTTTTTGGTTCCAGGAAAGTCAGAAAAATCAATATTCTCATAATTGGACGGGACAAAAGCCAAAGTTCCTATTTTCCCGGAAGACTCACGGAGCTAGAAGGAGAGTCGGAGGGGGGCCACAGGGTGGCCACACCCCCCCAGGCCATGCCAGGGCATGGTGTGGGCCCCCTGGCTACCCACCGACCTCGTGATTTTTCCACTCATTTTGGGCTTGTGGAACTCACTCTCATGATGGTGGTTCACTCTCTCACCACTCATCTCATAAGGGTCCTTAGCTCGCTTTATCTTGTTCACGGATGTCATGTTGGATGCGATCACTAGGCTTGGCATCATGGGTTGAAGAACAAATTTCTTGTCATTCCACTTGAAGGAGTATTGGTTGGTGGAACCATGATGTATTGCTCTTCTATCGTATTGCCATGGCCTCCCAAGTAGCATGTCCCACACGGACATTGGCATGACATCACACTCGACAGTGTCTTCATCTGGGCCAATCTTGAAGGAGACATTGACCTTTGATGTTATCTTGAGGGCGCCATTGTCATCAAGCCATTTTATGTGATAGGGGTGAGGGTTCTCTATGCATTGCAACTTCAGTTTCTCACAAAGCTCTGTACTTGCAAGATTGTGGCAACTACTGTAAGATCTCACCATAATAAGGTAAGATCCCTGTGATTGCAGTGCTAGTCCCTGGATCGAAATGCTAGCACCCACAGTTTAAGATGAAGTACATAGAAACAAAGGTCATTATTACATCCATATCCAGGAATATAATGGTTCTTACAATTCACTTAGCCCAAGGCTAAGACACTTAAAGTTCACATTACATAGCATAATAATAAGAGAGTCTTTAGTCTTCATGTGCCACAGGCAAGCATGTCGACTGTAGACCCGCAACCCTACTCTTCATCAGAGTATCCTGCAACATAACAAGTTACAGCCACAACGGTCAATACATTTGGAATTGTATTAGCAAGTGATACCATAGATACTTAGTGTAATCCAACAACAACATGAATATATGGCTCAGTGGGGTTATGGCTGGCTTTGCAAAAGCTAGTTTAACTTATAGTTTTTGAAGAGTATGTTTTTCTCATTCAAACTCTAAGGTACCAATGATAGTCATCACTAAACCTCTACCCATGTTCACCCATAAGTTTTAACTTAGAGAAATTTGGATGAGGAGATTATTGAACTACTTCACTGTCTTGAGGCTCTGAAATTGTCCATAACCGGGGACACGGCTAAGTACTTAGTTTTACCCTCTCGAGAGGTGGTGCACTTTCCCCACAAGACTCGACATGCATCGAGTCAAAACCTTTCAGAAGCAATCCCTCAGACCACCACGGACGCGTTCCATCCTATCATATCTACCACCTTCTGTCCGTCTGGCTGATTTCTTGCAACTTAGTTGGTCAAGGCAGAGCCCATATGCCATGTGGTTGCATTGGAAGCTTCGTGACAAGAAAGTCTCCAATCTCTTTGTTCCTGGGTGGCCATCCGCAAGTGTGATACACCAGCTGACCATAGACATGGCCCCTGAGTAACCACTCAACATAATCCAAGCAAGTCCCATTCCACCCAGGTGTTTCATTAGCATTAGTTGTTTTCTTAGTCAAACAAAATAATATCTTTCCATACTATCTTATATGTGTATTCCACCCATGAATTCTAATAGCATGGATAAGCACTCTAGCATACGAAGTCTTTCAACTAGGAGATATTACCAAGATATAATCTATAGGATAGCATAGCATAGTAACATATAAATAATCCTACCATGCTAAGATCTGCCAAAATAACACTAGTGCAATAGTGAAAATAATAGGACATAAGATGAAATATCACTTGCCTTGGTAGCTAGGGGAATAGGTACAATCCTCACAGCAACAAACTTCACAATCCACGGTGGAGGGAGGGGTGGAGGGAGGGGCGGTCGTGGCGGTCTCGATGGAGGTCACGGTGGAGGGAGGGGTGCTCTGCCTCGATCCCGATTCCTCGCTGGAGCTCTGTCGACGACGAAGCTCGTGGCTCGGTGTCGGAGACGACGGCCTGGGGCTCGGACAAGTAAGCAACAGGGTTAGTGAGGGGCGCCTGGGTCAGCATGACCTAGCAGAGACCAAAAAGGGGCGGCGGAAACCCTAACCTCAACGGAAAATGCGATGGACGGCGGCGGCAGAGGGAGTTCGCCGGAGTAGACCGTGTCGTCGACCTGGAGCAAAAGAAGGCACGTGGTTGAAGTTAAAAGACGCGCCAGTACATATCAAAGGAGATAGGGCAGAGAAGAGGGCGCGGCGCGGCCGGAGCTCACCGGAATCGTCGTCGGAGTGGCGTCGGACAGCGGCGGTTCGAGCTGGTAATTGGCGAGCCTAGGGGCTCTCCAGGGGAAGTGGCTGAGGGGAAACAGAAGGGGAGTGAGAGGGGATTAAGAAGGGGCGGTGATGGTGGCGATTAACTCGCGGTAACGCCCGCAGTCAACCGGAGTTGGTAACGGCAGAGGAGGTGGAGGGGTGTTCGTCGCCTGGGGTTGAAGACGACAGGGTGGTGGTGACGTGGCACAGGGCCCAGTTGTAAGTGGGAGGGGGGGTGGGTTGAGGGGGCGTGCAAAAAAACAGAGAGGGGTAGAGGGAGGCCGGGTGGGCTGCTAGGCCGGATTGGGCCAAAAGGCCAGAAGTTGCTGCTGCTGTTTGAAATTTCTTTCCCTCCTTTTCTTTTTCTTTTCGAATTCTTTTCTAGGTTTTGTTTGAATTTAGCAAATGTGCTCCAAAAAGTCTCAAAATTTCACCAATTTTTTGGAGGACAAATCTAATGCAAAGTAGTACATGCCATGATGATTTGAATGCAATGATGATGATTTTGAAATGAAAAAACTTGGGATGTTACAAATCTAACCCCCTTAAGATGAATCTCGCCCTCGAGATTCGGGTTGGCTAGCAAATAGGTGAGGGTGATCTCTCCGAAGTTCATCCTCTTGCTCCCAGGTTGCTTCTGATTCAGTGTGACGATTCCACAGCACTTTGCAGAATTTGATTGTCTTGGTACGGGTAATTCTTTCTGCTGTCTCTAGAATCTTAATAGGTTTCTCTTCATAAGTGAGATCATTATCTAGCTGAACTTCCTCTAATGGTATAGTGTCTTTCAACGAAGTTTCTTCCATTTCTGGGTGACATTTTTTTAGCTGACTGACATGGAATACATTATAAACAGCTGACAGAGATTCTGGTAATTCTATCTCATATGCCACTTCTCCTTTGCGGCTCAAAATCTTGAAAGGTCCTACATAGCGTGGTGCTAATTTTCCTTTGATTCCAAATCTTTTCACACCATGAAGTGGTGACACCTTGAGATAAGCTCTATCACCAACCTCATAGGTAACCTCTCTACGTTTTGGATCAGCATAGCTCTTTTGCCGAGATTGGGCTACCTTTAGCCTATCCCTTACCATCTTGACCTTCTCTTCAGCCTCCTTAATTAGGTCAGGCCCGAACAAATTTCTTTCTCCTACACCATTCCATAGCAATGGTGTAGTACACTTCCTTCCATAAAGAAATTCAAACGGAGCCATTTCTATGCTTGATTGATAGCTGTTATTGTAAGAAAACTGTGTGTATGGTAGACTTTCATCCCAACTGGATCCATAATCTAACGCACATGCTCTCAGCATATCCTCTAATATTTGATTGGTCCTTTCTATCTGCCCATCTGTTTGCGGATGAAATGCAGCGCTGAATTCTACCCGAGTTCCCAGTGACTCGTGAAGTTTTCGCCAAATGTGCGAAGTGAATTGAGTCCCTCTGTCAGATACAATACTTTTAGGTACCCCATGCAAACATACAATTCTATTCATGTATATCTTGGCTAACTTTGCACTTGTATAAGTGGTCTTTACTGGAATGAAATGGGCCACTTTTGTCAAGAGATCAATGATAACCCATATAGAATCGTATCCGGATTTAGTCCTAGGCAGTTCGGTAACAAAGTCCATACCAATTTTATCCCATTTCCAATCAGGTATTGGTAGTGGTTGTAATAATCCTGCCGGTTTCTGATGTTCTGCCTTTACACGACTGCACACGTCGCACAAGGCAATGTGCTCTGCTATGTCCTTCTTTAAATTATTCCACCAAAACCTCTCCTTAACATCCATATACATCTTAGTATTGCCAGGATGAATTGAATATGGCAAGTTGTGCGCTTCTTGTAAGATCAACTTCTTAAGTTCAAGATGTTGCGGAACACAGATACGTTTTTCATACCATAAGATTCCTTAATCATATACATGAAATCCTTTTGCCTTGCCTTCTCTAACTTTATTTCTGATTTCTTCTATTTCCTTGTCCAACTTTTGGGTTTCTTGGATTCTGTCCATTAGTGTGGGTTGCACTTCCAAGGATGCAAGGTACCCTTCAGGCACTATCTCAAGTCTCAGCTCTCTAAATTGGGCACCCACAACTCCTCCGACCACTCTCCTTTGTTGAGGCCATTCACATATACTTTGTGGCTTAATGCATCAGCTACGACGTTTTCCTTTCCAGGGTGGTATTGCAAACTTAAGTCGTAATCTTTGATAAGTTCTAGCCATCTGCTTTGTCTCATGTTGAGTTCTTTCTGTGTAAAAATGTATTTCAAACTCTTGTGATCAGTGAACATTTCACAACGTTTTCCCATGAGGTAATGCCTCCATGTTTTTAGGGCATGTACAACAGACGCCAACTCTAGATCATGAGTAGGATAGTTCACTTCATGATTTTTGAGTTGCTTTGATGCATAAGCTACAACTCTACCTTCCTGCATCAGTACACCTCCTAATCCTTGGTGAGATGCATCACAATATACTTGGAAGTCTTTCTCAAGGTCTGGCAAACATAACACTGGTGCTGACACGAGTCTCTTTTTCAATTCCTGAAAGCTGGTTTTGCAAGCTTCTATCCAATTAAACTTCTTCTCCTTCTTTAGCAGGTCAGTCATGGGCTTTGCTATCTTAGAGAAATTTTCAATGAACCTCCGATAGTACCCTGCTAGGCCAAGGAAACTACAGATTTCTTTAACCGATTTAGGAGGTTTCCATTCTGTCACAGCTGCCACTTTTGCTGGATCGACAGCTATACCATTTCCAAATACTATGTGCCCAAGAAAACTCACTTCATTCAGCCAGAATTCACATTTTCTGAACTTGGCATAAAGTTTATGTTCCCTGAGTTTCTCTAGAACCAGGCGTAGATGTTCTTCATGTTCTTTGTTGCTCTTGGAATATACTAATATATCATCGATGAATACCACTACGAACTTGTTAAGGAATTCCATGCATACCTTATTCATAATGTTCATGAAGTAGACCGGTGCATTAGTGAATCCAAACAGCATCACTGTGTATTCATACAACCCATATCTAGTGGTGAATGCAGTCTTGGGTATGTCATGTTCTCTAATCTTTAGTTGGAAGTATCCTAATCGAAGATCAATTTTTGAGAACACACAGGCTCCCTCTAGCTGATCGAAGAGATCATTTATTCTAGGCAGGGGATACTTATTCTGTATGGTCACTTCTTTAAGTGAACGATAATCTATGCATAGCCTTTGACTTCGGTCCTTCTTCTCAACAAACAAGACTGGTGCTCGCCAAGACGACGAACTTGGTTGGATAAATCCCTTTTTCAATTGTTCTCCCAGCTGTTTCTTGAGTTCTTTTAACTTGTCCACTGGCATTTTATAAGGTCTCTTTGCTATAGGCCCCGTTCCTGGCAGTAGGTCTATCAGAAACTGCACATCCCTATCTGGTGGCATGCCAGGTAATTCTTCGGGGAACACATCTGGGTACTCCTTTACTATTGGCACACTGTCTAGGCTAACCCACTTAAGAGAATTAACCTTGCTCCCCTTGGGTTTAAAGTTAGATTTGAACCTGATCCTTTTCTTTTCTGGGGTGGTGAGCATAACAGTCCGCTTGGCACAATCAATCACCCCTTCATAATGGGTCAACCAGTCCATCCCTAATATAACATCTAATCCTTGGGACTCTAGGAATATTAAACTAACCGAGAACTTGTTCTTTCCAATTTCTAGGTTGATCTATCGGCACCCAGAATTTACTATCATTTCTCCACCCGGGGAGCTTACTTTAATGGGACATCCAATGGTTTCAGTGAAGAGTTCGTTTTTGATTACAAATGCTCTTGAAATGAATGAATGCGATGCGCCAGTATCGAAAAGGATAAGTGCAGGAAAGGAATTAATCTTGAACTTACCGATCACGGCATCAGAGCCTTCTTGGATTTCTTCCACATTAATGTGATTCACATGACCCTTTTGGAATGGGTTTGTCTTAGCCCCATTAGTCTTCTTCTCTCGGCATTCATTAGCATAGTGCCCTGTCTTCTTGCACATGAAGCATTCCACCTGACTGATATCTTTCTTTGCTGGCTGACTGTGACGATTCTGACCATTTTGGTTTCCATGGCCATGCCCATTGTGGTTGTCCTAAATACACCTTTGTTATGCCCACGATGATTGTTTCCATCATGGTTGTGGTTATTGTTACGATGGTTACTATGATTCCCATTTTTGTGGAATCCTGAACTCCCACTTCCTTCGCCATGAGAGCGTTTGTGAGGAGATCCTGATCCAAACTTATCAAAATGGTGCTTCCTCTTTCTACCCTCCACTTGTTTCATCTTGTTTTCCAGGATGCTAGCTTTATCACACAAGGATTGATAAGTTGGAACATATGCAACAGATAGTTGCATAGAAATTTCATCATTCAGCCCATCTAGGAACTTCTCCTTTCTCTTTGCATCAGTGTCAACATCATCGGGTGCATAACGTGACAAATTATTGAACTCTTCGATGTATTCAGAAATACTGCGGTGGCGTTGCTTGAGGTTATGAAACTCCTTTTTATTCAACCCCATTATTCCAGAAGAGATGTGAGTGGTGTGAAACCCATCATCAAACATTGCCCAAGTCACTTCCTCAATAGGGTGGGTAATTTGGAAATTATCCCACCAAGCAGCTGCATGACCTTCCAATAAGTGTGTTGCAAATCTGACCTTTTCTGCATCCGTGCATCCAACCGTGACTAGGTCCTTATTCACAGAACGTAGCCAATCATTTGCTACCATGGGGTCAGTGGTACCCGAGAACTTAGTAGGTCTCAGCCTTAGAAATCTGGTCAGCATATCCAGAGGCGGTGGATTGTTCTGGTTGTTGTTATTGTTATTATTGTTGTTGTTCTGATTCTGGGTTGCCATGAATTGAGTCATCATTTGCATCAATTGGGTCTGTGCAGCCATCATCTGCTACATTCCATTGCCATTGTCATCCTCGTTGTTGCGTCGGGAGGCATCTGTGGGTTTAATAAGGGTAAGTAATGATAGATAACTCCAAATAACACAACAATCAAACAAACAAGCACATGTAAGTTCAACAACACAGCAATGATAGAGTTTGCAAAAATAAACATACTAGCATAGTCACCCACAAGTCGGTATGACCTATGAAATTCAATAATAGTAGAACGATAGGTAGATGGAATAGTATCACTACTCCTCCATGTCGACTTCCTCCTCCACTAGTGCAAGTGGTGCTGCTGCGAACCCTGCCTTGTATTCCTCCAAGCTTGTAGTCAGAGCATCGATCTTTGTCTGTAACTCTCTCTTTTGAGTGCGTAGCCTCTCTATCACCTCGTGATCCGCTTCTAGCTCAATGTCCTCAAGCTCTAACTCGGTCTCTAAGTCTCTAATCTTCTTGTTCTTTTCCTGAACACTCTTCTCTTGGCTCTTGAATTTCTTCTCTTGGTCTTCAAACTTCTTCTCCATTTCCTTGATTCGATTTTCCTGCTCCAGGAAGGCCTTGTCCTTCTCCTTAAGTTGGACTCGTAGTTCGTCGTTGCTAAGCATCACATTAGTCCTATCAGTATCAAGGTGTCTAAGAAGTCTCTCTAAATCCTGGAGGTAGTGACGCACGGGCTTGATGGAATCCTTAGTGGCCTCGTCCAACTCAATAGGCTCTCCATCCTCGTCGCGCCTCCCAAAGAAATGGAAGTAGTGGCTCCTGATCTCAGAAGAGTGACGTCCACATAGGCGTCCCAACAGCTCCTGCATAGCGACGTCGAGGCCCCTCTCCATGTCATCATGGAGTATCTTGAAGGCAATCTCCCCAGTTTGGGGCTCTGTCTCACGTCCTGGCTGGGTAACTCTGAATCCCCATAAGTCCTTCCTCTGAAACTTCCTCAGCTGAAGTCCCTGAATGGTAGGGATTGGAAGAGCGAGCACTTGGACTAGCTCCAACATGCGAGTCCCAAAGCGAGTCCCCTTGAAATCCTCGGCCGTGCTGTAGACAAAATTCGGCATCTTTTGCATAGTATGGAGAAAAATTAGTAACACACAATAAAGAAAGTAAACACAAGTCACAAAAATAAATAAAAAATCAACCAACAGAACATTCCAAGTAGCAATACATTATCCAACTCAAGCACTCAAGGTTCTAGACATAACTTATTTTTGCCATACCACATAAGTTGGTATGATCAAAATGCTAACGTGATAAAACACCAAGGTGGTGGTCCAACTAATAGCACACTCCTTCTTAACCAAGGTGGCAATCTGGGCATCCTTGGCAGCGATCTGCTTGTCTTGGTCACATAGCTCCAAAGCTAGGCCTATGATATCCTTACTTAGGCGTTTCACCGTGGCCTTTGAGTCTTGGACAAGACGCTTCTCCTCCTTGAGATCATGGGTTGGAGAACAAATTTCTTGTCGTTCCACTTGAAGGATTATTGGTTGGTGGAACCATGATGTATTGCTCTTCTATCGTATTGCCATGGCCTCCCAAGTAGCATGTCCCACACGGACATTGGCATGACATCACACTCGACGGTGTCTTCATATGGGCCAATCTTGAAGGTGACGCTGACCTTTGATGTTATCTTGAGTGCGCCATTGTCATCAAGCCATTTTATGTGATAGGGGTGAGGGTTCTCTATGCATTGCAACATCAGTTTCTCAGAAAGCTCTGTACTTGCAAGATTGTGGCAACTACTGTAAGATCTCACCATAATAAGGTAAGATCCCTGTGATTGAAGTGCTAGTCCCTGGATCGAAATGCTAGCACCCACAGTTTAAGATGAAGTACACAGAAACAAAGGTCATTATTACATCCATATCCAGGAATATAATGGTTCTTACAACTCACTTATCCCAAGGCTAAGACACTTAAAGTTCACATTACATAGCATAATAATAAGAGAGTCTTTAGTCTTCATGTGCCACAGGCAAGCATGTCGACTGTAGACCCGCAACCCTACTCTTCATCAGAGTATCCTGCAACATAACAAGTTACAGCCACAACGGTCAATACATTTGGAATTGTATTAGCAAGTGATACCATAGATACTTAGTGTAATCCAACAACAACATGAATATATGGCTCAGTGGGGTTATGGCTGGCTTTGCAAAAGCTAGTTTAACTTATAGTTTTTGAAGAGTATGTTTTTCTCATTCAAACTCTAAGGTACCAATGATAGTCATCACTAAACCTCTACCCATGTTCACCCATAAGTTTTAACTTAGAGAAATTTGGATGAGGAGATTATTGAACTACTTCACTGTCTTGAGGCTCTGAAATTGTCCATAACCGGGGACACGGCTAAGTACTTAGTTTTACCCTCTCGAGAGGTGGTGCACTTTCCCCACAAGACTCGACATGCATCGAGACAAGACCTTTCAGAAGCAATCCCTCAGACCACCACGGACGCGTTCCATCCTATCATATCTACCACCTTCTGTCCGTCTGGCTGATTTCTTGCAACTTAGTTGGTCAAGGCAGAGCCCATATGCCATGTGGTTGCACTGGAAGCTTCGTGACAAGAAAGTCTCCAATCTCTTTGTTCCTGGGTGGCCATCCGCAAGTGTGATACACCAGCTGACCATAGACATGGCCCCTGAGTAACCACTCAACATAATCCAAGCAAGTCCCATTCCACCCAGGTGTTTCATTAGCATTAGTTGTTTTCTTAGTCAAACAAAATAATATCTTTCCATACTATCTTATATGTGTATTCCACCCATGAATTCTAATAGCATGGATAAGCACTCTAGCATACGAAGTCTTTCAACTAGGAGATATTACCAAGATATAATCTATAGGATAGCATAGCATAGTAACATATAAATAATCCTACCATGCTAAGATCTGCCAAAATAACACTAGTGCAATAGTGAAAATAATAGGATATAAGATGAAATATCACTTGCATTGGTAGCTAGGGGAATAGGTACAATCCTCACAGCAACAAACTTCACAATCCACACAATCTACACAAGATCAATACAACAACAATAATCCAATCAATAAAACATTACAAAAAAACATGAATGCATGCAAAATGCAATGATATGATCACAATTCTATAATTTACAGAGTCTACAGTACAGAAGGTAGAATACCTCATCTAAATGCATAAGAAATACCCCAAAACAAATTATAGAACAATTTTTATCAGCAAAATACTCCTAAAACGGTTCTGCCTATAATTCCAATTTTTCAGAGGCAAAAGTGTGAAACAAGGCCTCCATAAAAAATGTCTTATTTTTTCTGAATCTATAGACACCAAATTTGCATTTTTCTGAATTGTGGAACAAAAGTTATGGATTTTCTAATTTAATATATAACCTGTCTATTTTTCTAATTAAACAGATATCCTAGCCGATGTGGCGCAAACTGATTGGCCCGTACCGGTTCGGTCGGATCGGCTGCTGTGGGCCGTTTGATCTTAAGTGACTACGGATGGATCTGATTAGCCCGTACTGCTTCGTCTACGTTCTAATCTTAACCGCAGACGTGAGATCTAACGGTCCCTAGTGTCCTGGCCGGAGATGGGCGGCGCTGACCAGCTGCGCGCGGCAGCGGAGCGTCGATCGATGGCGGTCCGGCGTTTCTACAGGGGCAAGGAGACCGTGGACACGTACCAGAGGTCAAGGCGGTCGTGGCGGTCTCGATGGAGGTCAAGGTTGAGGGAGGGGTGCTCTGCCTCGATCCTGATTCCTCGCCGGAGCTCTGTCGACGGCGGAGCTCGTGGCTCGATGTCGGAGACGACGGCCTGGGGCTCGGACAAGCAAGCAACGGGGTTAGTGAGGGGCGCTTGGGTCAGCACGACCTAGCAGAGACCAAAAAGGGGCGGCGGAAACCCTAACCTCACCGGAAAATGCGATGGACGGCGGCGGCAGAGGTAGTTCGCCGGAGTAGACCGTGTCGTCGACCTGGAGCAAAAGAAGGCACGCGGCCGAAGTTAAAAGACGCGCCAGTACATGGCAAAGGAGATAGGGCAGAGAAGAGGGCGCGGCACGGCCAGAGCTCACCGGAATCGTCGCCGGAGTGGCGTCAGACAGCGGCGGTTCGAGCTGGTAATTGGGGAGCCTGGGGGCTCTCGGGGGGAAGTGGCTGACGGGAAACGGAATGGGAGTGAGAGGGGATTAAGAATGGGCGGTGATGGTGGCGATTTACTCGTGGTAATGCCCGTAATAAACCGGAGTTGGTAACGGCAGAGGAGGTGGAGGGGTGTTCGTCACCTGGGGTTGAAGACGACGGGCTGGTGGTGACGTGGCACAGGGCCCAGTGGTAAGTGGGAGGGGGGTGGGTTGAGGGGGCGTGCAGAAAAACAGAGAGGGGGAGAGGGAGGCCGGGTGGGCTGCTGGGCCGGATTGGGCCAAAAGGCCAGAAGTTGCTGCTGCTGTTTGAAATTTCTTTCCCTCCTTTTCTTTTTCTTTTCGAATTCTTTTCTAGGTTTTGTTTGAATTTAGCTAATGTGCTCCAAAAAGTCTCAAAATTTCACCAAATTTTTGGAGGACAAATCTAATGCAAAGTAGTACATGCCATGATGATTTGAATGCAATGATGATGATTTTCAAATGAAAAAATTTGGGATGTTACAACTACCTCCATCAATGATAGCCTTTATGGACTTCCCATCAATTCCTGCGTGAGTTTGGAAGCTATTGAGGCGTTGGTCCTCTCTTGGGATGGGGTTTGTTGTCAAGACTTGAGCAATGACTAGGGAATGGCTTGGATCATGCTCGCATATGAGTGTGTCATCCACTTCTATCGTGGTGTGGCACACGGCAGTAACATCGGGGATGGCATGAAGGGGACAATCAGGATGCTATCGGTGGCTACTCGCAACGGGTTAGGCACCGATACTGCGAACACAGCGATGTACCCAGGTTCAGAGCCCTCTTGGCGAGGTAAAACTCCTGCTCCTGCAAGGATCTACTATCAAAGGGGGCGAATGCCCAATACAGATGCTCCTTGAGCTGTTTCCTTAACTAATTCTTGCTTGGAATTGCCAAAGTCCTTCTTCTTCTGTCTATTTTCTTCTTACCTAGAACCCTAGCACTACCCCCTTTATATATAGGTCGGGGAGTTAGCTTACAAGGTGGGTTCTAGGATTTACAGTTTGGATTTGGGCCTTACACAGTGGGCCAGCTGGACAGGGCCAAACGGTAGGCCCGGGTCCAGTCAAGCCTCCAGTACAGGGGAGGTCCATGCTTCAGTGTCCAACACCCCTGCTTTACTCGTCATCCGGCTCTTTATCCGTCAGCCGGTTCTTTATGCGTAAGCTAGGGCTTTCCTCGACAGCCTCCAGCTTTGGCGCAGTTGTCCAGTCGCGCTAGCCAGGTCAGCCAGCCTGTCCGGTCAAGGGTGCGCTCAGCAAGGAGCGTCACCCCCCGTACCATGACCAGCGGATCCAAGGCGGCCAGCTAGGAGCAGCCTCCCAGCCGGTTCTTCTGGCCATCCGGCTAGACGGGCCAGCTGGGGAAACTTGAATGCGGGCCGGGTGGGGATTCCACCCAGCTGTGGTTCCTTGATCTGGGTCCAGACGGCATGTGCTCCTTGGAGTCGGCAGGTTGGTCTCGTCTTGGCCTACCCGGGGGTCATCCCCCCGACACTAGTCCCCGAGCGCATTAGGACATTGCCTCGGGGAGAAGTTCTTGCATGCTCATTTGAAATGATTGATGATGCAGATGCTTTGTCGTTTTCATTTGTCTTGTAGTCTTTGTTTTGTAATCTTTGTCCTCTAGTCCTTGTCCAGTACCGGCTTGAGATTCTGTGTTGCTTCCCGGCTGGGGTTCACCGGCTACGGAGCCGATGGTCCCACCAACAGGGTGTGAGCGATGATGTTCTTGACCAGCTGCCGCACTCGGCCGGGAGAGGGATCACCAGTTTGCTGTCGTCGGTGCTTGCATCAGCCATGCCTACCGTTTCTAGTGCACGTCACATCTTTTTGACTCTTGGGTTTGCCGCTACAGTTTTTGGTAACCGCGCTCATGCCTTCATCATTGCGTCTCCTTGGAGATCGTGGGCATGGTTTGCCTCCTGCAGAAACTTCTGCGGGATCTTCTATGTGTGTTTGTGCTGGTGCCCGCAATCCACCCCGAACCGTCATGGGGTAGTAGGATGGTTGCTTGCCACGTGGTGCGGAGGGAGGGGAACCGGCATGGTGGAATGGGGCCGTTACCTGCCACATGGCGTAGAGGTAGGGGAACCGGCGTGGCTGTTTTTCCCCGATAAATATGTGCGCCAAGGAGCAGTGGTTCCTCACTTTGTCTCCTTGCGCCTACCGTCCTTGTTCTCCGTTGCGCTCCAGTCTCTCACTGCTCCCTGTGCCACTGTTTCTTGGTCGCTAGCGCCGCTCCTCTTCCTCGACAACGGGACCCTGTGCCTCCATAACGGCTACCTTTCCAGGCAACATGCTTCCCCAAGTCTGCAGCGGCTGGTGCGGCTCATATGTTACTGAAGAGTTGGTTAAGAAGTACCAGCGGGGGAAGTTCCTGCCGTCGAAGCAGCTATTGAAGCACCGCCTCGCGCTGGAGGGCGAGTGGGTGCCAACCCCTAGCCTGGCGAGGCCGTCGTCTTCCTCGCCCACTTCGCTCGCGGCCTTGGGCTGCCGCTGAGCCGCTTCTTCTTGGAGCTGCTAGTCACCTTCGACCTGTAGCTCCACCACCTCGGAGCCAATGTCGGGTCGATGCTATCGTATTACGCGGCTTGCTGCGAGGCGTTCCTCGACGTCTACCCCGATGCCGCGAATTTCTTGAAGTTCTTCTACTTCAAGGTTCAGGTGGTGGGGAAGGGCGGCCCGTTGACGGAGACGGGCTGCTGTGCCATCTTCCCGCGGCCATCAGCGCCCATACTGTAACACCCTCGAATCGGCCCTATGCAAGTTTTAGGCCTTTCTGCCAAACCCGCATGGAAACGATTCAAGGACGCCCACCAAGCACTTTCGTGCGGGTGGAAAAACGAAGTAATACCATTACACATTAGTCCATGATGGAACCCACAGAACATATATATATATATATACCGCATGACTCCAAGAGTCAAGATTACAGATATACGATACAAAGATCCAAATCACCTTGCAAACGATAGAGCGTCCGACTACGGACAAGATGCAAATGGGGCTAAGAGCCCTGAAGAATAACCAATGGCGTCCATAACCCTGCTAACGACGTCGATCTCAACCTGCTAAAACAAAGGGGTGCCGGCAAAGGGCAAAGGAAAAAGAGGAGCGTCAGTACTGAGGCCAGTACACGGCGAGGCTAGAATTCGGCGGCTCTCGGCTACATGTATGGTGGACTGAAGCGAGAGCGCAGCATGCACTAAACAACCTATAGAGACTCGGTACAACTTTCGGCTATTACAGAGGGATAAGAAAGACCTATTCGGATCCTACCTGATACTAACACCAAACATACCCATCCTGGTGTTTCCCCCTCGAGACAAAATGAGGAAGTCGAACCAAGTAACTCACATAGTTGGCAGTTTTACTTATTCCATTTTAGTTGTAGCATTTACTAGTCAGATATATAGCTCGAGTCATCCTGATAGCGTAAGTAGTGGGAACTTTTAGTTAGCATTCTGTTGTAGTTGGAACATTTACTAGTCAGATATAATTGTCCTGAGGAATCCCAAAACCCATCAGTTGTTGGCACTTTTATCACATTCCATTGGACTTGCAATACTTACTAGGCAGGTATAGTATGGCACAAATCACCACAGATCCACCAGTTGTTGGCATTTTTATTATCCATTCCATTGTAGTTGAATCTGATTACTAGTCACATATTAAGTCAAATTTATAGCACTACTTTAGTTATGCTTGTCTATGATCAAGATACTGTGCTCCAAGTCTTCCATAACCGCGGACATGGCTTTCAGAAAGGTTTACCCTGCAGGGGTGCACAAATAGCAACACACACTCGATCAACCTCGGAAAAACCAACTCAAAACCCAACAAGGCTTTCACGACAAAGCGATCACAGGATTCATAAAATATTTCAGGGGCCACCCCACTAAGCTACCCGCAATGAAGTTGGCCGGCTCCGGAATGGACCCATGGTTTGCAGTAAAATATGGCATAAGTACAGAATAGTAATAAAGCCCCAAACTACTTGTGGCCCCAAGAAATAGAAATGAATCAAGCTCTGGCTCAGGGGGGTCCATAAGGCCTCCCGGATGTGGATAGTGCGAATAGTCAAGGAACTGGTATCAAGTACTCGGGGTCCTACGGGACACAAGTGAGTGTGGAAGAACCAAATAACATCTATTGCCCACCGATACCTCTGCATTAGTTATATCTAGCATTTTAATAGTTCTATTTAAAGTCATGATCAACTCCACCATAAACATCTGCCAGCACTCCAACAACTGTGGTACTTGACAACACGAGATCGCACCTGAGCAAGCAACTACAACTCGCAAGGCCAGCTATCTACCAAATACAGGTAATAGGAGGTGTCCAAGGCAATATAAAGGCTGCACGGAAGATAACTGGTGCACGGAAACTAAAGCATTGCGACACGGATAGCAATAGATCAACATGAGGAAATAAAGACTATAAATGCAAAATTGGTAGAAGGGGAAGAGATGCTTGCCTGGGAAACACTGCCGAAGGATCATATCCGGAGAACTTGTCGATACTCGCATCAACTCATCGGCCTAATCTGCGAAGAAGCAAACACTAGAACAAACAGCGGATGCAATATTTAATTCTATGGCTAAAGATCCGGCATGATTATGATATGATGCATGGCATGGCACAGATGCGGTGCAATTAGGCAATATTAAGCAGGACCGGGGTCCCGATAATTAATTATATGGTTCAAGTTATTTAGAACCCCCGCAATTTAAATGTTGTATTAATAGGGCAAAACATGGCATCGGTTCGCTACACCAATTTAAATGGAGTCCAAAATAAGACAACAATATTCAGCATATAGGCTCCATATTTAATTTAGGTGAATCGACTAATGCCCCCACACCACATGATATTCATGCGAGACGACACAATAATATGCAACATGTATATATCATATATTATAAAAATAGGGGTCTCGGAAAAGGGAATCACATGTGGTTCCGAAGATCTTGGGTTTCGGGGGTTCGGGGTCCGGACTCAGGGTTCGACGGGATCGGGCGACGGGGTCGTTCTCGGACAACGGGAAGTAGATCTTGTCGCATCCGTGGTCTTCGGGTCCGGGGTCTCGGCATTCGTGAAGAAGGGCATGGCGTTCCATGTGGCGGTCTTGGCGGTCATCGGGTTCCGAGAAAGGGACGGCGGCGTTCGAGGAGGGAGATCTTGAGTTTCCACGACGAAGAACTTGGCATTCCAAAGAACACGAGAAAACTTGGTGGCATCGGTCTTCAGATCCGCTGAAAGATTGCGATGGTGGAAGTGTGCACAGGGACACACATACAAGCACATCGCGTGAGGAAAAATACCACATGGTACCCTAAACAGAAAACATGGCAGGAACACCATTGCCTTGATTTAGGGCTCATGGAGGCGCTGTAAGCACCTCGGCCAGGAGGATATGCGCGGCCACGACGCTGGATACGGCCAGGCGCAGCGGCGATAGACCTGGCCTCGCGGGGTTCCGTGAGGCAGCGGCGACCTAGGAGGTGGTGGCGACCTGGGAGGCAGAGGAAGCAGAGGTGGCGGGGAGGGGATTGGGCGGCAACGGCTTGCGGGAGGCAGGGCGGTGGTCGGAGCTGACCGTGAGGCGCCGGCCGGGGAGGGCGACGACCAACGGCGGGCGTCGGGAAGGTCGAAGAGGCGGAGAGGGCGGCCAGGACGCAGGGCTCGCTCGTGGCAGCGCGGTGCAGAGCGGCAGGAGAGGCAATAGACAGCGGCGCCGGGTGATGCAGAGGAGAGTTGCTGGAGCGGCCGACGAGGGCGACGCAGAGGACGGCGGCCGGCGCTCGGGGACGCGCTCGGGGGTGACCATGGGGGTCGGGGCGAGCAGGGCGGAGCCAGGAGATGAGAGCGATGGCAAGGAGAGCAGCTCGCTCCCGACGGCGACGAGTAGGGGGACGGGAGAGGCGCCGGCGGTGCTCTCGGAGCAAGAGAAACCAAGAGGAGGGGCCGCTCGAGGGAGAGAGGTGGGGATCGTGGCGTCCGCGTCGAGCGATGCGCGGGTTGGGGTGGGGCCAGGCGGAAGCAGGGTGTGTCGGTTGACTGGGTTGGGTGGAATGCGGGGTGGGGACCCGATGCGAGGTGGGGTAGTTGGAGGAGTGCGGGCAGGTGGGCGGGAATAAAGGCGGGTGGCGGTGGGGATTGAGGCCAGGTGGTGGGGCCGGGGGAATCTGGCAGCAGGTGGTGGGTTTTGGAGGCTGGTGGGCGGGAGATGGTGGCGGGGTGAGTGGGAAAACAAGGGTAGGCGCGGGGTGGGGCCCGGCTCGGGATGTGGGCAGGTGGGGAGGTGGGTCTGCGTGCGGTTGTGGCGCCTGGGAGCGTGTTTGTGTGGTGCAGCGTCTGCGCTGTGTGGGATGGAGGGTGGCGGCAGGGTGTAGTGTGTGGCGGCTGTGCGGGTTGGTCTGGGTGGATAGGGTTGGGGTTAGGTAGGGCTAGGGTTTGAGATTTAGCTTAGGTTTTAGTTTAGGGCTTCGAGGTGGCCGGCCGGGCTTTCGGGCCTGGCGGGCTGCCTCCTAAAAATATTAAAAATTATTTTATTTATTTAAAACGAGGCTTTGGCAATCTGTTTTTAGACAAACCAAAATAATCCGGAGGCCCGGGGTTTTAATTTGAATAAAGACGGGAATATTTGGAAAACAAAACTAGGCGTTTCGAAAATAGTTTAGACAAAAACCATGCATGATGACGACGATGCTCAAATGCAATGTGACATGATGACATGAGCATGTGGTCATGATGATGCAATGCAAAAAAACACAACGATTTTCTAGTAGTGGTTTTAGCGGGATGCCACACATACCGTGCCTGGAGCTCCCCGACACTATCAAGCTCTGGCAGCGCTCGTATTTTTATGTGCGCAACAACACGGAGGTGGAATTCATCAAGGTCCCCGCCTTCACCAACATTCCCTCTAGCCGGAAGGCCTGGAGCGTCCAACACTTGGACGCCCAGGGCGACATCGACCGGATGGGTGCCCGGCTTGCCGTCCTCGTGGAGAAGGAGCGGCTCACCGCCCGGGATATTCTGCTATCCTGTATGGTGAACCACGTGCTCCCGCTGCAGCATCGGTCACACAAGATGTGCCACCTCTCCGGCCATCTGGACCCCACCCGGGTGTCCCGGCTAGAGGTGCCGCACGCCGCCCTCCGCGAGTGGCTCGCCACCATTTTGAAGGAGGCGCTGGAGGAGGACTGGGTGTTCTCCTGTGGCCGTACCACCGCGGCCGGCTTCTGCCAAAGGTATGTTTTTCTTGCTCTTCTCCGGGTAGATTTTCCTGAGGGACTCCCATTTCGTGCCTCTTATCTTCCCTTGTTGAGTAGCTTTTCACGGCGCAGCTAGCGGAGGACGGTATGGGGGACACCGACCTCCCCAACTTCGCGGCGGACTTCAAGTCGGCGAAGGCTCCGCCGGTGGAGGTGGAGTGGTTCCCCATGCGGGCCGACGAGGGTTGCGAGTTCCCAACCGGTGAGAGTTTGTTCTCTGCCCTTGTCTGCCTTGCCCTTGTTATGCCTGTAGTCGTAATCTTGACGTTTTGCTTGCACTTGGAATAGCCGCCCATGGCGAGGATGTGGACCTGGCCGAGGTCGCCGCGCCCAGGGGCAGGGGGAAGCAGGAAACCCCCACCAGCGTCGCTCTATCCGGAGGTGGCGCCAAGAAGACGCGCCGCCCCCGCCCTGCGGCCACCATGCCGAGCGTTGCCGGGTAGGTGCCTTTGTCTTCTTGGTACTTGTATTGACTTACTCATATTTGTGTTGCTCACTCCTTGTGTTTCTGCAGCGAGGCTATGTCCTTGCCCGGCTCCGCGACCGTCACCACCGCGTCCGCCCCTCCACCTGCTACTGAGGGGAGTGCACCAGATTCGGCATCCGAGGCCTTGCCGGATCCGGCCCCCGAGGCGGCAGCAACGGAGGCAGTGCCGCTGGCTGGGCCCACGACACTTCACCGGGTCGGGGCCATCTCCTGGCTTGCTGAGGATTTGTTGTTTGGGCATGCAAGTACGGTCATGCCTCCCTCCGGCTCGATGGTGGGTGCTGACTCCAGCACCTACCGGGTGGAGGATCCGGTGGAGGTGCCACCGCCGGGGCCCCCGCCCAGCCAGAAGGTGAATCCTTCGCAGCTCTGGTGAGCGACGATGACCTCCAGGTCACCGGCTGGACGCCGGCCTGGGCCGCGCTACCGCTGGACGCTGTCATGGCGCAGTTGTCGGAGGCGGCACCTCTGGCCGTTGGCCAGGTCCGCCAGCTAGTGGGGGCGCTGGAGCAGTGGCTCGGCCAAGCCAGGGCTTGGGGGCATCCGTCGAGGTATGTACTCTGTCACCAATCTTGGTGTTTTTTCACCTTCTTGTGGATGTTTTGGTTCTTATCTCCCTTTTCTTGCACAGAGGGCTCTCGTTGGTGCCGCCAAGACTTCGCGGGACCTAGGCCGTAAGATTGCTTGCTCTGCCGTATCTTCTCAATTGCGCGATTTCTCGCGCTTCTTGTTGAGTATTAGTTACCCTCCTACGGCTCTGCTGGCAGACTGGGACCGCGAGGTGGTCCGGCTGAAGGAGGAGGTCGCTCGGCTAGAGGAGTCCAACAAGACCCACCAGGACCATGTCGCCAAACTAACTGGACAACAGCAGCGGATGGAGATCAAGGCTGGTAGGGCCAAGAAGACGACGGACACCCGGGCCGAGGCGCTGAAGAACCTGGAGGGGCTTTACGCCACCCAGGCGGAGGCCTTCAAGGTTTCCAAGGCCAAGGAGACGGCGGCGCTGTCGGAGCTTTGCTAGATTGCTGAGATCGTTGTCAATAAGTGCCCTTGACTTGAGCCAGTTTTTCTAGTTTTGCCCTTTGTAGTCAGTACTCATTACTGTTTATTTTTCCGGCTACAACTTAGTATCCTGAGGCGACAGATCAGGCGCTAGGCCGGATTCCCGAGACGGATCCGGAGGGAGATCTCCACCGGGGGGAGCTGGTGGCGGTCGTCAGCGAGGAGGCGAACCGGCTTCGCGCCGCGGCTCTCGAGGTCTTCGACTACGTTTGGCCCGAAGCCGCCCCGCCTGCCACCATGGATGCCTTGGCCGAGCGACTTTTGGGCGCTCTGGATCTCATGAATGTGGCCCGGGAGTGGGCGGCTCAGGGCTGCGTGGAGGTGGTGCTGGCGCTGCTGAAGTCCTGGTACCCGGATGTGGATCTGGGGAGCCTTTCCTACGTATTTCGCCATGGGACCAGTTATGACCAGCTTCACGCCGAGGTTCCTGACATCCGCTCCTGTGGCGTGATGATCGGGAGCTTCGTTGCGCTGGACAGGGACTTCAGCGACCTAGCCGGCACGGAGCGGTACTATCACAACCCGGATTCGCCGCGCACGCACGTTCTGGCTGCGCCGCAGACCGCTTCGACAGACATGGCCTCCAGCAGCCGAGCTCCAGCTGATGCCTCCGGCCCTTCTTCCCCCAGTGAACTTGATCCCCTGTATGCCGGGAGTATTTGTGACTTGAAGCACTTATGTTTTCTTTGTGCCGTGTGAACAATTGTCCGTCCTCTAGTTATTGATCTTTTGTGGGAGCATCGCCTCCCTCTGTATATTTGTTCGTGCTCTTTTGCTTGCACTTTCTGCTCTGCATTTTTTGCATGCCTGTTTCTATGTGGGGGCGCGCGAGCGCGCCCACAGGGTGTAGTCCCTAAGGTTCGGGCCGGCTGGAGAATATAGTCGGGTCGAAGCTCCTTTCTATTGTTTGTTTGTAGGTTTCTGTGTGGGGGCGCGTGAGCACACTCATAGGGTGTAGTCCCCAAGGTTCCGGCCGGCTGGAGAATAAAGCCGGCTCGAAGCTCCTTTGTGTTGTTTGTTTGCAGGTTTCTGTGTGGGGGCGTGTGAGTGCACCCACAGGGTGTATTCCCTGAGGTTCTGGACGGCTGGAGAATACAGCCGTGTCGAAGCTCCTTGACCTGCTCTGCTACCGCCTGGGAGTTATCTGCCTCTATCTTGGGTGCACGTCGTTGAACTTTGGCTCATGCAAACATAGAAACAAACAAGTTGTTTGCTTGGCTAAGCATATGCAAGTTCGACCTATAATCTTAGTTTGGCTAGTTTTTGAAATTTTTGTTGTTTCACGCAAATCCAATGTCTTTGCCCTTTTCTCAGTGAGCATTGGCCAGTTTTGACGCTGTTCCCTTGCTAGCCTTTAGCCGAAGTCGAAGGGGTAGCTTAGTAGGCCTACTACACGATACTTCAGGTTTGGGTCATTGCCTTTGAGCGAGCGAGCGCAACCGGGTCGTCTAAACGTTTTTGTGTTCCTCGTGGCTTTTTCGTGTAGGGGCCATTGAGCATTCTGCTCTTGCCGGATCTGTCAGCCGGCTTGCGGTCTGCAGCCGGAACCGAAGAGGAAGCCTTAGGAACCACATATAGTACTTTGCCGCATGGGTCGTGCAGCCGTCTGGGCCAACCGGCGAGTCCCCAAGATGGATTGCCAGCTCCGGGGTTAAAGTAATGCAGCTGAAAAACCAACTTGTGCAGCATGACTTGTTTATTTATTGCGGAGTCCCCGAGACTGTGTCGAGGCTCCCATGCTTGTTTGTTACATGAGGTTAAGATACATACAATTCTCACTCAAATGTAAAATGGGAGAAGCAGGCTCGCATTCCATGGGCGTTCAGTTTCTTCACCTGAGCGATCCATCTTGTTCTTTTCCGTCTTGCGGGTGTCGATGAGGTAGTATGAGTTATTCTGCAGTTCCCGGCTGATGATGAATGGGCCCTCCCAAGGCGGATACAACTTGTGCATCCCCTTGGTGTCTTGAACTAGCCTTAGCACCAGGTCTCCCTCGCGGAACGAGACGCTGCGTATCCGGCTGGCATGGTAGCGACGCAAGTTTTGCTGGTAGATGGCGGATCTTGACAAGGCTAGCTCACGTGCTTCTTCAAGGAGATCGACACTGTCCTCCCGTGCTTCTTTGGCTTGCTGTTCTGTGTAGAGCAATTTGTGGAGTGCATCAAACTCAATGTCAGTGGACAAAACTGCATCCGCCCCATAGACGAGGAAGAAAGGGGTATAGTCGGTGGACCGGTTTCGCGTGGTGCGAAGGCTCCAGAGTACAGCTGGTAGCTCCTCAATCCAGCAGTCGGGGGATCACATGAGTGGTTCGATTAGTCGGGGATTGATTCCGGCTAGGACCAGGCCATTTGCTCGCTCGCACTGCCCATTGGACTGGGGGTGTGCCACATATGCGAGGTCCAGGCGGATGCCCTTATCTCCAGAGAATCGTGTGAAAGCTCCCTTGGCGAAGTTTGTGTCATTGTCAGTTATGATGTTGTTGGGGTAGCCAAAGCGTGTAATTATGTCTGTGAAGAACTTGACCACTGTTGGTCCATCCAGCTTCTTCATTGGCGTTGCCTCTATCCACTTGGTGAACTTGTCCACTGCCACTAGCAAGTGGGTCATGCCGGATCTGGCCGTCTTGAAAGGGCCAACCATGTCCAGCCCCCAGACGGCGAACGTCCAGGTGATGGGGATCGTCTTGAGTGCTGCGGACGTAGTGTGCTTCTGTTGGCTGAACCGCTAACACCTGTTGCATGGTTTGATGATCTGCTCCGCATCTTCCAGTGCCATGGGCCAATAGAACCCATGGCGAAGTTCCTTCGCCAGTATGGCCCGTTATGACACGTGGTGTCTGCATTCGCCCTGGTGGATGTCGACCAGCAGCCGGATTCCTTCCTCTTGGCTCACACATCGCTGATAAATGCCGCCAACACTGTGCTGGTAGAGTTCGTTGTTGACGATGGTGTAAGCGTTGGCTCTGCGCTTCACCTGCCTTGCCTCTACCTCTTCTTCGGGCAACTCTCCTTTGGCCGGGAAATCCATGAACGGCTTGGCCCATGTTGGGTTTTCCCGGATGGCGCATACCGCCTGCATCAGCAGATTCACTTCTGCCTAGATGACCGGGCCGGGCTCGTCCAGAGGCCGACCGAGTGGAGCGGCAGAGCCGGCAACCTCTAGGCTGGAGACGGTAGTCTCCGGGTGCGGTGCAGCCGTCGTGGAGGTCTTGGAGCTAGCAGTCCCCGGGTGCAGTGTAGCCGTCGCCGAGATCTTGGAGCCAACATTTCCCGAGTGATGAATGATGTCTTTATTTGATCAGCAGGGTTCAGCAGGATCTGGCCGTGGAATCAAGAAACGACAAAAGCTCGCAGCCGGCCATGGAATCGATTACTTGGTCAATCCTTGGCATGGCGAATGGATCTTTGGGGCATGCTTTGTTCAGACTGGTGTAGTCAACACACATGCGTCAAGTCTTGTTCTTCTTCAGCACAGTACGGGGTTTGCCAGCCATTCCGCGGGGGTTTCCAGCCATTGCGGGACCATGCGAAGATATCCCGATTCTCATGGAGGAAGTTGACGAGCACGCTTTCCTATTTGCTATCAAGGCCGTCTCCGACCAGGAAGAACTTGTCTAGCTCGGCCTCGTTCAGCAGGATCTTCCTCGTGCCCTTGGATGACTCGAATTCTGCCTCTCCGGTTGGCTTGGGCTTGCCAGCCGGCATGTCCTTCTACAGGGCCACAATGTTCTTCATGATTACGTGTTTTTCTTCGGCGATGATCATGGCTTCTGCTATTTTGGACCCATCTGTGGCACATTCCACAGATCGTCTGTAGCAACCAGCCACAGTGATGACGTCCTTGGGCCCTGGTAGCTTCATCTTGAGGTACGCGTAATGTGGTACCGCCATGAACTTGGTGATCGCTGGGCATCCCAGGATTGCGTGGTACGCGCTATAGAGGTTGACCACCTCGAACCAGATGGGCTCGGGGCGGAAGTTGTCCTCCATGTCGAAGATGACGTTCAGCCGAATTTTTCCGATTGGGGAGTGCGACGGGCCTAGGACAGCTCCGTGGAAGAAGGTGCTTGACGGTTCCAGCTGCGACTCGCTATTATCGTGCCGGTCGAGAGAGCTGCGGTACAGGAGGTTGATGCTGCTCCCTCCGTCTACGAGGACGCAGGAAAACCTGCAGGAATGCTTCTAGGAGACAATGATAGGATCTAGAACCATCACGTAGGTGCCTGGGTTAGGCAGCTCAGCTGGTTGGTCCTTCCGGCTCCATGCAACTTCTTGCTCTGACCAGTTGAGGTACTAGGGAATGGGAGGAACGATTGTGTTCACTTCCGCCTCGCGACGCCTCTTGTTGTGCTTGTTCTCCGGCTCCTTGGTGAAGATGTGGTAGTTTCCCACCTGGCGGGGGTAGTTGTTATCATCGTCTTCCCTTCGACGCTGGTTATTGCGATCGCCTGGCGGCCCCCCCGGCTGGAGGAGGTGGCGCCTGTCTAGCCGGTGCGCCAGCAATCTCCGCCATTTTCTTCGTCTAAGTGCACTAGCGTGTGGTATGTGTGGCCGGCTTGTTGCCTCCGCTATGGAACTTGCATGGCCCATCAAGCATCAACTCGATGGTGTATTTGGGCCTTGGAGGCCGGTCATCAGGCTTCTGTCTCCAGCTTCTGCCTGCAGCCGGATCCTCCTGCACTGCCGCCACCTGCCTAGAGCCATATTGGTTGTCTGGCTGGTTGTCCTTCCTTTTGCCGTGGCAGTTATCATGCTGCCTGGAATTGTGGCCATTTCCCTTCGGCTGGCATCGATCTATGGCAACGTCGATGATTATTTGCCCTTGGTCGTCCACCCAAACAGATCTTTTCATTGCCGCGTCGGCCGTGGCGTACTTGTCTGCGATGGCCATCGTCCGTGCCATGGTTGTGGGTTCCACCCGGCGAATCTTATGCTTGAGCATACTGCCGTCTCTGCAGCCGTTGATGAAGAAATAAACCGCCTGTTGTTCACGTACCCCCTCATAGGAGTTGTGGATGCTCGTCCATCGGGTGATGTAGGAGCGATCAGATTCATCCGGGCCCTGCATGCAGCATGGGTGCTTGTAGGTGCCGGTGAAGTTGCGAACGAACGCCTGCTCGAAATTGATCCAAGCGTTGATGTTGTTGTCGGGGAGGCTGTTGAGCCATGTCCTGGATGAGTCGAGGAGCATGAGTGGGGCATAGCGTACTGCTACCCGGCGGTTGCCGTTGGCGATGCCTATGGCGGTGGTGTAATCCACCAGCCAGTCCTCCGGCTTGACCGAGCAGTTGTACTTTGGCGCATCCCTTGGGAGCGAAAATCCCTTTGGAAATGGCTCGTTCCAGATGCGCGGTCCGAGGCATCTTGGACCGGCTGGACTTTCTTCCTCCAGCGCGCGTGCCTGGACCAGCAGGTCGATTCGCGTGCACGCGTCTTGCTGTTCATCTGGCTCGAGCGGGCCCAGCTAGCCAGATAGGCGAGACTTGGGCAACGCTTGGCCTTTTCCGGCTTCGTCGGCCGGCTCGCGGTTTTTGCTGGTAACAGCTGTCGCATCGCGAGCGTTGTGCCCACGGTTTCCAGATCCACCGTGTGGGCAGTTGCTCTACCTCGCTCCATTTGGGGAAGATGCCTTGCTGCCACCTACAGCCGGATCCACCATCCGGTGAGCCGACTAGGTTCTGTTGTTGCCAGCCATGCTGAGTTCTACCTCGGCCTGCTGCTTGTTCGCTATGACCACAAGGAGCTGGATACGCGCCTGTTGACGGAGCAGTTCCTCGCCCGCCAGGTGGCCTAGCCTTGCAACTGCCGCCTCTGTGGCCCTCATGTTTTTGGCTGGGGTGCTGGAGACCGGCTGCACCACAGGTGTGCATGGATCAACGACGCGATCCATCTCCGAACCAAGGTTCCATCCTTGTGGCTGGGCCAGGCGGCTGGTGCCAGGCAAGCGCGCGAAGCCGTGCATGATATTGTACTCTCGCATGGTGGCTTTCAGCCATTGCTAGGTGGACGCTACCTTGCCAGCTTCCTCTAGAAGGTTCTAGCGGGTGGTCTCCAGGGCTGCCGCAGCTGCACCTAGATCCGCCTCGATGGGGGTGATGGGGTTGCGGAGGTGCTCGATGGATGCGTTGATCAAGTCCGGGTTCGGGAGGCGTGAGTTAGTGGCGTGGCCGTCCACATTGCTCCAGAGGTGGGCGACAGTTCTCCACCGAGCCTACCATCATGACCTCGACGCTACCGCTGGCGATGCGCGAGGTAGAGAATCCAGGGGGTGCGCCGAAGATGGTGACGACCTCATAAGGGAAGGCCTCATGGACGCTGAAGACGTAGACGCGGTGCTCGCTGAAGTGCATGATGGAGTCCCCCGCTTGGGAAAACCCCATCAGCGAAGCAGGACGCGTTGTCGAGGATGTAGTCGTAGGAGCCGAGAGTGAGGACAAGGCTAGAGCCGACTCGCCCACCGGTGACGAGTGGAAGTCCTGTGTGAAATATGATCCCAGCCGAAGCGCTGTGCCCCACGGTGGGCGCCAACTGTCGTGGTGTGGAACACAGCAGTACCATCATGGATGGTATGAAGTGGACAATCGGGATGCTATCGGTGGCTACTCGCAACAGTTTGAGCACAGATACTGCGAACATAGCGATGTACCCAGGTTCGGAGCCCTCTTGGCGAGGTAAAACTTCTACTCCTGCAAGGATCTACTATCAAAGGGGGAGAATGCCCAATACAGATGCTCCTTGAGCTGTTTCCTTAACTACTTCTTGCTTGGAATTGCCTAAGTCCTTCTTCTTCTGTCTATTTTCTGCTTACCTAGAACCCTAGCGCTACCCCCTTTATATACAGGTCGGGGAGGTAGCTTACAAGGTGGGTTTTAGGGTTTACTATTTGGATTTGGGCCTTAAAAAGTGGGCCCACTTGATAGGGCCAAACGGTAGGCCTGGGTCTAGTCAAGCCTCCAATACAGGGGAGGTCCATGCTTCAGTGTCCAGCGCCCCTACTTTACTCGTCATCCGGCTCTTTATCCGTCAGCCGGTTCTTTATGCGTAAGACGGGGCTTTCCTCATCAGCCCTTGCTTTGCTCGTCAGCCTCCAGCTTTGGCGTAGTTGTCCAGTAGCGTCGGCCAGGTCAGCCAGCCTGTCCGGTCAAGGGTGCGCACAGCAAGGAGCGTCACCCCTCCTCATACCATGACTAGCGGATCCGAGTCGACCGGCTAGGAGCGGCCTCCCACCCGGTTCTTCTGGCCATCTGGCTAGACGGGCCAGCTAGGGAAACTTTAATGCGGGTCGGGTGGGGATTCCACCCGGCTGTGGTTCCTTGATCTGGGTCTAGACGGCATGTGCTCCTTGGAGCCGGCCGGTTGGTCCCGTCTTGGCCTACCAGGGGGTCATCCCCTCAACAACTTCCATTGCGGCTTCCCTTGTGATCGCTTGTTGAGTCAACGCTTCATATTCCTCTTCACTCATGGAGTAGGTTTCGTCATTCTCATCCATAAGCATTACCCTTGTGTTGATGCACTCATATGACTTGTGACCTTTCACTCCACACTTGAAACAAGTGACTTTACTATCCGAAGTCGTGTTGTAGGAGGGTGCTATCATGGTCTTTGCTTTCTTGCCAAACTTGCCATCTTCATTCTCATGTTTGTAGTTGCAGCGTTCTTGTCGCATGTTTGCTTCACTTGGTGCCTTATGTGGTGGAGGAGGAGATTGATTATCTCGAGGTGGCGGCGGAGGAGGAGCTTGCTGATTCTCAGAGTCTCTTCTATGACTTCACTCGAGATCATTTGCATTCATTGGTTGTTGATGGCGATGGTGGGATTGAGCATATCGGTTGTTGCGTATCGGGCGGCGTGCATCCTCATCATCGTCACTTGTATCCCATTGCGGTGCTCGATTGGCTTGTGGTGGTTAGCGATGGTCATGGTGTGGGTGTTGGCGCCTATCATTGTAATGGTCATCAGCATGATGTTCTCGTTCTTTTGGAGGTTGCGTTTGTACCATTGCTTCTTGCGGTGGGCGACCATGTCCTTGTTGTTGTTGTGGATGAGCATGATGGTCATGGTTTCGGTGATGTCTTGCATGGTGCAATTGTGGATGTTGTGGGTCAACCGCTTGTTCTTGTCGATGACGAGCTTGTTGTTCCCCATTGTGGTGGCGGGGTTCTCCATGATGAGAATGTGAGCATGAATACTCACCATGACAACTTGAGGAGCGTGTGCGAGATGAACTTGATGAGCTTGAGTGGTGTCCATGATGGTTGCCAAGGTTGCCAATAGCTTGGTGAAGAGCTTGAAAGTGAGTGTTGTGCTCCACTTGGCGTTGACGCTCACGGTAGTCGAACTGTCTAAAAGTTTCATCAAGCCGGCTATCAAGCCTTTCAAATTGATCATTGAATTCTTGGCGTTGCTCCCATAAGTTATGGCGCGTGGAAAAACCATATTCATTGTTGAAGTTTCCTTCTCCGCTTCCTCTAGACATGTTGTATGATCACAAGTGAAAGGAGGCGTGGTATTGGTGAAATGGTATGTGCTACCTTGCTTCACCAAGTCAAAAATTCAAAAGGTTGTTCTTGCCGAGAGCAAAGCGAATACATAAGACACACAGACACACAATGGTCTATGGTGGAGGGTTAGGAAGGTCGATAGCAAATGGAGCAACCAAACGAAAAGGTTATTGTTAAAGGTGGTAAAGAACCAAAGATTAAAAGCAAAAATGTTACGATCTGCAAAAGCACAAAGGAACACACATGTGGAGACGGATGTGGTTAGCATGACTATGAAAATGAGCACAAAATGTCCTAACGATGACTAAGCTTGGTTTTCATGCCAACATAAAGATAGACCACAACTAGTTCGCCAAAAGAGGATAAGCAACAGATTTGTGCACTTGACTTGGTTGCGCTCTTTCTCTTTGCTCACAATCTTGGTACTCTCTTTGTATTGGGAGGCTATTTTTCTTTTGCTTAAAAGCTTTTCTCTTTTTTGATTCATTTTCTTTTTATCCCTTTCTATACTACTATGTCAACATTTGTATTTTCTTACAGACTCTCACTTTTTGAGGGCAAGTGCATAACGCTTAGGCAAACACAAAATGAGCTGCTCTTATAGGATAGATACAGACAAAGGAAGAAGGGTTAACAAGGTGGAGCAAGTTATACCTTTGGTATTATTGATGACTTGCTACCGGTGTTGGGAATGATGTTTGGACATCTCGGTGTCGAGGAGAACGGAATGTTATGATGTTGCGGAAGCTTGATGTTAGTCAGGGAAACACGCACATGAAACAAGAACAACTCAAGAAGAAAAGGTAAAAATTTGGGGCTGTCAGAATTTTCGGCGGAGCAGCCGGTGGCGTCGGTTCTATTGTCGGAATTTCCTGTGTAGATTCGCCGGATTGCTCGCTGAAATTTCGGCGCACGAACCGGTTCACCGGATTGCTCACTGAAATTATCTCATGAAGAACTCAAAAAGTCAAAACTTGGAAATTTTTCGCAAATCTATTGGGATTGGGCTGGGGAAAGGTTCAAGGAAGGTAGATCGACACCCAAAGCAATAGATCTATGGAACAAAACCACAAAAAACTCACCAAATTGAGAGATCGATCCAGAAGAAATTTGGGGAAATATTTTTGGTATTTTGAATTATGGTGGAAATCGAAGGGCGAAGTCAAATCCATGGCAACCAAAAGCTGCTAATACCAGTTGTTATGGTTCTCCTTGTGTATTCACCCTTGGAGTGGCCCGATCTTCACGGATTTGAGGCGGGCAGTAAAGGAACACACGATGAACACGATGAACACAACTCTAATGCAAGGTAAAGGCACAAACACATGCCAAATCACACCAAATTCTATTTGCTCCTATTGGTTCGAACAACCAATCCAATAGAATCCTCGGCGAGAGACCTTGCGGTAGAATCACCAAAGGAGAGATGAGCAAGCGGAGAGAGTAGTAACCAAGTAGAATCCCAAAGGGGAGAGACCAAGCACTACTAGAATCCTTGATAGGGAGAGATCAAGCACTTGAGGAGGGTCTTGACGACATGGTTAAGGGCACTGACTCCAAGGCCTTATACAACTCATAGATCTACTATTGAGAGGGGATTCCTATCTAGGGTTAGGCACATGCCTTAATTCATCATCATCTCTACCAAGATCTGAGCTACAAGGGGGTATTTATAGTACTAGGGGCGAAGGTGTAGGTAGGAGGGAATATTCCAGGCATCAAACCCTTCACAGTGCATAGACTGACGTTTCGGCGATAAGTCTGGTTGCGCCTGACACATAGCTAGAATTTCTGGCGGGCGCCAGACTACATCTCTATCTGACATTTCGGCGCTCGGCGGTTTGCTTTGGTGGTGACCAAAAATTCCAGCGTGGGCTTCGGTCGTCCGGTCCTGGCACCGGAAGTTCCGGCGTGGATTCTGCGGCACCGGGCCTGGCGCCGGAATCCTTCTTCCGTCTTCTTTTCCATGCTTCTTGCTTTGGGGTCTTGGCTCTAGGTCCATCCTTGTTGTCTCCTATTGGCATCATGGTGATGGGCCTAGTGATATCATACGCATTTGTCTCAAGTAGGGTCCCGTTCGCATAATAACCAAGGAAAGGCAAGGAACAGAACGGATTCACCTTTGGAGTGATGGTTAGCATGGCATGATGTGGACCAATGGTGAATACCGAGTGTTGGGCTACATCAGCTCTCCTCTTGCATCACAAGGAACTTGAAATTGTTCCCACCAAAGGTTCGCGTACTCATCATACTCAAGCGAAGCCATGGCGACCATCTTCTCGTTGCTATAATTGTGCATATGGAAGATCTTGTCGACTTTAAGTGGACATGAGAGGTATTCTTCGGGGTCATTTGATCTGGTGATCTTGAGCTTGCCAAATGTTTCTCCATCATTGTGGTCACGGTTGTGGTTGTTCCCATGGTGATGACGGTCTTCATCTTCCATGCAATCATTGTGACGATCTTGTTGGGCTTGTTGATGTGCTTGCGGTTAAGGAGCCTCATTAGGAGGTGGTGGAACTTGCTCTTGCTCTTGGCGCGGATGTTGACAAGGAGGAGGCACTTGGGCCTCAGGACAATCATGAGGAGGTGGAGCCTCTTGAGGTTGTTGTGGATGAAGAGGAGGCTCGTTCCTCAGGTGTTGGCACGGGTTAGGCACTTGGGCCTCAATTCAAAGATCATGGTCTTGAGCCTCGTGACATGGTGGGCATTGCTCAACTTGTACCACTTGACGATCCATGTTATGATGTGGTGGAGGAGGTGCCTCGTGATGACCATGGTATCGGTATGGACGTTCATGACGTTGATGACGAGGATGAGGATATGGGAGAGCTTCATGTTGGTGACGAGCTTGATCCTCCAAATTGGAGTCATCACTTTTTGTGTCAAGTATGTGTCGCGGGCAGTGGTGGTGTACTTGAGGTTGTGCTTGAGGTTCCACTTGCGGTTTCTCTTATTGGATCACTAGTGCCCTCTCTTGATGACGGTGTCCTTCGCTCCTTGATCAGGGCCTTGTGGAGAAATCACCATCATAGCTCGATGTTGCAGCATGCCGTGGTGAAGGTACATAGTTCGAAGAGTTTCCATCTTCAACCATGGGGGCATCATTGCGTCTTGGAGCACTTGGTTGATGATCTTGACGAAGATTAGAATGGTGGCGAGACGAGCTTGAAGTGCTTGATGCGCAAGAGTGTGGTCTTGCCATTCCATCAATGAGAAGTCGAAGCTTGTCATTTGTTTTGGCGACAAACATTAGAGCGCTTCATTTTGATGGCCAAAGTTGTGATGAATTGCATGCATTTGTCGTTCGAGGCCATCGAAGCGGTTGTCGATGTTCTTGAACTCGGCTTGCGTCTCACCGAATTTTTCATCTTGTCACGTCTTAAGAGCCTCACAATGTTCACGGAACTGATGTCGGATGATGTAGTGACTCGCGCGCGTCATGTACGGTCCATGTTCTTCTTCTTTGGGAGGTGGTTGGCTCGACTCACCGTGCCTATCCATCATGCAAAACACACACGGATTGTATATGGAAGTGGAAGATGTTGGTGTCAGCCTTTTACCTCACCTTGGGGATTGCACCGAACTAGAAACCACAAGTGAGAGCTATAAGCGTCCAAAGTGAAATCGCAAAGAAGACTCACGCTAAAGAAAGAACTAACTCTCAAAAGCTTTTGGTGGAAGGTTAGGGTGGTGGAAAACTAAATGAAATGATCCAAAGAAAAGGT
The DNA here is from genome assembly GCA_910589775.1 of Avena eriantha. Lineage (NCBI taxonomy): Eukaryota > Viridiplantae > Streptophyta > Magnoliopsida > Poales > Poaceae > Avena > Avena eriantha. The sequence continues at coordinate 193,769,693 of OU342740.1, read as the reverse complement.
TATTGTAAAAAGTGGTAGAGAATCAAAGATCAAAAAGCAAAAGGAAACGATGTACAAAACACAAGGATACACACATGTGGTGACGGATGTGGTTAGCATGACTATAAAATGAGCACAAAATGTCCTAACGAATACTACGTTCGGTGTTGTGCCAACGCAAGGAGAGACCACAACTCGTTCGTCAAAAGATAAATAAGCAACGGATTTGTGCACTTTCCTTGGTCGTGCTCTATCTCTCTCTCTTTGCTTACAAGCTTGAGACTCACTTTGTATCTTTCTATTTTTCTTTTTCTCTCTTTTTTGATTCTTTTTCTTCCTTTCTATACTACTATGTTAACTCTAGAATTTTCTTGCACACTCTCCATTTAAAAGGACAAGTGCACAATGCTTAGGCAAACACAAGACGAGTTTCTCTCATAGGATAGGTACACACAAGGAAGAAGGGTTAACAAGGTGGAGCAAGTTATACCTTTGGTATTGAAGACTTGCTACCGGTGTAGGGGATGATGTTCGGTCGCGCCGGAAGAGGCGCCGAAAATTCCGGTCAGCGCCGATAATTCTGGTCGGCGACCGGAACAGCGTACAGAGATGCGTTTTGTTTGGTGCTGGTTGGTATTAGCGCGTGCCAGAAATTCCAGTCGGAGGTCCGGTCTGCCGGAGCGTGTGCCGAAAGTTCTGGCAAGATTTCCGGTCCGCAGATCATGGCACTGGTTTGGTCGGGAGCTCCCTCTTGTTATGGCTTGGCTCCTTATCTTGGCATTTCTTTATGGGGTTCATACTTGATGATGCATAAAGTATTGGCATGAAGTAGCAAGTCGTCCAAGGATGTATCGAAATCAGATGTGACAAGGAGCGAATTCACCTTAGCTAGAATGAGCTTGGCTCGAGCACGAGTCATTGGTCCACTTGGGGGACTTGGTGGTATATATGTAGGAGCATCCATAGGACGGGCTGCATAAGTTTCCACATGGCGAAAAAGAAGGGAGTAGATAGGTTGCGGAGGTTCTTGCCTATGGACCCGATCTACGGTAGAGTGATGTGGGCACCTTGTCTTCTGCCTCCTACACATTCCTCCTCCAACAGAGAGAGTGGTTGTCCCCCTAGCAAACGATTTGTTGGCCACCCCCGTCTTGAAGGGGAAGAAGATGCCTTCCTTGTGGAAGGGGTAGGTCAGTGGTCCCCTCTGGCCTCCAGCACTAGGGCGTTGCCACCCAAGAGCAATTCGCGTGGCCCTTCGGTGAGGGTGAGTCTCCTCTTGGCGAGTATCTTCTGGAGGAACCTCATTGAGGGGGCGCGTCGTGGATTATTCTTGGCTAGGCTCTCATGGAGCCATTACTCCTAAAGAGGTTGACCCTTTGAGCTACGCTAGGCAGTAAGTGGGCCGCGGTACCCTAGTAAACATTGGCCCGGTAGTAGCCCCGGGCGCTTGGGTTGTGCATACCCTGGATGTGATGGCCCAGGGGCCCTAAACAACTATTGGCCCCAGGCATCCACAAAGGCAGTGTGGGCCATGAACGGCTCAACTCCATCTTGGAAGTTGAAGAATAAGAAGAGCAAGAGCTATTGGATTTGGGAATTATCCCCCTATCGAAGCTTCCTCGAAAACTATGAGGGCACTTCAAAAGAGGTACCCAAAGTGTTGGGGTTTTGACTTCTCCAACACTCCGCCGTTGTCCCCTTGCTCTAGTGTACTCTTCGTCTTCTTCAGCCCAACTTGAATCCGTTTTCTCCCACACCTTCCCTTCCGCTATGGTGCCCAAGCAGAGCAGCACCATTGTGAAAGGTGTAGCCACGCCGTCTAGCCCCTTTTTTGCTCTGGATAGATCCTAGATCATCAATGAGGAAGGTCTCGCCAATATTTGGCTTCTCGTGGAAGGAGAACACAACAAGTGGGGTCTCCCTTGCCTCTGGCATGGATGATGGAACAGACCACCATCCCTGCTACTATGTATCCCTTCTTCCTCCACTTCATCTAGGATGGTCTAGTGTCGCCCTTCTCTCCCTTCTTCCTAGCACTCCTAGAGCACTACTATATCCTAGCTCTCAACTTGGAGCCTGCATCTGTCACCATCATGGCTATCTTCTCCTTCTTCTGCGAGGCCTTCCTCGGCATCAAGCCCTTCGTGGAAATGTTTTGACACTTCTATCTGCAGTGCCTTGTCGGGAAGGACTAGTGCTCTGGGTGCAACTCTTTCTACGCCACTGAGGGCATGGAGGCGTTGTACATTCGCACGCGACAGAGGGAGGCACTAGATGACTTTCGATCCCACTGGGTGTAGATGGAGGTGGTGTTGCACAAGGATTTCAAGCACCAAGGACCTTGGCAAGGTGACGCATGCGAGGTGATCCGTCATGTGAGTCATATCTCAATTCACTTGGTCGTGTGCTAACAGGACATACCCAAGCATTGGCACTGTTCCCAGCCCCCACTCGTGTGATCCACAATATAGATACCATGAGCACATAGAACATGAAGCACCACTTATCAGTGTAAGGGTGCACAAAGCGCCGACCATGGAAATGCGCTCTTAATTTATTGCTTGCACGAAGGTGTTCCATACAAGTGCGTCACGAGGTGGGAAGAGTGTTCTATCGACACGGAGATACTTCAAAGTGGAAGTTCGAGAGCAGGCTCTTCTTAGCAAGAGTTCCTTTGATGATGTAGTGGTACTGATATCCCCTGAGCGTGTGAGGGGGTGCTCTAGAGGCACCCTGCCCCTAGGCCATGAGCGACCACCAGCTGTGAGGTTGTTGGGCGAGGTGTTGGAGGTTCTGGCACGTGGTGGCGAACTTGGTGGCATCATAGAGCGTCATCGACTCGTAGATGGCACCGCAAGTTTTCTTGCTTGCTTTGATGGATGGCGTGAAGTATTGTCCTGTTCTTTCATGGGTATGTCTTGGTGCGCTCCATGTGATACATTGTTACTTAGTGTTTCTATCCATTGGGTAATAGTACCTACCTACCTTTTGTGGCACCTTACGATGCACCTCTTAATTCATAGGACGCGCAGCAGGGTGTGCTGCCAAGTGGTACTCTATCGCCTTCTCGAGTATTCTAGGATCTTCTGATAGTGTCCGTGTGAACCCTCCGGCATCCTCCCAAAGTAAAGCAATGAGCACACCTTCCTATTTGGTAGGTAAGCTGCTACTGGCATCCTCCAAGCCATTGGTCCCTAGCGTCTCCTTCTTGGTCGGGGCTCCTCCTTGAGGATACGATTTCTTCTTTGCGGGCAGCTCAATAGTGTATTTGTCGGCGGGGTAAGCAGTGGCTTGTTATTTTCATCACAATGAACAGTGATGGTGCCACTGCAGACTAGTAGCTTGATGAGGTTGTAGGCGTTATGGGTCACCTCCATGAACTTTGCCAGCACGGGGTAGGCAAGGATGGCGTTGTAGGGAAAGGATAGGTGTGCCATGTTGAAGTCGACATTCTCGGTGCGGTAGTTGTCGCGAGTCCCAAATGTAACAGGGTGTCTCACATTCCCCAAGGGCGTGGTTGTTCCAGCAGTCACTCCCAAGAAGGGCATTGTAGGCATGAGGCGCTGATAGGGCACTTGTATCTTCTCAAATGTTTCCACATATATGATGTTGAGTCCTGTGCCTTCGTCACTTATCATCTTGGAGATTGCAATGTTGTTGATGGTGGGTGTGCATACTAGAGAAATGGTGCCCATGGTCCTTGTGGACTTGGGGTGGTCATCGTCCTTGAAGGTTACGGCGCACTAGGACCACTTGATCTTCGGGTTGCTAACCGGGGGATTACGGCTGCTATCTCGCAGGTGATCCTCATTAACTAGCGATTGGACAGGGGAGCTTGAGCACCGACAAATATGCACACCACTTCACCTAGCCCTTTCAAGCCCTGGCCTCCTCCTCAGGGTGGTTGTTATTTTCCTCACTAAGGTTTTGCTCAGCGGCATTGGGTTGCCGATTTTGCTGGTTATTTTTGAAGTTAGTGACGAACTCGTGATGGAAACAACTCCATGTGTATCAACACGTTGGGGCTATAAGTGTAGAGTGTTGTAGCAAGTGTCTTTTCCCCACAAGGGTGACTCGAGGGTTTATATGAAACTCTCGGGGAATTGGAACAATAGTATGTTTTGCTTCTCCTCTTTTAGCAACCTTCAAAGCAACGTCCTTGTCTTGTGTCCCCAACTCCACTGTGTGGTTATCAAACACAAGGTTTCATATTAATAATATGAAATAAAATAAAAAAGTAAAGCAATCTATGACTAGGCAAGCAAAGAAATAACAATACTATAAAGGTGTTTTTGGATTTTAGTTTGTGTTTGCTAATAGAGAAAGTATTTTTGTATTTTCATGTCGCGTCTCGCCTACGCAGACATCGGGGATGTTGGACACCACCTATTCGTTTGGTAGTGGGCACGAATGCGTTCCGACCTCAACGTCGGTGAAGGAACCTGCTGATACAAGCATACAACATAGAGCACATACATGCATTTTTACCCAGGTTCGAGCCACCCTTCGGCTAACCACCCTACCTTCTGCTTTGGTGGATTCTCTGGGGTGGATCAAGATACATGAATATGGTCTCTATGGTGATGGGGAGTCGCTTTCTTTAGCTTCTACACTCAACAGCTTCCTCCTTCTTCCCTCCTCTCTCTCTCTTTATGTCCTCTAAGCATGACACCGGGTGTGGTTCATGAAAAGAACAGACATCCATATGTGGTTCCTGGAAAGAACAGACATGCAGTGACTCTAGTTGTGGTTTGTGGAAAGAACAAACATGCAATGACACTGGGTGTGGTTCACGAAAAGAACACACATGCAATGACTCTAGCTGTGGTTCATGAAAAGAACACACATCCAATGACTCTAGCTATGGTTCATGAAAATAACAGACATGCAATGACTCTAGCTTTGGTTCATGAAAATAACAGACATGCAATGACACTGGTGGATCCATGTGTGGTTTGTCGGAAGAACACACATGCAATGACACTAGGTGTGGTTCATGAAAAGAAAACACATCCAATCATACTGGTGGATCCTTATGTGGTTTGTGAAAAGAACAGACATGCAATGACTTTGGGTGTGGTACATGAAAAGAACACACATCCAGTGACACTGGTGGATCCATGTGTGGTTTGTGGGAAGAACACACATGCAATCACACTAGGTGTGGTTCATGAAAACAAAACACATAAAATGACACTGGTGGATCCATGTGTGGTTTGTGGGAAGAACACACATGCAATGACTCTAGCTATAGTTCACGAAAAGAACTCACATCCACTGACACTAGTTGATCCATATGTGGTTTGTGGAAAAGAACATACATGCAATGACACTGGGTGTGGTTCATATGTGGTTTGTGGAAAGAACACACATGCAATGACACTAGTGGATCCTTATGGGGTTTGTGGAAAGAACACATATGGAATGACATTTGCTGACCCATACGTTGTTTGTGAAAAGAACACACATGCAATGACTTTGGTGGATCCATGTGTGGTTTGTGGAAAGAACACACATGCAATGCCACTGGTTGATCCATATGTGGGTTCATGAAAAGAACACACATGCAATTACACTAGTGGATCGTTGTGTGGTTTGTGAAAAGAACACACATGCAATGAACACTGGTGGATCCATATGTGGTTCATGACAGGAACACACATGCAATGGCATTGGTTGATCCATATGTGGTTTGTGAAAAGAACACACATGCAATGCCATTGGTTGATCCATATGTGGCTTGTGGAAAGAACACACATGCAATTACTCTAGTGGATACATATGTGGTTTATGGAAAGCACACACATGCAATGAACACTGGTGGATCCATATGTGGTTCATGATAGGAACACACATGGAATGCCATTGGTTGATTTATATGTGGTTTGTGACAAAAACACACATGCAATGCCATTGGTTGATCCATATGTGGTTTGTGAAGAGAACAGACATGCAATGACTCTGGGAGTGGTTCATGAAAAGAACACACATCCAGTGACACTAGTGGATCCATGTGTGGTTTGTGAGAAGAACACACATGTAATGACACTGGGTGTGGTTCCTGAAAAGAATACACATGAAGTGACACTGGGTGTGGTTCATGAAAATAATACACATGCAATGACACTGGTGGATCCATGTGTGGTTTGTGAGAAGAACACACATGCAATGACACTGGGTGGATCCATGTGTGGTTTGTGAGAAGAACAGACATACAATGACTCTGGTGTGGTTCATGAAAAGAAAACACATGCAATGACTCTAGCTGTGGTTCATGAAAACAACACACATCCAATGACTCTAGCTGTGGTTCATGAAAACAACACACATCCAATGACTCTAGCTGTGGTTCATGAAAAGAACACACATCCAGTGACACTGGGTGGATCCATGTGTGTTGTTTGTGAAAAGAACATACATGCAATGACTCTGGGTGTGGTTCATGAAAATAACACACCTCCAATGATACTTGTGGATCCATGTGTGGTTTGTGAGAAGAGCACACATGAAATGACACTGGGTGTGGTTCATGAAAAGAACACACGTCCAATGACACTGGTGGATCCATGTGTGGTTTGTGGGAAGAACAAACATGCAATGACACCGGGTGTGGTTCATGAAAAGAACAGACATCCATATGTGGTTCCTGGAAAGAACATACATGAAGTGACTCTAGCTGTGGTTTGTGGAAAGAACAAACATGCAATGACACTGGGTGTGGTTCACGAAATGAACACACATGCAATGACTCTAGCTATGCTTCATGAAAAGAACACACATCCAATGACTCTAGCTGTGGTTCATGAAAAGAACACACATCTAGTGACACTGGCTGTGGTTCATGAAAAGAAAACACATCCAATGATACTGGTGGATCCTTATGTGGTTTGTGAAAAGAACAGACATGCAATGACTCTAGCTTTGGTTCATGAAAATAACAGACATTCAATGACATTGGTGGATCCATGTGTGGTCTGTCGGAAGAACACACATGCAATGACACTAGGTGTGGTTCATGAAAAGAAAACACATCCAATCATACTAGTGGATCCTTATGTGGTTTGTGAAAAGAACAGACATGCAATAACTTTGGGTGTGGTACATGAAAAGAACACACATCCAGTGACACTGGTGGATCCATGTGTGGTTTGTGGGAAGAACACACATGCAATCACACTGGGTGTGGTTCATGAAAACAAAACACATACAATGACACTGGTGCATCCATATGTGGTTTGTGGGAAGAACACACATGAATGACTATAGCTATAGTTCACGAAAAGAACACACATCCAGTGACACTGGTGGATCCATATGTGGTTTGTGGAAAATAACAGACATGCAATGACACTGGGTGTGGTTCATATGTGGTTTGTGGAAAGAACACACATGCAATGACACAAGTGGATCCTTATGGGGTTTGTGGAAAGAACACATATGGAATGACATTTGCTGATCCATACGTTGTTTGTTAAAAGAACACACATGCAATGACTCTGGTGGATCCATGTGTGGTTTGTGGAAAGAACACACATGCAATGCCACTGGTTGATCCATATGTGGGTTCATGAAAGGAACACACATGCAATTACACTAGTGGATCGTTGTGTGGTTTGTGAATAGAACACACATGTAATGAACACTGGTGGATCCATATGTGGTTCATGACAGGAACACACATGCAATGGCATTGGTTGATCCATATGTGGTTTGTGCAAAGAACACACATGCAATGCCATTGGTTGATCCATATGTGGCTTGTGGAAAGAACACACATGCAATTACTCTACTGGATACATATGTGGTTTATGGAAAGAACACACATGCAATGAACACTGGTGGATCCATATGTGGTTCATGATAGGAACACACATGCAATGCCATTGGTTGATTTATATGTGGTTTGTGACAAAAACACACATGCAATGCCATTGGTTGATCCATATGTGGTTTGTGAAGAGAACACAAATGCAATGACTCTGGGAGTGGTTCATGAAAAGAACACACATCCAGTGACACTAGTGGATCCATGTGTGGTTTGTGAGAAGAACACAGATGTAATGACACTAGGTGTGGTTCCTGACAAGAATAGACATGAAGTGACACTTGTGGATCCATGTGTGGTTTGTGAGAAGAACACACATGCAATGACACTAGGTGGATCCATGTGTGGTTTGTGAGAAGAATAGACATACAATGACTCTGGTGTGGTTCCTGAAAAGAACACACATGCAATGACTCTACCTTTGGTCATGAAAACAACACACATCCAATGACTCTAGCTGTGGTTCATGAAAACAACACACATCCAATGACTGTAGATGTGGTTCATGAAAAGAACACACATCCAGTGACACTAGGTGTGGTTCATGAAAAGAAAACACAACCGATGATACTAGTGGATCCTTATGTCGTTTGTGAAAAGAACAGACATGCAATGACTCAGGGTGTGGTTCATGGAAAGAAAACGCATCCAGTGACACTGGTGGATCCATGTGTGGTTTGTGGGAAGAACACACATGCAATGACACTGGGTGTGGTTCATGAAAAGAAAGCACATGCAATGACACTGGTGGATCCATGTGTGGTTTGTGGGAAGAACTCACAAGCAGTGACACTAGGTGTGGTTCATGAAAAGAAAACACATGCAATAACACGGGTGGATCCATGTGTGGCTTGTGGGAAGAACAGGCATGTGATGACACTGGGTGTGGTTCATGAAAAGAAAACACATGCAATGACACTAGCTGTGGTTCATGAAAAGAACACACATCCAATGACCTTAGCTGTGGTTCATGAAAAGAACAAACATCCATGTGTGGTTTGTGAGAAGAACACACATCCATGTGTTGTTTGTGAGAAGAACACACATGCAACACCATTGGTTGATCCATGTGTGGTTTGTGAAATGAACACACATGCAATTACCCTAGTGGATAAATGTGTGGTTTGTGGAAAGAACACACGTGCAATGAACACTGGTGGATCCATATGTGGTTCATGACAGGAACACACATGCAATGCCATTGGTTGATCCATATGTGGTTTGTGACAAAAACACACATGCAATGCCATTGGTTGTTCCATAGGTGGTTTGTGAAAAGAACACACATGCAATGCCATCGGTTGATCCATATGTGATTTGTGAAAAGAACACACATGCAATGTCATTGGTTGATCCATGTGTGGTTTGTGAAAAGAAAACACATCCAATGCCATTGGTTGATCCATATGTGGCTTGTGGAAAGAACACACATGCAATTACTCTAGTGGATACATATGTGGTTTGTGGAAAGAACACACATGCAATGAACACTGGTGGATCCATATGTGGTTCATGACAGGAACACTCATGCAATGACATTGGTTGATCCATATGTGGTTTGTGACAAATAACACACATGCAATGCCATTGGGGTTGATCCATGTCGTTTGTGAAAAGAACAGACATGCAATGACTCTAGGTGTCATTCATGAAAAGAACACACATCCAGTGGACCATGTGTGGTTTATGAGAAGAACACACATGCAATGACATTAGGTGGGGTTCATGAAAAGAACAGACATGCAGTGACACTGGTGGATCCATGTGTGGTTTGTGAGAAGAACACACATGCAATGACACTGGGTGGATCCATGTGTGGTTTGTGAGAAGAATAGATGATATGGGGTGGCCCGATCTTCTCAGCAAGCTCTTGTCGATGGTAATGGTGGATGATTGATAACTAGTGCGTAGCTATGATCTCTCTCGCTCGATCCCTGATGCCAATGCAACAACTCTCGAACCTTGTAGGATATTCACAACACAACACTCTTGCGCACGCAGTCGTGACCATGAACGGTAGTATGCAACCTACTAATTCCCAATGGAACAATAGATCACACTCAATTATAGTTATAGAATTCGAACACAGGGTAATTCTAGAGGTTCTATGAAAGAAACAACTCCAAAATATTTTAACATGGTCTCAACCTAGATAGTAGAGCGCCCCCATCTATTTAAGGGTTCAAGGGGCGGCGTCCTAAGGGTGAAACCGAGTTGGTCCCACCCAACTATGGGTACGAACTGACCCAACTTGGGTTCAGCCAATTGGCTCTGCCGTGGCAGAGTCCTAGTGACTTTTTCTGTCGCGGCAGCCTGCCGTGGTAGAGAAGGACTCGGTTTTCCTACTGCGGCAGCCTGCCGAGGCAGAGAACTCCCTCCTCTTATTGATATTTGTCTTGGACAGCTCCTTGTTCTTCCTGCCTCTCCTCCCTCACGCATTCTTCATTGATCAACACACCTGGTTCCATTAGCTCCTCTCTCCGTGCTACGCCTTCTTCTCCTAAGTACCTGATCATGCAATAATTCAAAGACTTAGGTAGTATAAAATTCTCATTAATTAAAACACCAGGTTCATTAAGAAACAAGTTCACCTGTTGTTCTAGTAGCTTAGCACGAGCTCTTGTCATTGGTTCAATCCTTATCTCATTGGATTGATCCTTCTTTGCAATTGGAACATTCATTACCAATTGGGGTAGGTGTAACTGTAGGGATGTCCTCATCATCTCCCCCCTTCAAAAGGCGTCGACCTCGATGCTCCAAGGTCTTCTCTAGCATATGGTGACAAATCAGCAACATTGAAGCTATTGCTAGCACCACCAAACTCCTCAATAAGTATATCAACTGAGTAGGCATTATCATTAATTTTGGCTAGAACTTTGTAAGGACCAGCACCACGTGGCTTCAACTTGGACTTGCGGAGTAGTGGAAATCTGTCCTTGCACAGATGTACCCAAACCATATCTCCAGGCTCGAACAACACTTCTTTCCTTGCTTGATTCCTTACAGCAGCAATGTTCTTGCCTTTCTTCTCAATTGCCTATCTACTCTTCTCATGTATCTTCTTCACATAATCAGCACGTTTTGATGACTCCATATCAAGTCTCTCATGTAATGGCAGACGCAACATATCAAGTGGCATCAATGGCTTGAAACCATACACCAACTCAAAAGGACAAAGCTGAGTAGTTGAATGCACAACCCTGTTGTAAGAAAACTGAACATGTGGCAAACACTCTTCCCACTCCCGCATATTCTCTTTAATCATGGTCCTTAGCAGCTGTGACAATGTTCGATTCACCACCTCCGTTTGACCATCTGTTTGGGGATGGCATGTAGTACTAAACAGCAGCTTCATTCCTAGCTTTCCCCATAAGGTCTTCCAAAAGTAGCTCATGAACTTCATGTCACGATCAGAAACAATCGTCTTCGGTACTCCATGTAATCTCACGATGTCCCTGAAAAATAGGTTAGCAACATGCGACGCATCGTCGCTTTTGTGGCAGGCAATTAAAATGAGCCATCTTAGAGAACCTATTCACTACCACAAATACAGAATCATGACCTCTCTGAGTTTTAGGTAGACCTAGCACAAAATCCATACTAATTTCTTCCCATGAGGTAGTTGGTGCAGAGAGAAGTGTATAAAAACCGTGAGGCTTCAGCTTGGATTTCGACTTGTGGCAAGTAATGCATCAGCTCACAAATCTGTACACATCACGCCTCATCTTGGGACAATAAAAGTGATCAGCAAGCACGAGCAACGTCTTCCCACGCCCAAAGTGACCCATCAAACCACCAGCATGTGATTCCTGCACTAAAAACAAACGCAACAAAGATTCTGGAATACATAGTTTATTAGCTCGAAACAAATAGCCATCATGTATATGATACTTATCCCATGCGTTCCTAAGAGCACACAAACGAGATGGTTTAGCAAAATCATAGTCAGTTGCATAAAGTGCACAAATATTCTTACTAGGCAGAGCATCAGTAACAACATTCTCTTTTCCCTTCTTATAGTTAATGATGTAAGGAAAAGACTCAATGAACTCAACCTATTTAGCTAATCTTCTATGCAAGTTTGATTGAGATTTCAAGTACATGATCAGAATGTATGATGAATTCCTTTGGCCACAAATAATGTTGCCAAACCTCAAGTACTCTAACAAGTGCATAAAATTCTTTATCATTTGAATAATTCAAACGAGCAACAGTCAATTTCTCAAAAAAATAAGCTATAGGCCGACCCTCTTGCATCAAAAGGCCACCTATGCCTATACCACTAGCATCACATTCAACTTCAAATTGCTTCGACAAATCAGGTAATGCAAGTAACAGTGCAGAAGTAAGCAAATGTTTCAAAGTATCAAATGCAATGTCTTGGGTCGTGCCCCATACAAAAGGAACACCTTTCTTTTTCAAATCATTCAAAGGTGCATCAATGGTGCTAAAATATTTCACAAAGCGCCTATAGGAACCAGCTAATCCGTGGAAACGACGCACTTGACTTACATTCATGGGAGTAGGCCAGTTCTGAATTGATTCAATTTTAGATTGATCTACCTCTACCCCATTCTTAGATACGACAAATCCTAGGAATATGACCTTATCTTTTGGAAATGTGCACTTCTCAAGATTAGCATACAATTTATTATCATGCAACACTTGCAAACTTGCCTAATATAAGTGCAATGTTCAGATTCAGTGTGGCGATCTATGAGTATATCATCAAAGTAAACAACCACAAAATGACCAATAAACTCTCTCTCATCAAACGCATGAAAGTACTAGGTGCATTAGTAAGACCAAACAGCATGACTAACCACTCATACAAACCGAATTTAGTTTTGATAGAAGTTTTCCACTCATCCCCTTCTTTCATCGTAATTTCATGATAACCACTATGCAAGTCTATCTTAGAGAGAACAACAACACCACTCAATTCATCTTGCATATCCTCTAAGCGTGGAATAGGATGACGATATTGAATAGTGATGTTATTGATCGCTCTACAATCAACACACATGCGCCATGTACAATCTTTCTTAGGAACTAAAATAACAGGATTAGCACAAGGGCTAAGAGAAACACGAATGTACCCTTTATCCAGCAATGCTTGTACTTTCTTCTGAATTTCCTTAGTTTCTCTGGGATTAGTCCTGTAGGGTGCGTGGTTGGGAAGTGTGGCGCCAGGAATCAGGTCCACTTGATGTTCTATACCATGCAATGGAGGTAATCCTGCGGGTACTTCTTCGGGAAACACATCCCCAAAGTCTTGAAAAACAGAAGAGACACCAAGAGAAATAGGGGTCATGTCGTTAGAAACCAATACCTCACCCTTATACAAGTAGCATGGCTGTAGGATCATCACGAAATTCTCTCATATCTTCCTTATTGGTAATATCAATAAACCAGGAACTCTCTCACTTTTCGTTATATCACTCTATTTTGGCTCAATTACATCAGGAACACCTATCACACAATCTCGCCGAGCTGTAGGATCTTCCTTCAAATTCACCTCTATCTTCTGGCGAGAATCATTCACAATATCTTGTGGTGTCATTGGCTGCATAGTAATCTTCTTCCCTTTAAATTCCAAGTGATATGTATTGGCTCGGCCATTGTGTTGCACATGGCGATCATAAAGCCAAGGCCAACAACAGTCATATGAACCACATCAAAATAAATAGAATCTTTGTATGGCCCTATTTGAAAATTCATACGTACCATATGATTTACATTCATCTCACCATTGTTGCTCAACTATTGTATGTAGTATGGCTTTGGATGAGGTAAGTATGTCAAATTCAACTTGGCACATAGTTCCTTACTTGCAAGATTTCGGCAACTACCTCCATCAATAATGACCTTGCAAGCCTTGTTAGGTCCAACTAGAGCTTTTGTTTGGAACAAGTTGTAACAGTGGGATTACTCAACCGGTTGCACACTAAGTATACGTGAAGATACGACAATAGTTGGAGCACGCTCAGGATACGCATCAGCACCATCCTCGGCATCATCAACATCATCATCAGAAGCTGCATATCCACTTTCTACTTCGCCTTGTTCATTAATAAACATAACCTTGCTGTCTGGACAATCTTTCTTATAGTGCCCTCTACCTCCACAGGTATGGCACACCACATCACGAGTACGCGCTGTAGACATGTTGGAACCCGAGCTAGCAGCAGGAGCAGCAGGCTTCCGAACATTAGAACCAAACGAAGGTGTACTTGTTGGCTTGGCCGATGGTGTAAAAGGAGCAGCAGATGGTGGCGTGACAGTAGGAGGCGTAGACCTTGCTAAAAATCTGCTGGAAGATGGAAAACGAGGACGCGACTTCGCCTCTTCAGCCAACTCGGATTCGGCCTCTCTAGCATGGTGCAGCAGCTCGTTCATTGTCTCATACTTGTGATAACGCAAACTACTCTAGATTTGAAGCTTCAAATTGTTTAGGAAACGCTGCATTGTCATCTCTCGTGATTCACGAACATTAGCACGCTGCATAAGCATGTCCATCTCCATGTAGTACTCATCAACTGTCATTGTGCCTTGCCTCAACTGTGTCAGCTTGTCAAACACGGAGCGCAAATAATTGGAGGGAACAAAACGATCCGCCATGATGGCCTTCATCTCACACCAATCCGTCACAGGAAGTTCATTGTCATTTCGTCTATTCTGCACAATAGCTTCCCACCAACGCAAAGCATAACCATCAAACTCAGTTGCTGCAAGCTTGACATTCTTGTCTTCTGGGTAATCAAATAAACGCCATAGCTTCTCAATCTTCAACTCCCAAGTAATATAATCCTCAGGATCAAGCGAGCCATTGAACGAAGGAATTGAGAACTTGGGCTTGCCCAAACTATCATCAGCTGGATTGTAAACACGCTGGGCACGTCCAACAAGAGCATACCCACGGCCATACAGAGGGGCAGCAACAGGTGCAGGGGGATTGTCACGTCCCCTACCATGATTTGGGGCAGCATCAGCCGCACTACCCTCATCAAAGTCCTCAAACCCATCATCATGTTGTTGTGTAGGTCCTGGCTGGAGTGTTGCTTGAATCGCCTCAATGGAACGCTGCAAGGTGGAAAAGTTGACATTCATTGCAATTAGCTGAGTCTGAATATTATTGACTGGTCCAGTATTATTCTCCACAACATCTTGTATGTCGGTGATATTTCTATCAATAGACTCACGCCAAGTAACAAGCTCCTCAACCTGCTGTTTCTGTGACACAATTTCATCATCACTCAAAGACATGATTAGTCGGTTAGTGCAAAAATCAAAATCAATATGGTGGAAACTCTCACAACTCACTCACAACTGATAAGAAATGAGACCTTACCGTTCCAAAGTGAATACATATGCTCTACCAAACGTAATCAAAGACTGATGCACTGAAGTGATGAAATGAATATCAAAGGTATAGAGAACGAGCGCAGGGCACACAGGTTATTTATGGTGGAGCTATAGGTATGGTATCCTATCTACACCGCAAATAAGTCCTAGTGCTGATCATACAAATACCCAAGAAACACATACATGGAGAAAACGTGGCAATGCAACTATGAAGGGTGTTGCACTACTCTCGAGAGACACTAGCAAAGCTCAAAGTAAACAGGCACAAGATTGCTCAGTCTACCGGTGCAGAAAGATATCACTAGGCCTCTTGCTGAATTTCTCTTTTCACTACTTTTCTTTTTCTTTTGTATAGATTTTTTTGCTTTTTTTGCTATATTGCTTTTTCTCCTTTTTTGATTTTATAGATCACACACGGCCAATTACAAAGTACAGCTCCAAAATCCTATGAGCAGCCTATAGGAGCGGAAACTATTCTCAATGGGCAAGTTCCTACACCTATGTAATAGAATGGTTATGGCTAAGGTTGAAGGAAAAGTGCAAATTCACAATTCGTAAAATTTCCTGCCATGGCAGAAAAACAGACCAAAATTGTGTCGGGGCAGAAAATCCTGCCGCGGTAGAAAAACACGTCAAAAACGTGCCGCGACAGCGAATCCGAGTCATGGCAGAACAGGACTCGCGGCAGATAAACATGCCGTTTCTGTGCCGCGGTAGAGTCGGTAGGAATTTTTTTAATTCCGGCTCGGCCAAGAATAGATGACTAGGAATCTTAGAGTAGATCGGATCTGACTTGATGGTGGGAGAAAAAATGGTGAAAATTGACAAGAAAACAAATCTATGAAGAACAGATCTAGATCTAATCGAATAGAGGAACACGACCAACAACTATTACTCGAATACGATGTAATCTAGGCTATGGAAACTCTTTTTGTGGGGCTTTTTATGTATAGGATGAAAACACTCTCGAATCTATGGATGGATTATGGATTGCTTACCGAGGCAACGAGGAAATCTGATACCAAGATGATATGGGGTGGCCCAATCTTCTCAGCAAGCTCTTGTCGATGGTAATGGTGGATGATTGATAACTAGTGCGTAGCTATGATCTCTCCCGCATGATCCCTGATGCCAATGCAACAACTCTTGAACCTTGTAGGATATTCACAACACCACACTCTTGTGCACGCAGCCATGACCATGAACGGTAGTATGCAATCTACTAATTCCCAATGGAACAACAAATCACACTCAATTATAGTTGTAGAATTCAAACACAGGGTAATTCCAGAGGTTCTATGGAAGCAACAACTCCAAAATATATTAACGTGGTTTGAACCTAGATAGTAGAGCGTCCCCATCTATTTAAGGGTTCAAGGGGTGGAGGCCTAAGGGTGAAACCGACTTGGTCCCACCCAACTATGGGTACAAACCAACCCAACTTGGGTTCGGCCAATTGGCTCTGCCGTGGCAGAGTCCTAGCCACTTTCTCTGTGGCGGTAGCCTGCCGTGGCAGTGAAACGAGGGTTTTCTCTGCCGCGACAGAGAACTCCCTCCTCTTGTTGATCTTCATCTTGGACAGCTCCTTGCGCTTCCAACCTCTACTCCCACACGCATTCTTCATTGATAACCACGCCTAGTTCCATTAGCTCCTCGCTCCGTGCTACGCCTTCTTCTCCTAAGTACCTGATCATGCAATAATTCAAAGACTTAGGTAGTATAAAATTCTCATTAATTAAAACACCAGGTTCATTAAGAAACAAGTTCACCTGTTGTTCTAGTAGCTTAGCACGAGCTCTTGTGATTGGTCCAATCCTTATCTCATTGGATTGATCCTTCTTTGCAATTGGAACATCTTCATTAGCAATTGGGGTAGGTGTAACTGTAGGGATGTCCTCATCAACAGACATGCAATAACTCTAGGTGTGCTTTGTGAAAAGAACACACATGCAATGACTCTAGATGTGGTTCATGAAAAGAACCCACATCCAATGACTCCAGTTGTGGTTCATGAAAAGAACACACATCCAATGACTCTAGCTATGGTTCATGAAAAGACCATACATCTAGTGACACTGGGTGGATCCATATGTGGTTTGTGAAAAGAACAAACATGCAATGACTCTGGGTGTGGTTGATAATAAGAACACACATCCAGTGACACTGGTAGATCTATGTGTGGTTTGTGACAAGAACACACATGCAATGACACTTGGTGTGGTTCATGAAAAGAAAAGACATGCAGTGACACTGGTGGATCCATGTGTGGTTTGTGGGAAGAACACACATGCAATGACACTGGGTGTGGTTCATGAAAAGAACACACATCCATGTGTGGTTTGTGAGAAGAACAAACATGCAATGACAGTGGGTGTGGTTCATGAAAATAACAGACATGCAATCACATTGGTGGATCCATGTTTGGTTTGTGAGAAGAACAGACATGCAATGACTCTAGATGTGGTTTGTGAGAATAACACACATGCAATGACTCTATCTGTGGTTCATGAAAAGAACACACATCTAGTGACTCTAGCTCTGGTTCATGAAAACAACACACATCCAATGACTCTAGCTGTGGTTCATGAAAAGAACACACATCCAGTGACACTGGGTGTGGTTCATGAAAAGAAAACACATCCAATGATACTGGTGGATCCTTATGTGGTTTGTGAAAAGAACACACATCCAGTGACACTGGTGGATCCATGTGTGGTTTGTGAGAAGAACACACATGCAATGACACTGGTTGTGGTTCCTGAAAAAATAGACATGCAATGACACTGGCGGATCCATGTGTGGTTTGTGAGACGAACACACCTGCAATGACACTGGGTGTAGTTCATGAAAATAAAACACATGCAATGGCACTGGTGGATCCATGTGTGGTTTGTGGGAAGAACACACATGCAATGCCGCTTGCTGTGGTTCATGAAAAGAAGACACATGCAATGACGCTTGCTGTGGTTCATGAAAAGAAGAAACATGCAATGAATCTTGATGTGGTTCATGAAAAGAACACGCATGCAATGACACCGGTGGATCCATGTGTGGTTTGTCAAAAGAACACACATGCAATGACACTCGGTGTGGTTCATGAAAAGAACAGACATGCAGTGACACTGGTGGCTCCATGTGTGGTGTGTGGGAAGAACACACATGCAATGACACTGGGTGTGGTTCATGAAAATAAAACACATGCAATGACACTGGTGGATCCATGTGTGGTTTGTGGAAGAACTCACATGCAATGACTCTAGTTGTGGTTCATGAAAAGAACACACATGCAATGACACTGGTGGATCCATGTGTGGTTTGTGAGAAGAACACACATGCAATGACACTGGGTGTGGTTCATGAAAAGAACACACATCCAATCACACTGGTGGATCCATGTGTGGTTTGTGAGAAGAACAGACATGCAATGACTCTAGCTGTGGTTCATCAAAAGAACAAGCATCCATATGTGATTTGTGGAAAGAACAGACATGCAATGACTCTAGCTGTGCTTCATGAGAAGAACACACATCCAATGACTCTAGTTGTGGTTCATGAAAAGAACAGACATCCAGTGACACTGGGTGTGGTCCATGAAAATAAATACATCCAATAATACTGGTGGATCCTTGTGTGGTTTGTGAAAAGAACAGACATGCGATGACTCTGGGTGTGGTTCATGGAAAGAAAACACATGCAGTGACACTGGTGGATCCATGTGTGGTTTGTGGGAAGAACACACATGAAATGACACTGGGTGTGGTTCATGAAAATAATACACATGCAATGACACTGGTGGATCCATGTGTGGTTTGTGGGAAGAACACACATGCAATGACACTGGGTGTGGTTCATGAAAAGAACACACATCCATGTGTGGTTTGTGAGAAGAACAAACATGCAATGACAGTGGGTGTGGTTCATGAAAATAACAGACATGCAATCACATTGGTGGATCCATGTTTGGTTTGTGAGAAGAACAGACATGCAATGACTCTAGATGTGGTTTGTGAGAATAACACACATGCAATGACTCTATCTGTGGTTCATGAAAAGAACACACATCTAGTGACTCTAGCTCTGGTTCATGAAAACAACACACATCCAATGACTCTAGCTGTGGTTCATGAAAAGAACACACATCCAGTGACACTGGGTGTGGTTCATGAAAAGAAAACACATCCAATGATACTGGTGGATCCTTATGTGGTTTGTGAAAAGAACACACATCCAGTGACACTGGTGGATCCATGTGTGGTTTGTGAGAAGAACACACATGCAATGACACTGGTTGTGGTTCCTGAAAAAATAGACATGCAATGACACTGGCGGATCCATGTGTGGTTTGTGAGACGAACACACCTGCAATGACACTGGGTGTAGTTCATGAAAATAAAACACATGCAATGGCACTGGTGGATCCATGTGTGGTTTGTGGGAAGAACACACATGCAATGCCGCTTGCTGTGGTTCATGAAAAGAAGACACATGCAATGACGCTTGCTGTGGTTCATGAAAAGAAGAAACATGCAATGAATCTTGATGTGGTTCATGAAAAGAACACGCATGCAATGACACCGGTGGATCCATGTGTGGTTTGTCAAAAGAACACACATGCAATGACACTCGGTGTGGTTCATGAAAAGAACAGACATGCAGTGACACTGGTGGCTCCATGTGTGGTGTGTGGGAAGAACACACATGCAATGACACTGGGTGTGGTTCATGAAAATAAAACACATGCAATGACACTGGTGGATCCATGTGTGGTTTGTGGAAGAACTCACATGCAATGACTCTAGTTGTGGTTCATGAAAAGAACACACATGCAATGACACTGGTGGATCCATGTGTGGTTTGTGAGAAGAACACACATGCAATGACACTGGGTGTGGTTCATGAAAAGAACACACATCCAATCACACTGGTGGATCCATGTGTGGTTTGTGAGAAGAACAGACATGCAATGACTCTAGCTGTGGTTCATCAAAAGAACAAGCATCCATATGTGATTTGTGGAAAGAACAGACATGCAATGACTCTAGCTGTGCTTCATGAGAAGAACACACATCCAATGACTCTAGTTGTGGTTCATGAAAAGAACAGACATCCAGTGACACTGGGTGTGGTCCATGAAAATAAATACATCCAATAATACTGGTGGATCCTTGTGTGGTTTGTGAAAAGAACAGACATGCGATGACTCTGGGTGTGGTTCATGGAAAGAAAACACATGCAGTGACACTGGTGGATCCATGTGTGGTTTGTGGGAAGAACACACATGAAATGACACTGGGTGTGGTTCATGAAAATAATACACATGCAATGACACTGGTGGATCCATGTGTGGTTTGTGGGAAGAACACACATGCAATGACACTGGGTGTGGTTCATGAAAAGAACACACATCCATGTGTGGTTTGTGAGAAGAACAAACATGCAATGACAGTGGGTGTGGTTCATGAAAATAACAGACATGCAATCACATTGGTGGATCCATGTTTGGTTTGTGAGAAGAACAGACATGCAATGACTCTAGATGTGGTTTGTGAGAATAACACACATGCAATGACTCTATCTGTGGTTCATGAAAAGAACACACATCTAGTGACTCTAGCTCTGGTTCATGAAAACAACACACATCCAATGACTCTAGCTGTGGTTCATGAAAAGAACACACATCCAGTGACACTGGGTGTGGTTCATGAAAAGAAAACACATCCAATGATACTGGTGGATCCTTATGTGGTTTGTGAAAAGAACACACATCCAGTGACACTGGTGGATCCATGTGTGGTTTGTGAGAAGAACACACATGCAATGACACTGGTTGTGGTTCCTGAAAAAATAGACATGCAATGACACTGGCGGATCCATGTGTGGTTTGTGAGACGAACACACCTGCAATGACACTGGGTGTAGTTCATGAAAATAAAACACATGCAATGGCACTGGTGGATCCATGTGTGGTTTGTGGGAAGAACACACATGTAATGCCGCTTGCTGTGGTTCATGAAAAGAAGACACATGCAATGACGCTTGCTGTGGTTCATGAAAAGAAGAAACATGCAATGAATCTTGATGTGGTTCATGAAAAGAACACGCATGCAATGACACCGGTGGATCCATGTGTGGTTTGTCAGAAGAACACACATGCAATGACACTCGGTGTGGTTCATGAAAAGAACAGACATGCAGTGACACTGGTGGCTCCATGTGTGGTGTGTGGGAAGAACACACATGCAATGACACTGGGTGTGGTTCATGAAAATAAAACACATGCAATGACACTGGTGGATCCATGTGTGGTTTGTGGAAGAACTCACATGCAATGAATCTAGTTGTGGTTCATGAAAAGAACACACATGCAATGACACTGGTGGATCCATGTGTGGTTTGTGAGAAGAACGCACATGCAATGACACTGGGTGTGGTTCATGAAAAGAACACACATCCAATCACACTGGTGGATCCATGTGTGGTTTGTGAGAAGAACGGACATGCAATGACTCTAGCTGTGGTTCATCAAAAGAACAAGCATCCATATGTGATTTGTGGAAAGAACAGACATGCAATGACGCTAGCTGTGCTTCATGAAAAGAACACACATCCAATGACTCTAGTTGTGGTTCATGAAAAGAACAGACATCTAGTGACACTGGGTGTGGTCCATGAAAATAAATACATCCAATAATACTGGTGGATCCTTGTGTGGTTTGTGAAAAGAACAGACATGCGATGACTCTGGGTGTGGTTCATGGAAAGAAAACACATGCAGTGACACTGGTGGATCCATGTGTGGTTTGTGGGAAGAACACACATGAAATGACACTGGGTGTGGTTCATGAAAATAATACACATGCAATGACACTGGTGGATCCATGTGTGGTTTGTGGGAAGAACACACATGCAATGACACTGGGTGTGGTTCATGAAAAGAACACACATCCATGTGTGGTTTGTGAGAAGAACAAACATGCAATGACAGTGGGTGTGGTTCATGAAAATAACAGACATGCAATCACATTGGTGGATCCATGTTTGGTTTGTGAGAAGAACAGACATGCAATGACTCTAGATGTGGTTTGTGAGAATAACACACATGCAATGACTCTATCTGTGGTTCATGAAAATAACACACATCCAATGACTCTAGCTCTGGTTCATGAAAAAAAAACACATCCAATGACTCTAGCTGTGGTTCATGAAAAGAACAAACATCCAGTGACACTGGGTGTGGTTCATGAAAAGAAAACACATCCAATGATACTGGTGGATCCTTATGTGGTTTGTGAAAAGAATAGACATGCAATGATTCTGGGTGTGGTTCATGGAAAGAAAACACATCCAATGAGACTGGTGGATCCATGTGTGGTTTGTGGGAAGAACACACATGCAATGACACTGGGTGTGGTTCATGAAAAGAAAAAACATGCAATGACACTGGTGGATCCATGTGTGGTTTGTGAGAAGAACATACATGCAATGACTCTGGGTGATCCATATGTGGTTTATGAGAAGAAAACACATGCAGTAAACTCTAGTGGATCTATCTTGGCATAATTTGATGTATGCCACGATGTATTTCATTGTAAAAGACACTCACTTTCGATTTTTATACTACTCAGTTTTGCCCTTTGTTTTTTGATACTACCTAGTTTTGCCCTTGGTTTTTTGATACTATTCAGTTTTGCCCTTGGTTCCCCCTCTCTGTTTCCTAGAAGCCCAAACGTGTGCTCACTCTGTCTACTACACCCTGATTGGTTGTCACAGTTGTCATGCGGATCGTGCGCACCAACCGTTGATCCTGTGTGATCCAACGATGATCGTTGCACACGTCGTGCCCTTCACAATACAACGTGAGACAGGACGGACGTCTCCCTTAGCGTGAGACAGCATGGACGTCTGCATCTACAAGAAGGAACATGATGTTGTCCATGGAAAAAGTCGTCGAGTGGTTATGTCACGTTTAATCTAGTCTACAAAGGCTACTACTTCTACTATAATATAGTTTATGTTGTTGGTATTTTGGTTCTCCGACTCCATCTCTGAAAAAATGAGGCCCTAATTTTTTTCTCATATGGAACCTATATATATAACCTTTGTATTGTTTATGATCTATGAATGCGTCGTATGATGTATATGTATATCCCTGAATATTGTTTTGTATGATTACATTTCAATTTCTTATTGTGGCCAATGATTCAAATTTGCCCCAAAGAGAGGCAGACACATTGGTGTCAGATTTTATCAGGGATGAGTTAGCAAACCTGGGGCCATTAAAAGATCAATATAAGTTGTGCAATTGTTACTTGGTTCGCTTATGTCATCCCTGAAGAAACTTATGAGGCTGCAATCTTTATTCTACATTCATAGAACTATGATATTTAAATTATCTATTCCATGGATTCATAGTTTATAAGAATTACATTTCAGTTGGTCACCGAGGCCGATGATTGAAATTTGCCGCAAAAGAGTTTAAGGGGAGACACATATGATGGTGTCGTGTTTTAGGGATGGGTTGGTGAACCTGAGGCAGCAATGCAAACAAACAATATAGGTTGTGTTGTTGGTACTTTGGTTCGCCAACTCCATCTCTGAAACAAATTATGAGGCCCTAGATTTATTCTCATATGGAACTACATATATGATCCTTGAATTGTTTCTAATATTTTAATGATTCGTATGATGCATATGTATATGAATGGTTTTGATCATAATTATTTTTAACATGTACCTAAAGATTAATTGTTTGTTTTTTTATTTATAATTATAATAGTTACGCTTGTTTTTGTACCTGACTATGTATATCCCTGAATATTGTTTTGTACGATTACATTTCAATTTCTTATTGTGGCCAATGATTCAAATTTGTCCCAAAAGAGAGGCAAACACATTGGTGTCAGACTATTCAGGGATGAGTTAGTGAACCTGGGGCGATGTACAAGAACAATATAGGTTGTGCAATTGTTACTTGGTTTTCCCACTCCATACCTGAAGAAACTTATGAGGCTCCTAGATTTATTCTACATACACTCTGATGCAATTAATTGTCATTGTGTTGAGATGAAATGTTCTATGAACTGATGAAACTATTGCTAAGATGCTTTATCTTTGATATCCACGTATATATTGTGTTACATGTACATGTTGTTAATTCTTGAGTTGTAATACAATTCAATCATATGTATGAGTTCTAAGTTATGTTCTTAAAAATCAACAGGAGGATGATGATGAACTGGATGATAGAAAGGAATCTAGGAACAACAAGAGCCACTACGTGCTAAGGCGGTTACGGTGTGGGCTAATCTGTTTCGACCGTAGGGGGAGAATGTTTTGCCCATTATGTGGCAGAGCAATCAACGTGGACCTCGACAGCATGATCCAGCACGTGGTTGGCGTTGCTAGAGGCGGAGGCAGAAGGCATAGGCCGATTACCTTGGCGTGGCACGCAGCCTTCGGCAAATTCCTCCGAGATTATGTCAGGACTAGCCTATATCCCATCGACTAGGCTGTCCCTGCCTCCTGCTAATATCCCTGCCCTGCTAGGCGTCTCCGTGTCCCGGTCTCCCGCTGTTGCGCTGCTTTTATTTTGTTTTAGTTAACTATTACCTGTGTGTAGCATGTAAGACAATATATCCGTGGTGTCTCTGGTGTACCTTCTATATTAATCTACTCCATTATGTGGAGTGCCTTAAAATTTCTAGTGTTCAATTATATTACTGATCATGCTCATGCACACTACAAAATATTTCTAGTGCTCGATTATATTATAATTGTCAAGGAATACATCAACAAGTTAAATTGGTCAAAATTTTGTATTGAAGTAACTAAATGATCTCATATCGGTGGTGGACGTTGGCAGAAGCCGAAGGCATCAGCCGAAGACCTTGGAGAGGCACGCAGTCTTCAGCAAATTCCATACAGGTTTAACAACGGGTTGCCGCCTCCTAGCTCCGAACTCGCTTACTGGTCCAACATGGCAGAACCTAAGCTACCACAGAGACCTCGGTAGAGGTGGGAGAATTGGTGCGGGTGCAACCACGGCGACGTCGAGCTCGGATTCTAGAGGAGGAAAACAGAACTGAGCATGGTCGACACAGTGACAGATCTCACCAGGACCAATTCTTGTCCCCGCACCGTGCCATGGGTGCATCCATGGTGAGGGCGAGCTCCGACTCAGGATGGGGACGAGAGAAGGGCCTAGCAGGTTTGTCACGTCCCAGCTCTGCGCCATTGCTACGACCACAGATTGCCGCTCCGGGGAAGAAGAAGACGCGTAATGGATGCAGGCGCCAACGCTGCAAGCATATATGGAGGAGAGCTGGGCCGAGCAGGTTCGTCCATGTCCCAGCTCCGCGCCATGGCTGCGACGCCCCAAAGATTACCGCTCCGGGGAAGAAGAAGACGTGTAATGGATGCATGCGCCAACGCTACAAGCCTAATTGACACGTAAGTGACAGGAGCTACATAACGGCGAGAACTGACAGGGGGCCCAACTTGACGGCTGTTAGCCTAATATTTTGTATTGAAATGTAAAGTTGAATTCGTGTCGAAAAAGACCCTCTGAGTATTTGGCACACCAACTGTAGTCATCGCGGCTGATTTCAGAGAACTTGGGTACCGCGTTGCCTGGGCGCCCCAACTTTTGGGCTGCAAATTTATATTCTCTTCTCTGTTGGGATAAGATCTGGGTGATCCTTCCTATCACAAGTAACTGGAACTTCCGACCACCTGACGTACTAGGGAACCAGAGGGAGGGTAGCCATCAGTATCCTGAGAGAGGTTTTCTGGGCCCGGACGATAGGGGTGCCAAGGAAGGTATGGTAACACGGAGCCTTCTTTTTGAAGGTATTTTTCCTTTATCCTCTCCCTTGTCTGAAGCTTTGGGTTCCACATCTTCATCCATATCGCTTGATTCCTTGGGATCTTCCCCCTCGTTCTTCCCTTTGCCCTTTCCATGGGGTCTATTCTTCCGACTTTTCTTGTAGCCAGATTCAAGGTCCTCCTTGAGGTCATTGACAAATTTGCATTAGCGGTTGGTGTGGGTGGCCTTACCTTTTGCGTCGAGATGGATGAAACATGGCATATCACGGTACTCTTCATATGTTTGGGGAACGTGGGGCGCTGAGGGTGTAGTATCACTCTTCTGCTAGCCACTGCTAGCCCCCTGTCACGTCCACGCTATACGCCTTCGCCTCTGCCAGTGAACGTTGCGGCGACCATGTCAACTACTTGCTTTTCTTTTGGCGGATTTTTCCGATTGTTATTGTTGTTTTTTATGGCCTAGGTAGGGATTTCTATTGCCGGGAGTAATCCGCGTGCGTCATCATCAGTAGTGGAAAATTCACTGGCCATCGCGATCATTGCATTGAGGGTGAGCTGATTGTTGTCTTGCTTGCGCTTCAACTTATGGCAGAGCAAAGTTCCCTTTTCAAGACAATCGACGAAGGCGGCTGTAGCGGTCTGTTCGTGCACCCCTGTGCAGGAATTTTTCATATCCAGCCAGCGAGAGAGGTAGGCATGAGAAGTTTCATCATTTTCTTGCACACACCGCTGTAGGTCTCTTACAGTGCAGGGATGTTTGTACATACCGCCGAAATTCTTGGTGAACGCCACATGCATGTCCAACCAATTGCATATTGATTTCTCCGGTAAGTCATTGATCCATTGTCGGGCAGTGCCAATCAGCATGAGTGGGAGGTACTTGACGACGACATTGGTGTTTCAACCTGTGATGTGGGTCGCTTCGCTATAGTCCTACAACCATGTTGCTGGCCTGGCAGTGCCGTTGTAAGGCTTGATGGTTTTGTCTATCTGGAGGCCCTTGGGGTAGGTTGTGGCCCATATGACTGGTCCAAAGCAACGTGGCCCAAATTATGAGAGCTCTCGAGCTTCTTGGATCTTGTCCAACCATGTACGGGCATGATACGGCTCTGGTTGCTTCCCCTTGCCATCATGGGGAGGGGAGTTATGGCGTGATCTATGAGATCCACTGTGCCCTCCACCATGATGGCTGCTAGGTGGCCACGGTGGCGGTGGAGGCGGGGGGTTAGCTTTATTGCTGTGCCCCTCCTGCGACTCCTCATGCATGTCGTGGTTACTTGTCAAACGTGGTGGCTCCTTGTGGTTCCTGCTCCTATGTCCTTCAATGCTGTTGCGCTCTCTGGCATGCCGGGGCTGCTCACCCTGGTCGCGTATAACGATGCCAGCCTAAAGACGCCTTGGTGGTGGCATGCTTGTACGGTGGCGTGGCTCTAGTTCCTCGTGACGTCGAGATGGTGGTGGAGGTAGCGACCGGTGGGGACGAGCCTTTTCTCTGTGATCGGAGGATATGGGGATGGCATCAGTCCTATTGCGTGCCTCCCTCCATCTTTGCTCTGTAGAGCCTGCACGTGATCCCTCATCACGGTGATATTTGGGCCTTTTGCGGCGGTTCAAGGTTGACTGGCAAAGCTCCGGGTTGGACTCTAGCCTCTGTGAGGTAGCCTTCTCCTGTTGCTTGCATGCCTTAGCGACGAGGTCATACACCTGAGCAACTGCTTCTGGGGACCTGTCCTATTCCAGGAGGGTCTTGGCGACGACGATGTTGAGGGCGGGAGTTGGCATGACTTGCCTCCCCTCTGAATCAATGTACAGGGTGGCTCTCGTTGGCTTAGAACTGGCATATCCCAACCGAAAGCCGGGATCTTCGACGACGTGAGCTGGCACTTTCTTTGCCTTTTGGTTTAACAGCAATTGCTTATATTTGGCCTCCATAGCTCTTCCTGCCTTAATGGATTGTTGCGCCTTAGCCATGTCCTCATCCAGCTTAGCGCCCTGCTCCGCAATGCACTTGGCCACCGCCAAGATTGCCGCGCGCTTCTCATCAAGCTCCGTAACGATCCGGATATGGGCGAAGGTGATGGGCTCAACGAGGAGTGCTCCATAAATTGCTTTGTCGGCAGGAGTAGCCAATGGGTTGCCAGCTACTAATGTTGATGGTGGCATCGGAGGCTGATTTGATTGTCGGGAAGTATTGGGGGCTATGGTGAGTTCCTACACTAGTTGCGGGCGGATAACCAGAGGAGGCATGGTCTTGGCTGGAGTTGGGGCTCGGCGGCCTTCTTGCCTGCTGCTGCTCTAGTAACCGCTGGCATGGGCGGAGCTCTCTCACGTTTCGGTTCCTGTCTGTCTTTTTCCATCACGCTCCTAATGGCGACTAGCACCTAGTGGGAAGTGTTGGCCTTCTTGGCGCCGTCCTCCTTCTCGATCTGCGTCATAATAGCATCGTATTCCTCCGAGTTCGCGTCCGAGCCACCGCCATCCATATTGATGTCGGCGTACAGCACATCAAGGATGGAGTCGGAGTTGGCTTCAGTGTTGACGATGGCGGATGTGGAGGGTGACAGAGGCGGGTCATTGTTATTGTTTCCTCCTCCGGTTACGACGGTGATTGCCGTTTCGGCCTTTTCGCTGGCATCCACGTATTCGTTGATGATGGAAACCATCTCACCAAGGGTGAGAGGACCTGTGGCCTGCCGCCTTCGGAGGGTATGCCAGAGGAGTGTTCCGGGTGTGAGCCCTTCCACGAAGTGGTACACGAGCTCATCGGCGCGGTCGCCCTCTAGGGTTTCCCTCACCCTCATCCATCTGGCGAGGTATTCGCGGGGAGGTTCTGCATCCCTTTGAATGCATCTGGCCAGATCAAAGATGGTGACTACACCAACAAAGTGTGATCTGCGTATCTCTAACGCTCGGGGAAGCCAAGGAGATTTGCGGGGTCCTTCCACCTTTATATCCTGCACAGGGGTGGTTTGGGTGGGCCTAGAATTTTCTTGATCCGAGCCACCATACTCCAAGGAGAGGTATGGCGCAGATCCTTCCGCGAACATGTCCTGCTCATAAGCGATCCGTGCAGGGTTTGACGAGTTTCCGACTTCCTGGAAGATAGGACCCGAGTCGGTTTCGCCGATGAAGATGTAGATGTCTCCGAAGGGGATGATGGAACATCACGTAGGGTTCGCCTTCGCCGGCACCTAGAACTCATCTCGAGGGCCAATTGGGACGTTGCCGAAGAAGAGAACATGTCCGATGGCTACGGTGTCGCCGATTCCCACGAAGAGATTGGACCTCGCCCGGTGTTGAGCTCGAAGCGCCTCTTGCCCCACGGTGGGCGCCAAATGTCGTGGTATTACTGATGAGTATGCCATAGAGGGATCCTCACAGTGCGTGTTTAGAGATGTGGGGTAAGGCAGAGAGTTGGTGGCTACGAGGTAACTCAGCTTACCTAGGTTCAAGTCCCACAATGGTGGCGGAACTCTACTCCTGCTATAAATCACTATAATGGCAATACGCCGAGTTACAGAGATAGGTTCGTTGTGCGAGGTGTTGCATGTTGTACGTAGAAATCTAAGGCCCTGTTTGTTTAGGCTTCTGCTTCTGCTTTTGATGCTTTTGGGGTCTAAAAGCAGTAGGGCAAAACAAACAACCAAATTTTGTAAATCGCTTCTGAAAAGCAGAGGAACAAAATGAACTCCGAGCCTGGAAGCGCACGAAGCAGCGTCAGAGCTGCTTCCCTAGCTTTTGCTAGCTTCCCGAGCTACATGTGACCAAACTGCCCTCTGTGGTTTACAAAAATTACAAAATAACTACCATCCTAGGTCAATAGAGGAGACCCCGATTCCTCAAATCCCCCGATTCGGCAAGCTCCTCTGGCCGGTCAACAACGATACCCTCGCTTGCCTTCTTCCCGTCCGCAAGCAGCGTCGTGGCGTGTCGTTCCTGACCTCTTGAGCTCTTTGTTGAGAAGTAAAGGAGCTAGTCATCCCCAAATCTGACCGCCATCATCCCCAGGCTCGATCTCGTCTCCGACCACCGCTGTCCCCGGGTTCGAGCTCCCTGTACGGCATCCGCGAGCCTCCCTGTCCGGGGCGTCAGGGGCGGCGACGATCTAGTTCGGCGATGTGTGGGCGACGGCGGTGCGAGGGCATAGGGGCGTCAAGACGGCAGCGGTCCGTGGGCGTGGCTGCGGAATGCGTGCGCGTGTGGGCGGCGGCAGTGCATGGGCGTCGCGACGGAAGTTGTGCGTCCGCGTGTGGGCGGCGGCGGCACTTGTTCCTCTGCTAGCTAACGATGTTCACCGATTTCTCTAGTACTTCTGCTTAGTAAGTCCGCATTACCACTGCATTAGCAGGGTAAATTAGTGGAGCAGAGACACTCCAGACATAAAAAATAGACATGTCTCTGTAGCACCAATATATAATAGACAATTTGATACTTGTACAACATCTTCTCCTGTTAGGGGTATTTCAAACATTTCAATGCTAAAACCAGCAACAACGGTCATCAAAAGCCCTACTGCCAAACACCAAATCTCTGCTCTAACAACTGCTTCCAACATCTGCTTTTTCACAGCTGATTTTTGACAGCTTCTTTTCAACAGCCGTAGCCCAAACAAACAGAGCATAAGAGGTTGTGCCCTAAAGGCCCCCACATGCCGACTTATAAAGGCGCCAAGACCTAGGGTTTATAGGGAAAGGTCCTTGCCGGACAAGGTAAAGAGTCCTACACTAATACGAACTAGTCTTTCATGTCTTGCACTCATCCGAGTATGCCGCCGACTCATACGTAGACTTCCTTCATCTGGCATGGGCCTCCCTTCTAAATCCGTCTAACTGGGCCGCTCAGAAGGCCATAATCCTTGCTACCAACTATGGGCCATGCGGATTAGGCGGATTCGTGACATTCTATGAGGGTACCCATTTGGCATATCCCCAACAAAAAGTAATCCACCACAATTCAAGATAGGAAGAAACAATCTCAAACCCTAATCTTGCAAGGTGAAGATCTCTCTCTCCCAAGTACAAGTAATGGCTATGGGGGTGTGATGGCTAGGAGGTCGAAGACCGTGGAGCGGGATTAAGAACATCTCCCCCTTCTTCTCTGGATCTCCTCTATCTCCTTTCTAGATGGGATGGCGGCTGCTGTGTTATGATTTCGTGTCTAGCCTCTTCATAGAAGTTGTCCCTTTTAACAAAACGGAGGTGGCGACAGCTATACGGCGGGACCTATACAGCGGGAAAAATGTTCCCGCCATATAGTTTCTTGTTAAAGCCTCTGTGTGCTTCCCTCGATTGCTTCCAAAGAGAGACTTGCTTGTTTTCACCTAAATATTGTGTTTCTCTGGTTAAAACCTTCTGTTGATGCTCAGAACCTGAAACACACATTAAAAACCAAGTTTTGTTTGCTACCAAAGTATTAGCGTTAGTTAAAGCTAGAAAAAGATCTAATCTTGGAGAAAACCATCAATAAGAACCATAAAAAATGTGTCGAATCTCACAGCTGTCAGCTGTCCACCCTGCCAGAAGAGATGGCCAGGGGGAAGGTCTCAATACCTCATCCCCCAACAACCTTGCCAGGTTCGTCCAAGCATGACACTCCCAAAATCCTGTATGTCACAATGGTGAACCCTTCGAGCCATCATTGGTATTCCCAAACTCAATAGTGATTGGGGTTTTAGGTCCCAGTTACCTCACCTCTTGGCATTGTTCTTCAGGTACCAATCTTCCCGCCAAGTATGGCCCATCATGGGCTCAGTAATGGAGGCTTCTGAC
This sequence comes from Avena eriantha, assembly GCA_910589775.1. Taxonomy (NCBI): domain Eukaryota; kingdom Viridiplantae; phylum Streptophyta; class Magnoliopsida; order Poales; family Poaceae; genus Avena; species Avena eriantha. Next base: position 193,737,932 of record OU342740.1, on the reverse strand, counting down.
TGAGAATCTAGCGATGGCGGAGCCCCCAGGACCCTGGTTGTTCCTCTCCGACATGAATGAGTGCCAATGACAACCTTTCTCTCGACCATTGGCTGAGTTGGTCCTTAGTGGCACACCGAGCCCGTGGCGATCTCCCTCAGACCGCCATGGATTAGATGGCTCCTCCCCGTGAGGACATCATCACACACAGGTACACCCACGCCCCAGCGGGGCTGTCCCTTGACCCAATGGTTTTTTAGGTAGCATGCCAGGATAGAATCTTAGTAGCGCCAGTTTGCACTCCACACGGTGCACACAGAGGAGAGGTAGAAGAGGACCGGTGAGGTCCTAGCCTAGCAGCGCCACGAGCTGGATGAGATGCGTCAGGACATCGCCCGCGAGCGAGCTCGCCTTCGCATGGAGGAAATCGCAGCCTCCCAAGCGAAGGGTAATCTCCAACGCGTCCTACTTGAGGTGCTGAAAGGTAGGAGAGATCTCTAAGCGGGCGCCACTCCCTCTGTTCTAGCGCTGCAGGGACACATGGAGGAGCAGAAGCGTTTTTACGAGTGCGAGCTGCGCATGCCATGGAGGAGAGGAACTCCCACGAGGCAGAGCATTTCTCGATGGTGGTGGGCTTTCAGGGTTAGATTCATGAGTGCAAAGAGACCTTGCAAGCCTCAGAAGGGATGTCCTCTTCTCAACTTCAAGAGATAAGGCACCACGAGACTAGCCCGACCATTAGCGTGGCAAAGCGGTAGGAAACCTTGCGCCAACAGTTCCTGGCCACCCAACAGCAAGCCACCACTCAAGAGGCGGTTCTCTAGAATCGTCTTGATGAAGCGCTTGAGCTCGCCAGGCACTCCGAAGAGCGCATCACGCGGTAGGACCGCCAGATTGCACGCCTTCGCAAGGCACGAGACGAAGCTGAGGGAGCGTACCACAACTGTGCCAGCGTGCTAGATCAGCTTTCGGCCCTATGCCATGTCGAGACCAGTGCACTTGCCTGTATTGCACGCGCCGCTTTGAGCCCAATGCACATGCTGGACATGTAGTCAGCGGTTGTGGACGGGAAGGATGTCTCATCCTTCATTCCGTTCTTCGATCGCCTAGTGATAGAGCTCCAGGCCCTATGCTCGCGGGTGGATGAGGTGCTGTAGGCAGACGGTGGACGCGTCACGGCAGCTACCGCCAAGCTCATCCTCCCTCGCGTGTGTGCCTTTTTGCCCAACTTCCCATTCTCAGAGCTGCTGGAGCCCTTTGATGACGGGCTAGCGCAACTTGCTGCGGAGAAAGTTGTTGCCCCGTATATTGCTGCTGTAGTAGCCGGGATGAAGCATGGCGCATAATATTTAGCACATGCTTCCCCTTGATTTCCCTAAAATGAACACCCTTATTGCACCATTAGTCTGTAATAATGAATTGTTTTACCTTTTATTATGCCACATAGGCTTCCTTTCCATCCTTATTCTCTTATTGTTTGAAATAAAGCACGGCACATAGACACCAAGATGCATCTTCACCCTGCATAAGACAACTCCCACTGGCAATAGGAAGGTTGGAGTTGAGTGGCGTCATAGCAAGGGTGTGTATCGAGGCATCCCCCGCACTCAACTCCAATTACTCCTTGTGCCATTGTCAGGTTATGAATGACAAGGTTCTCATATGTTCTGACTCTGGGAGGTTCTGATTGTGGAATATTTTCATTGATAGGGGTGAGGCAATGCCTCAGGGTTACAGCGGTTTACACTGGGTTGGCCAGACCCCATGACGCCGTACTGTCATTTTTCCCGGGAAAACTCCTATTCCCGCGCTTTCTACGGCGGCTTATAAGACTTCCAGGACACCTTATATGGGCCTGGTTGTCGTGCGCACGTAATTCACTAATTTTTCCGAGAAAACTCCTATTCTCGAGCTTTGTACGATAGCTTATATGACTCCCAGGACACCTTATCTGGGCCTAGTTGCCATGCACACATAATTCACCAATTTTTCCAAGAAAACTTCTATTCTCGGGCTTTTTTTTTGAAAAACAATCATGAAAAGAACCGTGCTTCAGATGGTTGGGTGTTTTAGAGGTAGTATTTGCGGAGGTGGTACTTAAGAAGGTGCTCGATATTCCAGGAATTCAGCACAGGTTGACCATCCTCATACTCTAGTCAGACTACACCGAGTCTGTTTATGTGTGCTACCTGGAAAGGCCCCTCCCACTTAGGCGATAGTTTGTTCATTCCCTTGGTGTACAACCTTGACCTGCGGACTAGGTCCCTAGGCTCCAGTTCACAAGGGAGAACCGTTGGCTATGATACTAGCGTAAGCTTTGTTGATAACGGGCTTGTTGCACCGCTGATCAGCAACGTACCTCTTCTAGGAAGTTGACATCATCGATTCTTTCTACACGCTGGATGGTGTCGTCGTAGGCGCAGACCCGCTAGGATCCGTATCCGAGCTTCGTTGGCAGGACGGCCTCCACCCCGTAGACAAGGGAGAAGGGCTTCTTGCCAGTCACCCGGGTGATGCTCGATGACCTCCCTCGGTACTCCAGGGAGATCTGAGGGATCACATGAAAAGACATCGGCGTTTTCCCGCGGGAAAACGACGATCCTAGCCTCCTGCTCGGGATATAGCCGGTTCCCGATAGTGATGAAGTGAGTTGGGTCATCGCCTAGCGGCACTTTCTTGGTAAGTTGAGGCTCGCCCTTGAGCCTCTGCTTCCTGGGGGTGGCGGCAATGTTGGTGGCTTCTTCCCCTAGTCCTTCATTAGCAACGCCTCCTACGTCGCCTGATGGTGTTTCCTTCCGTGCAAAAGGCGCCTCCGCCAGCATACACACCCTCCTCAACCGCAGGGTACGGTTGTGATGGCGATGGTGGGGGTGCAGCCATGCTTGGACCTAGACGCAGGTCGGCACCTGCTATGCTAGTCACGCATCGTGCATCGGGCTCGGCAACCAAGCCCCTAGTCGTGGGAAAGGTGTGCGAGCGAGCCCGTGCAATGGCCGAGTCTACCACAGCAGGGTCGGTCCCAACGCCAACACCTCTCGTCGGCGCCATGGATGGTGATGGCGTGGTCGATGTTGATGGTGAACACGAAGATAAAGAAGACATTGGTGACGATTATGACAAAGCTTATGAAGCTTGTCGCCGATGAGGATGATTGCCAAGACATAAATGTGAGCACCCCCCCTACCTGGCACGCCAGATGTCGCGTCTCTCCTACGCTAATATAGGGGATGTTGGACACCCCCTATTTGTTCGATAGTGGGCACAAAGGCATTCGGCCTCAACATCAACGAAGGAACATGTTGATACGAACATACAACACACATAGAGCACACACAAGCATTTTTACCCAGGTTCGGGCAGCCCTTCGGCTAACAACCCTATGTCCTACTTTGGTGGATTATCTAGGGTGAATCGAGATACAATGAGATGATCTCTATGGTGTGGGGAGACGATTTCTCTAGCTTCTACACTCCCCGGGCTTCCTCCTTCTTCCCCCCTCTCTCTCTCTCTTTATGTCCCTCTAAGCTCCCCAGCCTTTTGAGCTCTTGATTCACTAACCCCTTTCCTCATGTGTAGGCGCCTCCTTTTATACACCAAGGTTTCACCACAAGGGCCGACGTGGAGCAACATCCGAGTCATTCCCGGGCTCAATCGCGGGGTGCCACACGGTCTTCATGCAGATAGGAAGCACCTATGGCCAATGGATGGCCAAGGGCGATGCTTAGATGCACTCGATGTCCGAGTGATAGCTGAGGATCCGAGCTATCATACATGTCGGTGGCGCGCTGAAGTGAACTACGATGCCATGATGATGTCCAGCAATGCTGACGCATCGCCGGTTCCCAAGGCTAGGCCTGACACGCCTAGTCAGGCACACTTGACTCTGGTTTCTAGCCTGCGACTGGCCCATGACAGGTTCTCCGATGGTCCTTCCCGGGCTCGGTTGAGGCCGCTCCTCGGCCTCGCTACCTCTAACAGTGCCCTCACCCTCCTTCTAGGGAACCCCCGGAAGGAGGGGCAGGACCGCCTTGCGCTCGTTGTTTTCCTTTCCTCCTTGTTCGCTCCCGGCTGGTGGATCAAGGCGTGTCTCATAGCGTTCGTCTCACCCATAGGCCCCTACAACATAGCTAACACTTAGTATTCCTAGGCTCATTATGTCAATACCATACGTGCTTGGAGAACATGTTGCTCGTATCATGGCGATGCCCTTGCTGGCCAGGCCACACATATGTTGAGTAGCTGACCGGTGGGTCCTGACCGACGTGCTAAGGCGCAATGCAGGGGACCCCCGATCCCATTACACTGATATTTCGAAATATTTAATAGCAGAAAATATAAATGATAGTAATGTTGTTGGAAAGTTGTTTCTTATGATTTAAAATGTACCAGGGTTCATGAGTTCTCTTGTCAATTCTCTTTTTAAGTGGTAGTGGACATACAAGTAATATAATATTGACGAAACTTCATTATGTGTTTGATAAACATTCATATGGGCATCATGTCCTATCATAGAGATGATGCAACACATCTCTCTTATGCTCCTCAAGAAAGGGAAAACTCCAAGCAACCTTTGAAATGAATAATATAGGGCACCTAGAGGGGGGGTGAATAGGTGCTACACAAAAATTTAGTTCTTTTTTAATTTTAGGGTTAACACAAAGGTAAATTCTCTAGATATGCAACTATGAGAAATTTTCGTATATGTAAACCTAACTACTAAGCAAGTAAATGAGGAGAGAGTGAAACGAGGTAACCGTAGTGGAGCACGCGGAGACACAAGATTTATTTACCGCATTTCCTTCCTTGTAAAGGGAAGTACGTCTGCATTGGATGGGGGCTGTACTAAGACCACCCATGCCACAATAGGCCTCACCCTGTTCTTCGATGAATCTCTCCACCAAAGGCCTGATCCACCTTCCACTATTTGGCACCCTTGTAGGCGGGAACCGGTGCCTTCACAACTCTAATAGGGCATGCATCCATGACTGAATTGGAGGCTCTTTTGATGACAACAAGGTGCCACAAGAACAAGTTAATCAATAACTGAAATTGAGATCTAGAGATTTGCAAGAAACACTAGATCAATAATCCTCCAAGTGAATGGATGGGAAGTGAAGATCTTGATGGATGTCATTGTAGATCAAAGTCTCCTCCTTCGATTACCCAAAGCCCAGAGCCTTTGAGTCGTTGAAAATGGAGATTACACTTGAATCAATATGAACTGGGTAGAGCTTTTTCATAGGATCTAAGAGATCTGAAATGGGGCTCTAAGGGGTTATTTCTAGCCCACTCGAAAAGCTGTTGTTGGACGATTTGGGGGCCGGATTATCCGGCATAAGTGGGGGCCAGATTATCCGGCTGGGGCAAACATCCGACCCTAGAATAGACAATCCGGACTAAAAGTCCGGCCCCACACAATGTGATGCGCCTTGGTTGCCTTTGCCAAAAATCCTAGAGGGGCAGAATATTCGACCACCTAGAGGGGCGGATTATCTAGCCTAGGCGAATACTACGTCCCTGGCCGGTTAATCTGTGGAGAGACTCCGCCCCCACATAGCACGACGCGCCTTGGTGGCATTGGTAAACTCCTGGGGGCGGATTAATCCTCATGGGAGAATGCTACGACCCTGGCCGGTCAATCTGGGGAGAAACTCCGCCCCCACACAGCATGATGCGCCTTGTTCGCTTTGGCAAACTTGGTGGGGTGGATAATCTGGCCCTTGGTAGGGGCAGATAATCCGCCCCCAAAACTATGGTTTAGCAGTATTTGAGTGGAAACATTGTTCTGCACACTAAACACATAATTAAATAATCCTTGGCATTGTTATCTAGCACACAAAATACTAGGGATCATAAAATGTTCTTTCAATCTCCCCATTTTCGATGTTAGATTACAATACTAGGATTTGCAATATAGTCCTACTAACATATCATTCCAAGAATGAAAAAGGAACTCCCCCTTCATGTGTGCATATATTAAGTTTTCATTTGAATACAAATGCACACACATAGGCTCAATACCTTTTCTTGAATTGGAAGCTAAGAAACAAATGATGAGTTAAGGAGAGAAATGTACCATACCACCATAATTAAGTCCTCAATAATATAATGATAGATGCTTTTGAAGAACCCCATACTGAGACTTCCAAGAATAAAGAACATACTAATACATCCACATAGATAATCCCATAATTCCATGGTGATAAATCCATAAAGACAATCCATAGTCTCATGACACAATATGGACCAACATAGTCTCACATAAACAAACCAAATAGAAAATGCAAGAGTTCAACGCTAAATGGGCACAAGCAAGGATGAACAAAAGCGATAAAAAAGTCAAATGTGCTTGTGCCCGACCCATGCAAATCCCTCGACACCTACTAGAACTACTTCTCCCCCTTTGGCATCAGAATGCCAAAAAGGGAAAAGAGCGATGCTGGCTTCCCGCAAGATCACTCCTCTTCCTCATCCTCATCCTCGTTCTCGTCCTCATCCTTGTCATAGGCACCCTCATCATCATCATACTCCTCATCGTTACCCTCATTGTCAGTGGCTAGTGAAGTAGGCTCTCACGGAAACAAGTGACGCTCGAGCTGACCATAGTTGGTGCCTGAAGTGTTCATTGAGCATACGGAGTACGAGCTTCCTTGGTAGAATGAGGATCTGACGGCCCACGGACATGATGGATAATAAGATGCTAAGTGTGAGCCATGACATGATGCTGCCGGTACGCCTCATACTGCCCTTGTGTGTGGCAACTCCCATGCAAAGTATGTTGTGTTGAAACTAGTTTAGTTGCTTCACTTACATGGTAATAGAAGGCACCGGGGGCCTCCTCCTGCTTTCCCTAGCATCACCCATAAAGGACTCAGGAGCTGTAGAGGGGTGAGAGGTCTTCCTAGTCTTGTAGATCTTCTTGACTTTGTGTACACCATCAAGATTGTCACCGGAATCTTCATGTGGGAGCATATGCTTGATGAGCATCATGATGTAGGGAGCATATGGGATAGAGAGCCTGTTTTACATAGCATCAGTCATCTCATGGAATATGAAATCCATCACATCCAGCTGGTAGCCCACAACACGGTCTTCAGAAGAGGCAACCTCATAAGAAAAGCCCAGCAGATGAACAAGGTGACCACGGATGCTGTCATTGTTACCCACACTCGAAGTGATGCAATCACGAAACATGCCAACCAGCTGAGCATGAAGTGAAGAGAGACCGACAATCTTACCAACAACACCATTGGGACCACAACATGGTGAAAGAAGTGTATCTTTGTTTGGCTTGATAGAAGAGATGATGCGATACCCACAAGACTGATCACGACTAGCAAAGGAGTAACCAAGAACCTCAGCAAATGTGTAGAAATCAGACTCTAGATAGTTCTCACCTATCATCCACTTCATGGTGCGACCCTCATCCCCACACACCACGAGAGTGGAGAAAAACTGCTTCACCATGGAACGTATCATAAGAACACTAGAGCTCCATGAGATGTTGCAGCCCCATCTTCTCAGTCACAACCAAAGCTTCATCACATTGAGGCATATGGCCTGCCTCGGTCAGATCAATAGGATGCCTGGGACGAATCTTCAGGCTATCACAAACATCATCAAATATACACTTGTGGTGAGCACACAAAAATTCGGGGTTCCCAAGCTCCTCATCAATATCAGCCTCCACATACAGGTCAGGCTGACGAATAGCTAAATTTTAAATGTTGTCCATCTCCTTGGAGGTGACCCTAGGGTGCTTACCCTTCTTCTTGGAACCAGATCGAGACCTCTTGTCCTTCTTAGCCCTTTCTGCCATCCTATCAACCTCTCGTTTCTGCCTCCTCAACTCATCCTTGTCAATAAGAACACCTTCTTCGTTTGGCTTGAAATAGCATGCACGTGGATGGCGCTTGTAGATCTAAGAGAGCCCATGAGAGCCACCTGTGAGTGAATGAGGTAGATAGCAAGTAGATAAGAACACACACAAGTCTAGGATGAGAGTTAAAATAGTACAGGAACAACCACAAGTCAATCACATGTCAAACCATAGTCTAATATTAACTACAATAGGTGCAAACCTTCTAAGCCAGATAATCCGTCTGGTTTAGGGGAGGATAATCCGGCTGAGCCAGCGGGCGGATAATCTGGTCCTGGAAAATTTTTGTAGATCATCGCAGGTGCATAGTTCAAACATAGATCGAGCAGTGTGGTTGCTAGCTTATGATATCTAACAAGCAAAAGAGCACAAGGGCAACTTCTAGACCAAGTTTCAACAAGAAACAACAACATCTATGAAGGGAATATGCCTTGAGAGGCAATAATAAAGTTGTTATTATCATATTCCAAGTATATGATATATGTTTATTTTGTATGCTATAGTTGTATTAATTGGAAACATTAATACATGTGTGTTTAATAAAAAAATAAAGTGTTCCTAGTTATGTCTCTCTTATAAACTAGCTCGTTGATTAACAAGATGATCAAGGTTTCCTGATCATGGACACTGGATGTTGTTAATAACAAGGTCACAACATTGGTGGAATGATGTGATGAATATTCATCCGAAGTATAGCATTACTCTCAAAGTCATTGTGTTTAAATTGTAACATCATACGGAGTAATCCTAGACCTTAGACCATGAGATCATGTCAATCACTAACACTAGAAGAGTAACTTGATAGCATAAAATGACACATCGTAACAGGGTGACTATAAAGGTGGGTTCAGATACTCCGAAGGTGTTATGTAGAGGCTCATGGATGAAGAGTTGGATTTGTCCATCCCGATGATGGATAGATATAATCTAGGCCCTCTCAGTGATATCACATTGAGATAGCTTGCAAGCAAGTGATGTGATCACTAGAATGTTACATCACATGAACGAGAAAAGAGTGCATGCCGGTAACAAGATCGAACTAGGTATTGTGATACCTATAATCGAATCTCGAACATGTAATATATCGCGAGAGAAAGGGATTTAGTTACTAGCGTTAAATGTTCTCATGATCATAGAAGTCATCATTTAATGTGTGGGAGTCAGTATGGATCTCTGATACATTGCAAATGTATCTATAACTTTTGATGTTCCATGCTTGGTTTTATCTACTTTCTTATGTTTTGTCCACACTTTGCAGTACTTTTCATATGATTTCTTGGACTAACATATTAACAAGAGCCACAGTGCCACCTGCCTGTTTCTTCTGTTTTTGGTTCCAGGAAAGTCAGAAAATGAATATTCTCGGAATTGGACGGGACAAAAGCCAAAGTTATTATTTTACCGGGGGACACCTAGAGCTAGAATACGAGACGGAGAAGGGCCAGAGGGCGGCCACACCACCTGGCCGCACAGCCAGGCTTGGCCCGCACCAGGGGTGGTGTGGCCAGCCCAGGCACCCCCTCGGCCTCTCCATCCACCTATATATTCCCTCTGATACGGAAACCCTAAGTACCCGATCAAAAATCCACGAAAGAGTCTGTATCCGCTATCGTATCTGTCCCTAGAACGGGAGGGATCTGAAGCTCTTCCCGGCACCCTGCCGGAGAGGGGAATTCACCCTAGAGGCCTCCTTCATCATCATGCAAGCCTCTGGTGTGATGTGTGAGTAGTTCATCTCTGCACTACGGGTCCATGTAGGAGCTAGATGGCTGGTTCTCCTCCTTTGTGCTATCATCTTTAGATCACATGAGCTCCGTTCATGATCAGGATCATCTATTTCTAATTCAGCATGTTGTGTTTGCGGGGATCCGATGGATATTGAGATGCTATTTCAGATTGATTATTGATTCTATCATGTCTTTGCTATTTGTGATCTTGCATGCTTTCCGTTGTTAGTAGCTATCTTGGCCAAGTTGATGGTAGCAACTCCAAGAGTTAGTATTTATGCTCGATAGTGGGTTCATGCCTCTGGTAATCTGGGGAAGTGACAGAAATCTCTAAGATACTAGATGTGTTGTTGCTACTGGGGAGAAAAAAACAATCCTTTGTTCCTAGAACAATCGTATTGTTTACATTACACACAAGTCGTAATGCAATTATCCGTTACTTGCAACTTAATACTGGAGGGGATAAGGATGATAACCTGAAGGTGGATTATCAGTCATAGATGCAGTTGGATGGCGGTCTATGTATAATGTTGTAATGCCCAATCGAATCTCAAAGGAGTCAAGATGAGTAGTATATGCTTGTATGCTTTCTCGATGTTTGTCAATTGCCTCGCTGTAATTTGTTCACCCAACATGTTATCTATCTTAGGGAGGGCCACCTGTAGTGAACTATGGACCTGGTCCTTTCTTTTACAATCAATCTACAATCAACTGTTTACTGCTTTGTGCTTATTTTCTGCAAACTATTTCTTCCTTCCATTTGATACGTTTAATCCTTTGTCTTCAGCAAAACCGGTGAGATTGACAACCTCATCGCAAGTTGGGGGAAAGTTCTGTGGTTGTGTTGTGCAGGTCTCCACATTGCTACTAGCACCGGTAGTGCGCCCTGCCAAGGCTCAGCTAGCAACACCTAGGTGTCGTACTGAGGGAAAACTTGTTGTTGTGCTCATCATACGTTCCTCTTGGGGTTCCCCAACGAGCTCGATATATTTTGGGCCATCAAGAATATTTTATGGCACCGTTGCCGGGGAGTCAAGGACATCTTCACAAGGGGAGTCCCTCATAACCAATCTCTTTACTTTGTTATTTTTTTTGCTTAGTTTACTTTTGTTTTGTTTGCTTGTTTCTTTATCAAAAACGAAAAAATAGTTTTACTAGTTTTCTTTCTTTATTAAAAACATAAAAAAATGACTACTCTTGAAAACACTAAGTTGTGTGACTTTACTAGCACCAACAACAATGATTTCATGACCACACCTATTGCTCCACATGTTCCCGAAGCTACTTTCTTCGAGATTAAACCTGCTTTACTCAATCTTGTTATGAGAGAACAATTTTCTGGTATTGGTAATGAAGATGCTACTGACCATCTAAATAACTTTGTTGAACTTTGTGAGATGCAAAAGCATAAGGATATAGATGGAGATTTTATTAAGCTTAAATCTTTCCTTTCTCTTTGAGAGGAAAATCTAAAGAATGGTTAAACTCCCTAACTAGGAATAGTATTGATTCTTGTACTAAATGCAAAGATGCTTTTATTGGAAAATACTATCCTCCTGCTAAGATTATATCTATGAGAAGTGAAATAATTAAGTTTAAACAATCTGATAATGAAAATGTTGCTCAAGCTTGGGAAAGAATGAAATCTTTGGTAAAAAATTGTCCCACTCATGGACTGACTGCTTGGATGATCATCCAAACTTTCTATGCAGGATTGAATTACTCATCAAGGAACCTATTGGATTCTGCTGTTGGAGGTACCTTTATGACCATTACTTTGGGTGCTACAACAAAGCTTCTGGATAATATGATGGTTAACTACTCTGAATGGCATACTGAAAGAGCTCCACAAGGTAAGAAGGTAAATTATGTTGAGGAAACCTCCTCCTTGAGTGATAAAATTGATGTTATTATGGCTATGCTTGTTAATGGGAATGCTCATATTGATCCAAATAATGTTCCCTTAGCCTCTTTGGTTGCTCAAGAAGAGCAAGTTGATGTGAACTTTATAAGAAATAATAATTTTGGCAACAATGCTTATGGTAATAAAAATTATAGGCCCTATCCTCCTAATAATACTTATGGTTATAATGGCAAACCTGGAGCACCTAGTGAGGGAAGAATTTTAGAAGTTGAAAGAGCCACTAAAAACTTCATGAAAATGCAATATGAGCAAAATAAACTATTCACTAAAACTATGGAGGAACAATCTACCATTTCGAAGAACATTAGCCATCAACTTTAGAGTCTAAATAGGGAAATTCCCATTTTACAATTGAAACTCTCTAATGCTGAAAGAAATATATCATTTTTGTCTGAAGCTCAATCCTCTTTGATTAATAAAATGGCTGCTAAACCTGAAACTAATGATAATCCCTTTGCAGCCACTAATGCCATACAAGTAAGAATTGATGAAAATGTTAGACTATTAGTTGAATTACATGCTAAGTGGGAAAGAGAAGATGAAATTGCTAGAAACATTAGTGTTTCCACTGTTACTACCACTAGTGTTGAGGATAGTAATAGTTCTACTACTTTAGATGATAATTATGATTTTGATCTTGATGGTTGCAATATCTCTGAAGTTATTAAGTTCCTCAAAAGCTTTCTAAAAGTCCTAATGCTAGTCCTATGAACATGGCATTTACAAACACATTATTGATGCTCTTATAAAGATTAGAGAAGAAAAGATGAAACATAATGCTTCTATTCCTATAAAAGAAGATGGTTGGGAACCCATCATTAATATGAAAGTGAATGATTTTGATTTCAAAGCTTTATGTGATCTTGATAGTAGTGTTTCTATTATGCCTAGAAGGATTTATGATATGCTTGATTTGACACCACTTGAAGATCGTTATTTAAATGTCCCACTTGATGATAATGCTAAAAAGAAACTTATTGGGAGTATTAATGATGTTCTTATTATGGTTAACAATGCCTATGTCCCTGTTGATTTCTATGTTTTGGATGTTGAATGCAATGCTTCTTGTCCTATTACTTTGGGAAGACCTTTTCTTAGAACTGTTGGTGCCATTATTAATATGAAAGAAGGCACCATGAAATATCAACTCCCACTCAATAAAGGTATAGAACACTTCCCTAAGAAGAGAGAGAAGATTTCTTTTGCCTCTCATATGAAATTTTTTTGCTCTTAATGCTTCTTCATTTGAGAACACTTGATCCTTTTCCTTGCTTATTATGCCTAACTTAAAGGTGTTAAAGAAAATTACTTATTGGGAGATAACCCAAAAGTTTTAGATGAGTCTTGGAAGTTATTACTCCAATAATAACCACTCCTTATCCTTTTTATTTGCTCGGCAGGGGCGTCCTTCGGTGCTGGAGGCTTCTTGGAAAGCATGGACGAGAGAGTGCGCTGTCCGGCCTCGACGGACGCTGCCCTGGTGGCGTCAGGGGCCTTTTTGCCCTTGGGCTGCTGAGAGGAGGAAGTGGTTGTAGCAGATTTACCCTTGGGAGCTGCCTGGGAACTTTCTCGCCGAGACTGGGAAGTCTCGGACGAGGCGGAGGGGCTTGGCGTTGCTGCTGTTGCTCTTGGTGTTGTTGCCGTTGCTCTTGCTGCTAGAGTTGGTGCTGGTGCTGGTGCTGGTTTCTTCTTCGGTGGAGGTGCTGAGGTAGCCTTGGTAGTAGCTGGTTGCGGCGAAGCTGAAGTGGTGGATGTTGCTGCCTCGGCTGGGCCTGTCTTCCCCGCTCCAAGGTTGCCCCCCTCTTGACGAGGTGAAGTGGGACCCGGAGCAGCCGATGAACCCTCCGAAATAGGGCACAGCGGGCGTGAATCGTCGCCACGAGGGGGAGAAGGGCTGTGTCGGAGCAGCGAAGCAATGCTAGATCCACTCTGGGGGACCTCCACTGCGGCCCTGCCGAATCAAATAGTGTCAGATGATAAACTATAACAATGCAAGAACAAGTAAGTGGAAAAGGGATAAGAGGCTTACTCATCCGAGGTCAGGGGCTCCTTGGGCTTCCGAGCCCTTCGTGCTGGGGCCTTGGGTGCAGGCTTGGAGGCAGTTTTGTCCCTAGACTTCTTTCGCCTTTTGGCTGGCTGAGAAGGTCCAGAGGAGGAAGATGATGCAGCTCCCATCTTCTTCTTCGGTGCAACCGGAACAGGGTCACCCACAGCAAGGGGAGGGTCCTCATGGATCTGCCCACCGGGGTTCCCGGAAAAGCATAAGAAAGGGGGACAGCGTCAAATGCTTCCATCACCTCTACATCCGAGTCATCTTCATCGTCAGGCCAATCTCTAATGGAAGAGAGTTTACTGGTGGGTCGCTTCGTCGCATCGGTCATTGGAAGGAACATCTCCTGATCCGGTTCTTCCTCGTTTGAGGTATCCCGGTCAGGCGCCCACTTTGAGGGTAGGGTCAGTGCCATCCTTGATGGTCTGCTGAAGAAATAGCTAAGGAAAGGAAAAAGCAACAGGATTAAAACTGACAACAATACCGGAATACGATTTAACTCGGAGAAGGTTTGAAGCACGAGACTTACCAAAGGAGGAAGCCTATCTCGGCAATAGTGCTCAATTCCCCACGTCCACTCAGAGGAAAAGTCCTTGTGGGTGGTGAAGAGGGCCTTGACCCGGCGGTAAATCTCTGTGTTGCTCAACTTGAAAGACGAGGTACGGTTGGGGTTGCGGCCCCAGATCATGTGACACACTTTATGAGTGCGCTTCTGGAGGGGGGAGATCCGGTTGCGGACGAATGTGATCATGGCGTCCCCGTTGCGCAACCGAAGCTCCTTTAGCAATGCGAACCTTTTGTTGACCTGGTTGGCCAAGACCGTGGGCTTCTTAGGGATAACGTCCCACAACTCCGGGTTAGGAGGACCCGGAGTATAGGGGCGCAGCCGGATCAGGTCTTCGGTGCCGTCGTTCCGAACATAAAAGAAAGTCCGGGCCCATCCCTTGCAGGAGTCCAGCCCGGTAACTCGGGGGAAGATGGATAGCCTCCAGGGAGAGATTGACGCAGCCCCGAACTGCGTAAGTTGCTTGTCCTCCAAATCAAGCTGGTTGTTCGGAATTACATTCCGACGAAGGCCAAAGAACCGGATCCGTAGCTCCTTTGTGGGCCATAATCCGGCATGGCCTTTGATCGTGGAGGCGAAAGCAGAGAGAGATGTGATAGCATTGGCAGGAAGGTGGTGCGGCTGGAGTTCGTAGGTGTTCAACCAGTCATGGAAAAAATCGCTAACTGGCAAGCCAAATCCCCGCTGGAAGTGTGACAAGAACAGCACATACTCACCCGGCTTGGGTGAAGGGGCAAGTTCGGCAGAGGCGAGGCGTGCGGTGACGCCTGCAGCGATGCGTCTGGTGCTGTAGAGCCAGTCCAGGTCATCCTGGCAGACCCAGGATCCGGCCCACGCACCGCGGTCCGCCGTCGCAGCATCTTCTTCCATCTCCTACTCAGCGATGATGGGTTCTTCTTCTATCATCTCGAGGTCGCTGCCCTCGCTGGCGCTAGCGGCGGAGGGTGGCAGCGGCCTAGACAGACGAGGACCCGTGCCGGAGGAAGTGCGCATCAGCGGCGGCGATGCAGATGCGTGTGGAAGCAGTGCGGCGACGGTGTTGCCACTCAAACGCGGTGGCGGCGGCGCTGTCGCGGGGGAAGACGAGGAAGAAGAAAGGGCAGAGGGGCGCGGAACTGGGAAAGGACCCAAGCGGCGCAGCCCTCCCCTATTTAACTACTCCCTCAGGAAGGTAGTGGGATCGCGTTTGCGGGCAGGCCACATCATGTGGCCATGTACAAACCGGATTGACCAATAAGCATCGAGCCACATGGAAGGCCACAGGGCGCAACGGATCCCATGACGTGACGCTATGATGCAGTTAACGAGGAGGCAGGCACGATGTGACGTGCGCTACAGTGATAACTGACAATTACTGCGGCGGTTACTATGGCTGGCCCTTAAAAATGAGGCGATGTGATGATTACCCTCCATGTGGAGAAGCGTACAAGAGAAGGAAGAACAACCCGGATGAGAATGTGGTAACCTGGCCAGCAAGTGAAAACTTGGAATGTGCCAAGGGAAAGTAAATCCATAGAATCCGAGATAAGGAGGTAACTCGGAAATAAAGCCCATAGCTCAGTGAAATTGAACCTGCTGTGGCCTTAGCGGCCAAGGCAGCTAAGACCGCACCAGCTTTGGGGACTAATGTTGGGGGGATACCCCCGGGTAGGGTCGCGTCGGGGTATAAAGGCCGAGTTAGCCGAGGTTTGGCAAGGCCAAAGCGGAGGCTGGCTGGGTCACCTCAAGGCAAGCCGAATCACGGGGTAACCCGGACCAGGGGACGTCCACCTAACTTGGTCTCAACCGACTTAAGCCGCGAGTCGGTAAAATATATCTAACTTGTATGCAGGAACAGGTGTGGCCGGATCAACTATGTAGGATCCGGGTTATATCAAGCTTGTAAGAGAAGGAAGGTATCTCGCTGGTCAAAGGTGGCAACTGTACGCAGAGAGTGAGCGAGGGGGATAGAGGCCAGACCACCGAAGCGTGGCCGACAAAGGTGACAAAGCCAATGTCGGCTGACGCAGGCGCCGCAGAGGCTCACGTAGCCTCTGCATGGGTGACGCGCGGGAAAAGTGACCCGGTCTGCTTACTATTTTGGGAGAGTATGCCTCCACGTATGCCCTAAGTCGAGACCTAGACACCCCTATATAAGGAGGGCTAGGGCCTCTGTAGAGGGGGATGATTCTTGACGGATTGGTTTCCAGGAGATAGCTCTGAGGGCTAGCTAGTGGCGAGAGTAAGAGACTTCCTTCTTCCTCCTCTCCCCAATACAGCTCTTGGAGCACTTGTAATTTGTGAAGGTGAATCAAATATAAAGCTTCTGTGTGTGGAATCACCACACTATCCCTCCCTGGATTCCCCTAGTGCATTTAGTCCCCACATTTAGCCTATACATGGCATCTGCCGTGACACCACCACGACAAAGAGGCACTTTTCACAATTGACACCTCATTCCTTTAAAGTTTTCCTCATCCATAGTAATTGATTGCACGCACTTGCAACGGCTACATATTCCGCTTCGGCGGTGGAGAGAGATATGCAATTTTGCTTTTTTTAGAAGACCAACATACCAAAGACCTTCCCAAAAGTTGATAAGCTCTAGAAGTTGAATTCCTATCATCCTTGTCACCTGCCCAATTGGAATCTGTATAACCACATAAAGAGAAATTAGAGCCCTTGGATACCATAGACCAAAATTAGGGGAATGAACCAAATATCAGAAGATTCTCTTGACCGCCACCAACTGGCTTTCTTTAGGAGCCGCTTGATACCTTGCACACACACCTACACTCAACACAATATTAGGTCTAGATGCTCAGAGATAAAGAAGAGATTCGATCATAGGCTGGTATACCTTTTGGTCCACATCTTTACCATTGGGATTTAGTTCATGGTGACACTTCATTTGCATCAGGGTAGCAACACCATTAAGATCGTTCATCTTGAACTGTTGAGCATGTCTTGAATGTATTTTGCTTGATTAATAAAAGTCCCTTCTTGTACTTTCTTGATTTCGAAACCAAGAAAGAACCTCAACTCGCCCATCATAGACATCTCAAACCAATCAGTCATAAGATTTGAAAATTCATCGTTAAAATATTGGTTAGTTGAGCCAAAAATAATGTCTTCGAAATAGAGTTGGCATACGAAAAGCTCCCCATTAACCTTCTTAGTAAAAAGAGTGGGGTGTATTTGTCCAACTTCAAAACCCAGATCTAAGAATAACTCTTTAAGATGCTCATACCATGCACGTGGAGCTTGTTTAAGGCCATAAAACGCCTTATCGAGTTTGTAGACTTGGTTCGGAAAGTTGGGATCCTCAAAGCCTGGGGGTTTATTAACATAGACCAACTCGTGTAATGGACAATTAAGAAAGGAACTTTTAACATCGATTTGCTGTAACTCAAAGTTATGATGAGTTGCATAAGCAAGGAGGATATGGATGGACTCAAGGGGAGACACTAGAGCATAAGTCTCGCTGAAGTCGATGCCTTCCACTTGGGAAAAGCCTTGTGCCACAAGTATTTCCTTATTCCTCACAAAAATTCCATTCTCATCTTGCTTATTCTTGAAGATCCACTTTGTGCTGATAACATTGCGGCATTCTTTACGCTTCTCAACGAGTTTCCATACATTGTTGCACTCAAAATTGTTGAGCTCTTCATGCATAGCCACAACCTAGTTTGGTTCTTCAAGAGGTTCAAAAACCTTCTTGGGTTCAACCATAGATATATGTGCTTGATGGTCACTGAATTTTGCAAGTTAACTCCTAGTGGACACCCGTCTTCTTAGATCAGCCACCACTTTATCAAGTGTGTGACCTCTGAGTTCAAGATTCCTTTTAGCTCGAGCCTTGCGACAAATTTCAATTTCTTCAGTGTTCCTTGGATGGATAAATTCATCATCTTGCTCATCATCTTGACTATTATCTTGTTCAGTAGATTGTTGAGTGCTGGCAATTGGAGATGAAGCATTCCCTTGATCTTGATCAACTCCCATAATAGGAGGGTGCTGTTCTGAGCTTCCAGGGGCGGACAATCCAGCCTGGGAGTTTCAACAACATTTTCGTCATTCCTGGGTGGTGAAGGTGATGCAAGGCCAGATAATATAGCCTCCCTAGCCGGATAATATGGCCTGGGACTTCTGTCTTGTTGATCTTCAAAATATTGTTGTGTCGGTGTAGTAGTTGGTTCAGCAGGTGGGGTTTGTCAATCTTGTGTAAATGAGGGCTCTACTTGAGTAGAGCATTGTCCTTCCCAATCCACCACAAGGGGTTCTCAACGGGGTAGTATAATCCCATGCCCATTCTTCTTATGGTGTCTTGGTGTATTTCAACATCTATGTCGTAAACATCAACTTTCCCCACATGGGAGCGGTCATTCTCTTCGAACACCACACTACAAGATTCCACAACAATCCTGGTGGTCTTGTTGTAGACTCTATAAGTGTGGGATTCTGCACCATAACCACCAAAAATGCCTTCTAAATCCTTAGACTCGAATTTAGATAAACAAACACCTTTAATGAGAAAGAAACACTTACAATCAAATACCCAGAAATATGAAAGGTTTGACTTGTTACTGGTAAGTATCTCATAGAGAGTCTTGTCCAAGATCTTGCGGAGGTAAAGCCGGTTTAACGAGTGGCAAGTGGTGGATATGGCCTCAGCCCAGAAGTTGTATTGAGACTTGAATTCAGCCAACATTGATCTTGCCATATCCATCAAAGTCCGGTTTTTCCTCTCGGCTACACCATTTAGTTGAGGGGTATACGCAGCGGAATATAGATGTCTTATCCCCTCTTCACTCAAGAATTCATTCAATGTGTAGTTCTTGAACTCGGAGCCATTGTTGCTTCTTATTTCCAATATGGGGACATTGTGTTGATGTTGCACCTCATTGGCAAAGTCAATGACAGTTTGTTAAGTTTCACTTTTCTGCTTGAAGAAGTAAACCCATGTATATCTTGAATAATCATCAACAATCACCAGGAAATACGTCTTCCCACATAGGCTTGCATGAGATGGATGACCAAACAGATCCACATGGAGAAGCCTCTTTGATGAAATAATTGTCTTCCTACGATGGGGAGAGTCTAAAAGGAATATGCCTGAGAGGCAATAATAAAGTGGTTATTATCTTATTCCGTGTTTATGATAAATTTTATTTCTCATGCTATAATTGTGTTCACCGGAAACATTAATACATGTATGATTTATAAACAAAATAAAAGGTTCCTAGTAATGCCTTTCTTAATACTAGCATGTTGATTAACATATGATCAAAGGTTTCCCGATCATGAACATTGGATGTTGTTAATAACACGGTTATATCATTGGAGAGTTATATGATGAACAGTCACCCGAACTAGATGTACCAATACAATCATGTCCTCTGGTTTATATTGCTATCACGGTCGTAGTAGCTCAATTTCCTTAGACCATGAGATCATGTGAATCACTTTCACCGGAAAGGTACTTTGATTACATCAAAGATCACTTTATAACTAGGTGATTATAAAGGTGTCATCGGGTACTTGGAAAGTGTTAGTTGAGGCTTGTGGATCAAGAGTGGGACTTGTCCATCCAGATGAAAGAGAGGTATACTAAGGGCCCTCTTGGTGATATCACATTGACATAGCTTGCAATCACGTGATTTGATCACTAGAATGTTATATCACATGAACAAGAAAAAGAGTACTTGTCGGGAATGAGATTAAACAAGGTATGGATGATACCGAGTGATCGAATCTCGCACAAGTAAAATATCACGAAAAAAATGAATTTGATTACAGCAAAAAAGGTTTAGACGATCATTAGATTTTCGTGGAACTAGTGGGAGTCATTACGGATCTCTAGATCCCGCTAGTGATTATTTATCGGAGAAAGTCTTGATCCTATCTACATAGTTCTCAAACCTGTAGGGAGACACACTTAAGGTTAGTCGACTCTTTTGAGTGGATAGGGAACACCGGATAAAATACTAGATAGGGTAGGAATTGTTCTAATAAAAACTGCCGGAATAGTTTTGGTTCATCGGAATATTGTGAGGGGATATAATGTTAATGTGTTCATTAAATGAAGTACTCATTAAATGAAGTGTTCATTAAATTAAGTGGAATTAAACCAAGTGAGTGGAGAATTATGATAGATGGCATTAATTTTGGTGGGAAATTAATGCAAGTGAGTGGAGGTTTGAGTGGAGCTGATTTATGTGAGTGGAGCATCCACCCACATGATGAGGGGAGAGGTGGGGGCACCTCTTACGGAGTGCTCACCCCTTGGGGAAGCCTCCCATCCCCTATAAAAGGACATCTCCTCCTCCTCTCTCTCACACACTCATCCCCTCCTCTCATATGCCCTTTGGTTGACATCTTCCTCCCCTTGCTAGTGTGTCCATTGCCACGAGCGACGTGCTTACGCGAATCCCTGCTCAAGATCTTCTCCATCACCATCACAACCATGTTGTAGTATTGGTAGAATTCACGGGGATCCACTATTTCTGCTGCCCGGCTGGAGCGAGGGTTCGGGAGTCGTCGGCACACAATATGTGTGACCGATTACGGAGGTGCTACCCTCTTGTGGCGCTGATCATCTGTGTGTTCTTTGAGGATAGTCGTGTAAACTCTACACCATCCACGTTTGTTTGTGGGAATGTTATCCCGCTTTACGTCCTTCGAGGGTGAGTCCATCTGCAACTGTTACAAGTATCTCCTAGATATGATCTTGGTGGTTGCAAACGTAGCAAAAAAATTATTTCTATGCAATGAACCCCATCAGAGTCGTGCATCTTTCCTTCAACACAAGCCCTACACACATGATC
Organism: Avena eriantha; assembly: GCA_910589775.1. Lineage (NCBI taxonomy): Eukaryota > Viridiplantae > Streptophyta > Magnoliopsida > Poales > Poaceae > Avena > Avena eriantha. The sequence goes on along the minus strand of OU342740.1, from coordinate 193,717,002 downwards.
TTTGGCAAAGGAAACATTTTATTATAATCCAAGGATGTGGCCACCCTTGTGAAGACTTTGCAAAGTTCTCATATTGACATGAGCTAGCCGGCGATACCATAACCAACCCACATTAGCGTTTCCGAATAGGCACATCAGACCTAGAGTGCTTTTCCCCGAAAATTCCACCACATACAAGTCATTTTTGACATACCCAATGAAAGAGACCTTGAGAGACTTGGTCCACAAGAGTACCACAATACCATCATCAGTGAAAACTTCAAAACCCATCTTACCAAGGGCATGATTAGAAAGTAAATTGTAACCAAGGGTCTCAATAAGCATGACATCCACGAGAGAAATATCATGGGAAACCACAACTTTTCCGAGACCCAATACCTTTGATTTGGACTTTTCACCATAGGAGATGTGATATGGGGTGGCCCGATTTTCTCAGTAAGCGGATGGCGGTGATGATGGTGGATGATAGATAACTAGCCCGTAGCTATGAACTCTCCCGCTCGATCCCTGATGCCAATGCAAAAGCTCTCGAACCTTGTAGGATATTCACAACACCACGCTCTTGCGCACGCAGCCGTCAACCACGAACGGTAATTTGCAGTCTACTAATTCCCGATGGAACAACAGATCACACTCAATTATAGTTCGTAAAATCGATCACAAGGTAATTCCAAAGGTTCTATGAAATAAACAACTCGAAAATAGTTTTAACGTTGTCTAACCTAAACTAGAGGATGTTCCCAGGCTTATATGGCCGCCGGAACGTCCGAAAAACGCGAAAAAAAAACGTGTCGAATACAGTCAGATCCATCCAGATCTGATGGAAACTTTTAGGGCCGGATTATCCGGTCTAGGTAGGCTGGATTATCCGGGGACCGGATTTTGGAAGTCCTTAGCAGGATCTCCAAAGGAAGGCCGGATTATCCGGGGTCTTTTTAGACGTGGAAGTACTCATTGGAAAGATCTTGGCATTATCTATCCAACAAGTGCTTATTTTCTTGATTTGGAGTTGGTATGAGGAATCCACGTCTGTTTCAATTTCAGGACTTCTGTCTGTCCGAATTGAACGTTTCTTCTCTTTGATGATCTCCCTTGCTTGTATTGCACCTTCCTCCCGCTCCTCCCTCGCGCATCCTTGGGCGATCATCATGTTGGGCTTCCCTTGTAGCCCTTCTCCTCTCACGCCATGCTTGTTTCTTCAACGAACCCGATCATACATAAATGCATAGATTTAGGCAGTATAAAGTTCTCATCAATCAAAGTACCAAATTCATTTAGGAGTAAATTCACCTATTGTTCAAGTATCTTAGCACGAGCTCTTGTAATAGGTCCAATTCTAATCTCATTGGACTGATCCTTTCTTGCAATAGTTGTAGCATCTTCAGTAGTCACCGGGGTAGGTGTAATTGTAGGGATGTCCTCATCATCTCCCCCCGTTCAAAAGGCGTCGACCTCGATGCTCCAAGGTCTTCTCCAGCATATGGTGACAAATCAACAACGTTGAAACTGTTGATAACTCCACCAAAATCCTCAATAGGTATATCAACCGAGTAGGCATTATCATTAATCTTGGCTAACACCTTGTAAGGACCAGCACCACGTGGCTTCAATTTTGACTTTCGAAGTAGTGGGAACCTATCCTTGCGTGGATGCACCCAAACCATATCTCCGGGCTCGAACAACGCTTCTTTCCTTGCTTGATTCCTTGCAGCAGCAATGTTCTTGCCTTTCTTCTCAATAGCCTCTCGAGTCTTCTCATGTATTTTCACATAATCAGCATGTTTTGATGCCTCCATATCAACTCTCTCATGTACTGGCAGAGGCAACATATCAAGTGGCGTCAATGGCTTGAACCCATACACCACCTCAGAAGGACAAAGGTGAGTAGTTGAATGCACCGACCTGTTGTAAGCAAACTCAACAGGTGGCAAACACTCTTCCCACTCCCGCAGATTCTTTTTAATCATGGTCCTTAGCAGTTGTGACAATGTTCGATTCACCACCTCCGTTTGGCCATCTGTTTGGGCATGACATGTAGTACTGAACAACAGCTTCGTTCCTAGCTTCTCCCATAAGGTCTTCCAAAAGTAGCTCATGAACTGCACATCACGGTCAGAAACAATCGTCTTCGGTACTCCATGTAATCTCACGATGCCCCTGAAAAACAGGTTAGCAACATGCGATGCATCGTCGCTTTTGTGGCAGGCAATAAAATGAGCCATCTTAGAGAACCTATCGACTACCACAAATATAGAATCATGACCTATCTGAGTTTTAGGTAGACCTAGCACAAAATCCATACTAATGTCTTCCCATGGAGTAGTCGGTGTAGAGAGAGGTGTGTACAAACCATGAGACTTCAGCTTAGATTTCGACTTGTGGCATGTAATACATCGGCTCACAAATCTGTACACATCACGCCTCGTCTTGGGCTAATAAAAGTGATCAGCGAGCATGAGCAACGTCTTCTCATGCCCAAAGTGACCCTCAAACCACCAGCATATGATTCCTGCACTAAGAACAAATGCAACGATGATTCTGGAATACATAGTTTGTTAGCTCGAAACAAATAGCCATCATGGATATGATACTTATCCCATGCGTTCCTAATACCACACAAACAATATGGTTCAACACAATCATGGTCAGTTGCATAAAGTGCACAAATATCTTCTAATCCAGGAATTTTACCATCAAAATTGGTTAATAGCATATTCTTCCTAGATAGAGCATCGGCAACAACATTCTCTTTTCCCTTCTTATAATTAATGATGTAAGGAAAAGACTCAATGAACTCAACCCATTTAGCTAATCTTCTATGCAAGTTTGATTGAGCTTTCAAGTATTTCAATGCTTCAGGATCAGAATTTATGATGAATTATTTTAGCCACAAATAATGTTGCCAAACCTCTAGTACTCTAACAAGTGCATACAATTATTTATCATAGATTGAATAATTCAAACGAGCAACAGTCCATTTCTCAGAAAAATAAGCTATAGGCCGACCCTCTTGCATCAAAATGCCACCTATGCCTATACCAATAGCAACACATTCAACTTCAAATTGCTTTAAAAAATCAGGTAATGCATGTAATGCTGCAGAAGTAAGCAAACATTTCAATGTATCAAATGCAATGTCTTGGGTCGCGCCCCGTACAAAAGGAACACCTTTCTTTGTCAAATCATTCAAAGGTGTAGCAATGGTGCTAAAATCTTTCACAAAGCGCCTATAGAAACCAGCTAAGCCGTGGAAACTACGCACTTGACTTACATTCATGGGAGTAGGCCAATTCTGAATTGATTCAATTTTAGATTGATCTACCTTTGCCCCATGCTTAGAAACAACAAATCCTAGGAATATGACCTTATCTTTTGGAAATGTACACTTCTCAAGATTAGTATAAAGTTTATTATCACGTAACACTTGCAAAACTTGTCTAATATGAGTGCAGTGGTCAGATTTGGTGTGGATATATATGAGTATATCATCAAAGTAAACAACCACAAAACAAACAGTAAACTCTCTCAAAACATGATTCATCAAACGCATGAGAGTACTAGGTGCATTAGTAAGACCAAACGGCATAACTAACCACTCATACAAACCGAATTTAGTTTTGAAAGCAGTTTTCCATTCATCCCCTTCTTTCATCCTAATTTGATGATAACCACTACGCAAGTCAATTTTAGAGAAAACAGCAGCACCACTCAATTCATCTAGCATATCCTCTAAGCATGGAATAGGATAACGATATCGAATAGTGATGTTATTAATCGCTCTACAATCAACACACGTGCGCCATGTACCATCTTTCTTTGGAACCAAAATAACAGGCACAGCACAAGGGCTAAGAGAAACACGAATGTACCCTTTATCCAGCAACGCTTGTACTTGCTTCTGAATATCCTTAGTTTCTTCGGGATTAGTCCTACAAGGTGCACGGTTGGGAAGGGTGGCGCCAGGAATCAGGTCCACTTGATGTTCTATACCATGCAATGGAGGCAAACCTGCGGGTACGTCTTCTGGAAACACATCCCCAAAGTCCTGCAAAATAGAAGAGACACCAAGTAAAATAGGGGTCATGTCGTTAGAAACCAATACCTCGCCCTTATACATGAGCACAAGTGGCATGGTTGTAGGATCCTCACGAAACTCTCTCATATCCTCCTTGGTAGCTAGTATCAATAACCCAGGCACTCTCTCACTTTTTGTTATATCACTCAATTTAGCCTCAATTACATCAGGAACAACTGTTACACAGTTTCGCCGAGTGGTAGTATCGTCCTTCAAGTTCACCTCTATCTTTTGGCAAGAATCATTCACAATTTCTTGTGGTGTCATTGGCTGCATAGTAATCTCCTTTCCTTTGAATTCCAAGTGATATGTGTTGGCTCGGCCATTATGTTGCACATGGTGATCATAGAGCCAAGGCCGACCCAATAGTAGGTGACAAACAGTCATAGGAACCACATCAAAATATATAGAATCTTTGTATGGCCCTATTTGAAAATTCACACGTACCATATGATTTACCTTCATCTCACCATTGTTGCTTAACCATTGTATGTAGTATGACTTGGGATGAGGTAAGTATGTCAAATTCAGTTTGGCACATAGTTCCTTACTTGCAAGATTTTTGCAGCTACCTCCATCAATAATTACCTTGCAAGCTTTGTTTGGTCCAACTAGAGCTTTTGTTTGGAACCAGTTGCAACGCTGCGATTCCTCAAATGGTTGCGCACTAAGTACACATGAAGATACAACAATAGTGGGTGCACGCTTAGCATATGCATCAGCACCATCCTCGCCGACATCAATATCATCATCAGAAGCTTCATCTCCACTTTCTACTTCACCTTGTTCATTAACAAACATAACCTTGCTGTTTGGACAATCTTTCTTGTAGTGACCTCTACCTCCACAAGTATGGCACACCACATCATGAGTACGTGCCATAGACATGTTGGAACCTGAGCTAGCAGCAGGAGCAGCGGGTTTCCGAGCATTAGAACCAAACAAAGGTGTACTTGTTGGTTTGGCTGATCGTGTAAACGGAGCAGCAGCTGGCGGCGCGGCTGTACGAGGAGTAGATATGGCCGAAAATCTGCTGGAGGATGGAAAACGAGCGCATGACTTTGCCTCTTCTGCCAACTGGGGTTCGGCCTCTCTAGCATGGTGCAATAGCTCATTCATGGTCTCATACTTGTGATGACGTACTATGCTCTTGATTGGCAACTTCAGATTGTTTAGGAATCGCTGCATGGTCATCTCAATGGACTCACGAACTCTAGCAGGCTGCATAAGCAGCTCCATCTCCATGTAGTACTCATCTACTGTCATTGTGCCTTGCTTCAATTGCGTCAATTTATCAAAAACTGATCGCAAGTAGTTGGTTGGTACGCAACGAGCCTTCATGATTTGCTTCATCTCGCGCCAATCCATCACAGGAAGTTCATTGTATTCCCTCCTATGTTGCACAAGAGCATCCCACCAACGTAAAGCATAACCATCAAATTTAGATGCTGCAAGCTTGACCTTCTTATCTTCTGGATAATCAAATAAGCGCTAGAGTTTCTCAATCTTCAACTCCCATGTGAGGTAATCTTCAGGATCAATGGAACCATCAAACTTAGGAATTGAGAATTTTGGTTTGCCCAAACCATCATCAGCAGCTTGGTTGGGCACACGTTGAGCACGCCCAAGAGGGGAAAACCCACGGCCATGAGCAGGTGCATGGACAGGGGGAATAGCACGTCCCCTGCCAACATGTGGAGCAGCATCCACAACGCTACCCTCATCAAAATCATCAAAGGCATCATCATGTTGAGGATCTTCCCTTCTATGTAAGGCGGCTGTCAAACTCTCAAAGGACCGCTGCAAAGTGGTGACATTGACATTGAGCGTAGCCACTTGCGTTTGGATAGTATCAACCATCCCAACATGCTGATCCAATCTCATATTCATATCTTGGAGATTCTTGTGAATGGAATCTGTCGTGTTAGTAAACACGCGTGTCAAGTGGGATTTCAAAGCCTCATATTCACGCCAATTGACAAGCTCCTCATCCTTCTTTTTCTGCAACACACCATCATCATCACTAGAAGACATGATTAGTAGGTTAGTGCGAAAATCAAAATTTGTATGGTGGAAACTCTCAGAACTCACTCACAACTAATAAGAAAGGAGATCTTACCGTTCCAAAGTGAATAGAGATGCTCTACCGAACGAAATCAAAGATAGATGCACTGATGTGATGAAGTGAATATCAAAGGTATAGAGAATGATCTCAGGGCACACAGGTTATTTATGGTGGAGCTATAGGTATCGTATCCTATCTACACTGCAAATAAGTCCTAGTGCTGATCGTACAAATACCCAATAAACACACACAGTGGAGATAAACGTGGCAAAGCAACTTATGAAAAGGAATATTGCAATGCACAAGAGAGACGCTAGTAATAGCTCAAATAGAATAGGCACAAGATTGCTCAATCAACTAGTGCTATTATAAAACTAGTCCTCCAGTCAACCTTGATATCTCCCTTTTGTTGTTTACTTTTGTATCTCTTTTCTTTTCTCTTTTTTTTACAACTTTTTTTCTCTTCTTTCTATTTTTTTTGATTTTTCAACTATCTGACACAATGCAATACGTGATGCAACAATTCTAAACAATTAGGGGCCGGATATTCCGGTTTGTCGGGGGCCGGATAATCCGGTCTTCTTGGATGAAAAAATTGCACTTCAAACCCTAATGAGCAGCCTGTCGGAGCAAAGCAACTAGTCTCGTGGGTACGTTCCTAGGCACGGATGCTGTAGATAGGCTGTTTCTATGCTATGCAAACAAAGGTACACTATGTGGACTCAGACAAGCGAGGAAAACTTGTGGAACTCGGTGATGGTTGACATGGCGGAAAACAAGATCAATCCCTAAACCTAGATACAAACGAAAAACTAGACTCCTACGAGGAAAAGCCTGCAGATCGGATCTATGAGAAGATACAATCAGGAACTAAAACTCGAAAACGATGCAATCTATTCTATGGCAAATCTTTTTGTAAGGCATTTTCTGTATAGGACAAAAAACACTCTATAATCTATCGATGAATTTGTGGATGCTTACCGAGGCAACACTGAAAATCTGATACCAAGATGATATGGTGTGGCCTGATCTTCTCAGTAAGCGGATGGCGGTGATGATGGTGGATGATAGATAACTAGCCTATAGCTATGAACTCTCCCGCTCGATCCCTGATGCCAATGCAACAACTCTCGAACCTTGTAGGATATTCACAACACCACGATCTTGCGCACGCAGCCGTCGACCACGAACGATAGTTTGCAATCTACTAATTCCCGATGGAACAACAGATCACACTCAATTATAGTTGGTAAAATCGATCACAGGGTAATTCCAGAGGTTCTATGAAAGAAACAACTCCAAAATAGTTTTAACATGGTCTAACCTAAACTAGAGGGCGTTCCCAGGCATATATGGCCGCCGGAACGTCCGAAAAACGTGAAACGAAAAGATGTCGGATACAGTCAGATCCGAATCTGATGGAGACATTTAGGTCCGGATTATCCGGTCTAGGTGGGCCGGATTATCCGGTGGCCGGATTTTCCGAGGGAAAAGTCTGGTCAAATATCCGCCCGAGACAAAACGTCGCGCCGAAGTCCTTAGCAGGATCTCCAAAGCAGGGCCGGATTATCCGGGGTGTGAGGGCTGGATTATCCGAGGTCTTTTTAGACGCGGAAGTACTCATTGGAAATATTTTGGAATTATCTATCCAACAAGTGCTTATTTTCTTGATTTGGAGTTCGTATGAGGAATCCACATCCGTTTCAATTTCAGGACTTCTGTCTGTACGAATTGAACGTTTCTTCTCTTTGATGATCTCCCTTGCTTGTATTGTGCCTTCCTCCTGCTCCTCCCTCGCGCATCCTTGGGAAATCATCATGTTGGGCTTCTCTTGTAGCCCTTCTCCTCCTCGCGCCATGCTTGTTTCTCCAACGAACCTGATCATACATAAATGCATAGATTTAGGCAGTATAAAGTTCTCACCAATCAAACTACCAGATTCATTTAGGAGTAAATTCACCTATTGTTCAAGTAGCTTAGCACGAGCTCTTGTAATAGGTCCAATTCTAATCTCATTGGACTGATCCTTTCTTGCAACAGTTGTAGCATCTTTAGTAGTCACTAGGGTAGGTGTAATTGTAGGGATGTCCTCATCAAGATGGTTATTTCATCATGATTAGGCCTTATCTCTGTGATGATCTCCTTGCTTCCGGTCTTATGACTTGTGCATCCACTATCAAGCACCCATTTCGACCCACCGGAAGCATAGTCCTACAAGAAAATTACTTATTGGTTTTAGGTACCCTTTTTCAATGGGCCCTCTCATGTTAGTAACAATGGTCTTTGGAACCCAAATGGACCAAGAAATGTAATTATCATAAGGACCTACAGAACTAGCATAAACATCACTATAATAATCATGAAATAACTCATAGTGCGGATTATTAGACCCTGCAAATCCAACATAATCAGTTTTGTCCTCCGTGATGTTGTTTTCAACGGTGCTTGTATTTGCTTGAGTATTCTTGGCCTTCTTTTTCTTGTTCTTCTTCTTGGTCTTGGTAACGTAGCCAAGTCCCTCCTTACCATTATTCGTACTTTGCTAGCTCAATATCTCATCAAGGACTCCGTTACCTTTGGGCTGAGATGACTTGGCAAGCTCAACTTTCAACCTTGTATTTTCTGGAAGAATGTCTTCATGACTGCACATCGGTGTAGAGGTTCTTAGAACATCATACTTAGTTAGTCGAGTTTGGAGCTGGTCATGAGACTCATGAAGAGTAGAGTATTCACTCTCCAAATCCTTGTGAGCGATGTCAAGTGTCTCATACTTTTCAGAAAGTCTAGCATGAGCAGCCCCAAATTCAACCTTCTCTCTTTTTAGCTTCTTTACCTTAGAAATGGAATGATCCCATTCCTTCACAAGTTTGGCCAAGAGTTCGCCATTGGACTCCTCAATTGAATCAAGTCTCTCTTCAAGAGAGGACCGGATTTCTTCTTCTTCTAGAGCATTTTTCAAAGATGCAATTTCCATTGCATCCTCCCATTCGATTTTGCCCTTTTCTTTACAAGTGAGCAAGTTGACTCATGTGAGCCTCAAAATGCATTTTGCATTCACCTTGCAAGTTAGTTATAAAACAATCCAAAGCAATAACTTCTTCCTTAACCTTAAGACTAGTGGCATTATCCATATTGGTATTCATGGTAGTCTTAGGAAATGAAGTGATGGTAGGTGATACCTCGGAACCTCTTGCCACGAGCCAAGTGACCTTCTTGTTGTAGATATTATCATTTGGAAAATCGAAGGTGAAGCAGTTGGTGTAGATGTATTGGCTATTGCAGCCACCTCTCTTGAACTATCATCACCTTCTTCATCTTCGCTTGTGTATGAGTACTCCTCTTGGGCTACCAACACAACCTTTGGTTGTTTCATGTAAGAGCGATTCCTCTTGACAAATGGTTTCTTGCGAGGAGCCTTTGACTTTTCTTTGAGAATTATTATTCCCCATGGTCTTCTCTACTTCGATAGGGGCATTCAGCTACGAAGTGCATACGGTCACCACAATTGTAGCAAGACCTCAGTTTTGGACCATTTTCTTTCCTTCCACTTGACCCATTCTTGTGCTCAAGTTCATTTTTTCCATTGGCCGGTCCTTCCAAAAAATTATTGCTTAGAACTCCATGTACTCACCATGAGAATGCTTGACCTCCTCAGGACAACTCATGGACAACCCATTTTCTTTCCTTCCACTTGACCCATTCTTGTGCTCAAGTTCATTTTTTTCTTTCTCAATGTCATTGTCCTTCAACACAACATTCACAATTTTTTGCATTCTAATTGCTCGAGCACGAGCATCTTCGGCATTCTTTGCCAGAACTTTTAATGCAACCATTTCTTGCATGACTTTGTTGGAAGTCATTTGGTGATAGTTGTGTCTACCTTGTAAGCTCTTCAAATTTGTGGACACAAATGGCATGAGAGCACTCACATATTTCCTCTTGATCCACGCGTCATCAACATGTGTGGAACCATACCTTTCTAAAGGTTGTGGCAACTCCCTTGAGCCTTCTATACATGTCTTCGTGGTCCTCAAGATCCAACATATAGAACCCTTCAGCTTCATTGCTTAGAGCATCATACCTATTTCTTCTCATGCTCTCATTTCCAATGAATAGGTCGGTGATGGCATCCCAAGCCTTCTTGGGGGTGTTGAAATGTTCAATGTGTGGCATGTCCTTGGGACCCACACCAAGCTAAATCATGCGTAGATCGGTTGCGTTTAGTTGACTATAAACGACTTCTCTTCTTGTCAAGTTGTTGGGATCCCCAAAATGGAGACCACCTTCAATGATCCTCCATAGCTCAATGGACAAACTGCACACATGAGATTTCATCAAGAATTTCCATTGATTAAAGGAAGATGCAATAAGCTTGGGTGGATCACCCTATTATTTATATGAGGGTGAGGGATTGGTGGATCAGGTGAAGATAAGTGAGAGACCTCACTATAGTCTGCCTTACCACTTCACTTTTTGGAAGAGGAGCCATTATTTTTATCTTCACCTTCCAACCCATTTTCTTTGGAGTTAGCCTTGGATTTTTCCATATAAATAGGAGTTGAAGCCTCAGTAGCAGGTGGAGGAATAACCGTGGGTGGCGAGAGACGCGCTATCATTTCACGCATCTCTTGCATTTGGGTCTCCATGGTTTTCACGAAGGTTTTTTCCAACAACTTGAGATCCTCCATGGTGACCGTGTCCACGGCCTCACTACCATCTGCCTTAGTACCCATACTCTCTTAGGTGGTAAAGCACGAATAAAGAGCCAAAGCTATGATACCAATTGAAATGGATCGTATGGGCACATAGAGGGGGGTGAATAGGTGCTACACCAAAATTGTTCTTTTTTAATTTTAGGCTTAACACAAAGGTAAATTCTCGAGATATGCAACTACAGGAAATTTGCCTATATGTAAACATAACTACCAAGAAAGTAAAGGCGGAGAGAGTGGAAAGAGGTAACCATAGTGAAGCACGCGGAGACACATGATTTGTTTTACCACAGTTCCTTCCTTGTTAAGGGAAGAACGTCTGCATTCGAGGGGTGGGCGGTACTAAGACCACCATGCAATAGTAGGCCTCACCCTGTTCTCCAATGGATCTTTCCACTAAATCCCAGATCCACCTTCCATTATTTGGCACCCTCCTAGGTGGGAACCGGTCCCTTCACAACGCTAACAGGGCATGCATCCACAACTGAATTGGAGGCTCCCGTGATAACAATAAGACGCCACAAGAAAAAGTTAAGCAATAACTGAAATTGAGATCTAGAGATTTGCAAGAAACACTAGATCAAGAATCCTCCAAGTGAATGGAGGGGAAGTGAAAATCTTGATGGATGCCGACGTAGAGCAAAGTCTCCTCCTTTGATTCCCCAAAGCCCGGAGCCTTTGAGTGGTTGAAGATGTATATTGTGCTTGAATTGATATGAACTGGGGAGAGATCTTTTGCAGGATCCAAAATATCTGAAATGGGGATCTGAGGGGGTATTTATAGTCAGACTTGAAAAGCTGACGTTGGACGATTTGGGGACCAGATTATCCGGCTTAAGTGGGGGTCAGATCATCCGTCCAGGGCAAACATCCGACCCTAGCACGGATAATCCGGACTAAAAGTCCGGCCCCACACAGCGTGACACGCCTTGGTTTCCTTTGCCAAAACTCCTAGAGGGGCGGATTATTCGGCCTGGGCGAATGCTCCGGCCCTAGGCGAATGCTTTGGCCCTAGCCGATTAATCCGGGGACAAACTCCGCCCCCTACACAGCACGATGTGCCTTGGTGGCATTGGCAAACTCCTGGGGGGAATATCTGGCTTGGGCAAATGCTCTGGCCCTGGCCGGTTAATCCGGGGAGAAACTCTGCCCTCACACATCAAGACGCACCTTGTTGGCTTTGTCGAACTTGGTGGGGAGGATAATCCGCCCCCCAAAACTCTGGTTTACCAGTATTTGGGTGGAAACATTGTTTTGCACACTAAACACACAATTAAATAATCCTTGGCATTGTTATCTAACACACAAAATACTAGGGATCATAAAATGTTCTTTCAACGTTGAATTAAGAATTGACAGAGCATAGACTTGGGTATTTTGACATGATGTTTGAATAAAAAATATGCTTTCTTGACCAAACAAGATTATAAAGCTATCACCAAATAATTATAGCACATGAATTCACTTTATCCCTAGTGAGCTAACAAAGGATAGGTAAAAACCATAGTAGATCTTGAATTTTGTCACTATTCAATGACTACCACCATGTTACACCAATTAATACACACCTTCCCCATACTTGTTCTTGCATATAAGTTGGATCAAAACAAGTACTTGAGATAAGGGTACATGATATGCATATATCAATACATCTTACAATTAAATAGGTTCCAATCTCATATAGCAACTCATAGAATAAAGATGCACCACATAGGAATTACATATATGACCGCAATCATGTTGGCCCGCTCATATGGTACTAGATCGATAATAGAACAAGAGATAAATAGATCAAGATACTTCCACAAACCTATTGTCCAGAGGTGGACTACTCCCTCATCATCATCATGATGATGGTGCAGATGTTGGAGAAGCTAGAGATCCCTTCCGTGGCGGCTCTAGTGGAGTTTCATTCTCCAATCTTCACTAGTTATGTCTCTATTTTAGTGTTTTAGTGTTTCTGTGGCGCTCCTCTTCCAGAGATGCGTAGGGGGGCCTTTATAGGCGTTTTGAGGTCAAGAAGAGTCTGTGGATGAAAGATTGAGGCGAATTGGATAGCCGAGGGCCAAAAGAGGTAGGATGGCGTGTGCACCCAAGTGGGTCGTGCCACCTAACCTTTTAGTCTTCCTAGCCCTTACGGTGAGGTTCAAGTGCTTCAGGTCCTTCCTCGTCATGAAATATTGATTTCTCTTGAATCATTGCTCCGTTTGAAACTCATTTAGGTCCGTGAAAGATAAAATACACAAAGCAAGGTTTTCCTATCCTACAGAGTTATAACCAAAATAAAGGGGGTCATTGGTAAATCACCAAAAATCAATATAAAACATGGATATAATATAATATAAGTTACCAATATGTTGTAACATGCATCAATAAACTATAAAGTTCATGTATGCATTTTACATGCATCAACATCCCCAAGCTTACCTATGCTCGTCCTCGTGCATGAAGGTGAAAAAACTAAACATGGACTTTGGAGTTTGTTGCTTACCTTGGCTAGCAAGTATCACAAATAGATGGTCCATACATTAAAAAGTAACAATTAAGAAGCATATCATAAAGTGATACTTCTCATAATCTCCATACAAGTCTAGCAAAATGTACAACGACTAAAACAAATAAATCAAGTACCATGGACAATTAGAGTAAACAATACCACTAGATTGTTCTAGCTCAAACTTTTATCCACGTCGTCCTGATTATTTTGGGCCTAGGATGGACACCGGAAAGGACACGCGGTGATGTCACAACGGGGCCCTGCTATCCTTCGCGGCGGGTCCTGCTACAGGCCAGGGCGAAATATTCCATACTATGGAGGAATGTACCATGCGTCATCATACCCCGCGTCGTTGAACGGTGGGCCGCACGCACGACATGGGCCCTCCGTAAGAGCGTCTGGGTTCTAATGTCCAAGGTGAGAGGCGTTCCCTGTGCGACAATGCTCCATACCCACCAGGTTGAGGGGCTAGTCGAAAGCCGATGTGGCATCGTGAGCCCATGTAGGGCGTGGTTTACCATGGTCGTGGGGCCACTATGACCCAACGTGGCGTGGTAGACGCTAGGATGTCATGGTTCCTCGTGGACATGGGGCCTTACTCGAGACAACGTAGCAACATGAGCCCATGCCGGGCGTCGATTGTCGCGGAAGTGAGGCCCACAAGGAGTCAACATGGCATCTTAGAACCTACATGGATGCGTATTTTTAGGTACGTTGGACCCTTGGAGAGGCGACTTGGCGGTCTACCATCATAAACCCTAGGTGTGGGTGTATTTTTGCCGACGTGGGGCCCAACAATAGATGACGTGGCTACGTAGACCCTCCAAGGGCAGGCGTCGTTGAAACGTATGGGTGGATGCGGGTTCTCGTGGTGGATAGAGGACCTAGTGGTACTCTAGAGAGGGATGTCATCACTGGCTATAGACAACCGTTGTTCCTCGCGCACGTCTAGAGCATTGCTGGTAATGTAGCCTATAGACATCTGCGGTTTATCGCCGCCATCTTTATCTATCCGCGTACAACCGCTCACCTTGGATCTTCTGCATCATGCACGCGCGCGGTTTCTCGCGGTGAGGTTGTAAAGTCTATCTATGTTCGTACACACATAGCTAGATACAGTCCATGTTTCCATTACACGATGCTTATTGGAGTTTCCTGGAAGACTCCTAGCGCCGTAGGTCTATGCTTAGGGCACGAACGTGTACTTTTAGTCATTTTCTTGCTTATATACGTCTCCTTCTGGTATCTTTCTATTTAGTATCCTCTTCTCTCTTGGTGTCATCTCTACTAAGTCACTTTGCCGTAGTCGACGTCGTACCGACGTCCACCATGGGGAGAGAATAGCCGATGTTTTGGTGGACTCACATTGGCGCATATAACCGCCGACAAAGAAATTGTTCTCCACATCCAGCTCATGTGGTGTATGGTAGGTTTTCCGAGGCCTTCTGCCTATCTCAGTTTAGACATCTTATCTAACTTTTTTTCTGTTTTATCTGCATTGGTCGCCTTTGGAAACTGTCAAAGGCGTCTTGTTGTGCGTTTGTAGGCGTTTTTGTCATCACTATGTTCTCTTCCCTTCTTTGATGTTTTAAGGTACGCGTTTGATGGGGTTCATTGCACAGAAAACAAAAACAATTCCTAAGGTTGTAACTGCCAAGATCAAATCTAGGCGATACTTGTAACGGTTTCAGAAGGACTCACCCTCGGACCGAAAGCGGGATAACGTTCCCGCAAACAAATGTGGCTGGTGCACAATGTACTCTACCATCTTCAAGGACGTGCAGATGATCAGCGCCACAAACAGGTAACGCATTCGTAATCGGTCACATGTCCAGCATGACGACGACCTCCGTACCTTGCTCCAGTTGGGTATCAGAAGTAGTGGATCCTTGGGAACTCCAGTAACACTATGACATGGGGGTGGTGGTGGCAGAGAAGATATTGAGGAGGGCTTCACCTAAGCACCGTACTAGTGATAGTGGAGCATATAGTAATGGGAATAAGATGTCAATCAAAGGGCATATGGGAGGGAATGGAATGGAGTGAGAGGAGAGGGTCTACACCTCCTCCTCCTCCTTATATAAGAGTGGGGGCAGCACCCAAGGGGTGGTTGGCACCCCATGTGTTGCCCCCACCTCTTCCCTCTTGATTACTAGTGGACTCTCCATTCACAAATAATCAAAATCCATTTTCTCCTATTAAATCTCCACTCAAAACCAAAGGTATTTCCATTAAAACACTTTTAATTCACCTGGTTTAATTCCACTCAATTTAATTAATACTTCATTAATGAACACTTCATTTAATAAACACATTAACAATTTATTCCCTTGCACTATTTAAATACACCAAAATTATTCCGGCAGTTTTATCAAAATATTTTGTGTTGTCCAGTATTTTCTTCTGTGTTCTGTATCCACTCAAATGCGTCCACGATCCTTAATGTGTCACCCTACAGTTTGTGAACTAATTGGACATGATCGAGACTCTCTCTGATCAATAATATTTAGTAGGATGTAGAGATCCATAACAACTCCCACTTACTCAACGATGAACTAGTGATCGCGTGAACCTTTTTCGTAGTAACCAATTCCTTTTGTCTCACTAAATTTTACTTGTCCATGATCCGATCATTTGTTATCATCCAAACCTAGATCGATCTTGTTACCGACAAGTACTATTTTCTTGTTTCGTGATATAATATTCTTTGTGATCAAATAACCTGCTTGCAAGCGGTTATCAATGTGATATCACCGAGAGGGACATGAGTATATATCTCCGTCATCGGGATGGAAAAATCTTACTCTAAGTACCGAACGACATCTTTATAATCACCCTATTATGGTGTGACGTTTGATGGAATCAAACTACTCTTCGAGTGTTAGTGATTGACGTGATCTCATGGTCTAAGGATTAGTGTTACTTCAAGTGAGATTAATATAGAAATATAAACTTTGAAGACATGATCGGTACTATGGGTGAATGTTCATCACATCATTCTCCAATGACATGACCATGTCATTAACAACATCCAATTTTCATAATTAAGAAACCTTGGTCATCTATTAATCAACAAGCTAGTGTAATGAGAGGAATTACTAGGAACCTTTTCTTTGTTTATTAAACACACATGCATTAACATTTCCGGTTAATACAATTATATCATGAGAAATAAAAAAGTATAATAAACATGGAATAATATAATAACCACTTTGTTATTGCCTCTCAAGCATATTCCCGTTAGCCTCCCACTTGTAATAGTGTCAATAATCTATTTTAAACTTGCGCATTCAACACCTATGTCATTCAGGTGTTATCCATTCACGTTGCTATTGGTAAACTTAATCTCCAGATCTGACACTTTTAGGTTTGTGTGTATTTGCATATCTTTGCATCTTTACGCATCACTCATTCTTAAATGAGATGCCATTGTATAAATTTAGTCCTTTTGGTGAGACGTCAGTTCCTTCAGCTGAAAACATGTTGACACTATTGTCGGACAATAGATCTTCATAGTACTATCTGTCGCCGGATTGATGACAAGTACGCCATGAGGGGGTCCTCGGGGCTTGCGAAAGAGAGAGGTGTGAGACGTACGGTGTTTTGGGACGGTGATCACACAAGTTTACCTAGGTTCAAATCTGCCAACTTTGGATGGATCCTACTCCTGTTAGCAATCTAGTAATACGGTAGAGCCGGAATATGGGTTACAAGGGTTTTACCTGTGCGAATTGAGATTGCAGACTGTTGTGAGGTGCCCTAAAGGCTTACCCTAGGACAAATTATATAGATATCCGGCCTAGGGTTTACATGAGAGACCGATATGGCTACGACTAAGAGTCAGTTACAGAGTACATCTTGAACTACAAATAACATAATAGGCCTATGTCGATAAGTCTTCTTGGCCTTCCCATTTCCAGAATGGAATCCATCTCTTCTCCCTTACTGGGTCGCCCGTGAAGAAAAGCTCTAACCCTAAGTGGGCCACCCTGGTTAGTGAGGCACAGTGAGGATACCCGGAAAGTATATCCCCAACAGCAGCCCCCAGAAGCCTCCAAGATCTAGAGTCGGATTCCATCATCGTCTAGCTTGATCTTCGGCTTATGGAATCTTGTAGGGTTCCTTAAACTTCAAAATAAAGGATAGGATCCGGGTCTCAAAACGAGTCGGACCTATGAATATGTTATTCAGGTTTCCAGCTTGAAATTCAAACTAAGCTAGAACTTGGCCTTTGACGTAACCTAACATCAGTCAAGGTCAAGTCACGTCACTAACAGACATTCCTGTCAGCACGACCGTTGGTGGGGCCTCCTTTTTCAGAACCGAGGTGTCATTTTAATGCGTGCACGGAGATCGAGGCGGTGTAATCATCGCGAGGGAGTTACCTAGCTCCTTCCACGACGCGTGGCACGATTACTATTTACATTGCACGAATCTTGGCATCGGTGAAGGATATAAGGGGTCTAGATTTCTTCCTTCCTCCTCACCAGTGCCAGTTCCTTATCCTTCCTCTCGACGTATCCTGCAAATAGAGCTCCTCTGCCACCCCCAAATCCCATAGCATCGCCCACCCTAGGTCATCGGAGCCCAAAAAATGCATGAGATTTCATCTTCGGCTGCGGTAGCGACGACAGTGATCGTACCTATGGAGGAGAAGGAGAAGTTCCATGGGGTCTAGATCTCGTGTGTTTTTGATGATTCCAAGCTCCGCGTCGTCAATAATGAAGGCCTCCTTCGTGCCGCTGACTGGCGGAGCGGCTTCATCCAAACCGTCCCCTCCCCCAAAACCGACGAGCGAGTGTATTTCGGCACCCACCTCGACAGATGTTTGAGCTTTCCACCCTCAGATTTCTTTTTTGAGGTTATAGATCATTATGGAGTACAACTCCACCATCTCCCCCCAAATTCTCTTTTAGAGATGAGCGTGTATGCCTATTTGTGTGAGGGGTATCTCAGTATTAGGCCGAGTCTCATACTCTTCCGGTATTACTTTCATACTCTGGGAAATTCTATCACCGCCGGTAATCCCTATATTACCGGAACTCTTAGCTTTTCTGTTAGGAGAGAGCGAGTCTATCCTAGGATTAAGGCTAGCGAGTCGGTGAAACAATAGTCGTCCACGTTCTTCTATCACAAGGATAGACCGGCTCCCGACAAAGCATCTGCTTTGCCAGTTTTTGTAGATGGAGCCGCCACGCCCGAAGAGTCCCGGGACGTGGATCCTCTGGCTCTCACTTATGATATGCTTCTTGCTAAGAGGCGGATCGAATATCTGATGAAGCACAAGGGTCTAAAAGGATCCAATTTAGTTCACTACTAGCTAGCATGACGGATCCAGCCTCTTCAACACCATGGTGACCGGCTCATGCACTCCATCACCAAGAGCAAGTCCGACACCCTCCGGATCTGCTCCCATCCTTACTCAGAAAAGGACTATGAGTCCCAAATCAGGTGGTTGATAAGGGAGTGGATCGAGTGGAAAATCCCGGAGCTGTCTTTGGACATGCATATGGCTGATAATCCTGTTGTACCAGTAAGTTTTCCAGCAATAACTTGAATTATGTGTTCATCTATACATTATTGTTTTTTGTGCAATGCTCAGATATTTCTTCTTTTCAGCTTGCTGACCTCCCTGAGTCGGAGCTTTCTCCTCTTGATGGATATCCTCATGTGATCTCTCAGGATGATCGAGAACTGGTCCCATTGCCAGAGACCCTCACCCGAAAGTGTAAGGCTCTAACAGTTTCCATCGACACAAAGGAAGTGCCCGTTGTGAAGAGGTAACTTTCTTCACAAGGTCTCTTTATTTTATTTCTCATTTTTTCTGAAGTGTAACGATCTTTGTTCTATTACCTCCTAAGAGCTAAACAACTTACCAAGGGCAAGGGGAAAGGAGGATCATCGAAGCCCCTGCGCCAGTCAAAGTTGAATTTGACTTCTCCTGCCACAGCGCCTCCGACGCCTGCCCCGTAGCCTTCTACAACACCGGAGATCACTCCATCTCCATCCATCGCAAAAGATCCGACTCTTCATTCTGAGCCCGTGAACCTTGCTTCACAGACCGACGTCACCATGGGTGACTCGGCAGTTGATAAGGGTGAACCCTCAAAGGGTAATGATCCCTCGGCAGAGGTTTTTGCCCACAACCTCCTCAGCAATCTGGGTCTTGCCAAACTTGGCATTACTCGGAAATCTGTGGAGGAGATCCAACAGCTAGCCCAATAATACTTGGAAAGCCAGAACATCACCGCCGAGGAGGAGGCATAAGAAGCTGAGGACGTCAAGTACTCCGAACTTCTTGAGCATATCCATCTTCGCAATGAGAGGCTGAAAGCCGGTGTCGAGAAGGTTAGCACCGAGGTGAACATGAGCTTAAGAAAGCTTACTCATGGACATCATGTAAGTCAAATTTCCAACTCACCTTTTTTACTTTATTTCATATCATATCGTCTAGCCCCCAAGCATGAAGTTGGATAGACAATCCAGATTTATGCTTTCATAGGTTGCTAAAGAATGAACTAGTGTAGCCCCCAAGGCTCGTGCTGATATTAGTTAAAATATTAGCCTGAGTTTTTCGTAGACTCCTGACTCTGTGTATTATTCTGACTTACAGAAAGTTAATTCGTATAACCAGGAATTTTGAAGAATATTTGTAACAAGCAGAGAGAGATCAGGGCTCTCCGGCTTGAAAATGCTCAATTAAAGGTGTCAAGGGATGAGACTGAAGGTAATTATTTCAGTCCTTAACCTTGCTCTTTTCTGCTTTATAGTCGAATTACCTATTCAACTGTTGTTCTTTTGCTTACAACACTGGTTAAACAATCATGTGCCATGATTGAAGAAGCTGAAAATCACAAGACCCTGGAGGTGGAGAACATCGAATTATGTCGAGAGCTGAATAAGCTTACGGCGGATCACGAGCGTAGCATTGCACAAGTCCTTGAATCCTCCTCCATGGCCACCGAAGAACGTGATCGAAGGATCACGGCCCATGATCAAAAAATCTCAGATATCAACGATGCATTATTCAGAGAGATGGACATCACCGAGGCACTCTGGGCTAAACTCCAAAGCCTTACGGTAGAGAAGACCAAAGTTGACGATGTCATCTTCGGTATGTTTCCTACTTTCTGACTTTCTGCTTTTCCGACTCTAGGAGTTTGGAGATATTTTATATGCGTAGGTCCTCTGAATTTATGATGTGTTATTCTGAAACAATTCGGGTTGTAAATAAGTGGTGCAATACTTTTTCTAGTGCTAAGATTAGCTAATTCTATTTAGCACTTTTGGTTTTATTTTGATGTGCTTGGAATGTTTACATAAGCACTTTATGTTTTTGTCTATACTTATCGTTTATCTGGCTTTCTGCCTTGTCCCTTTCGTGAGCCGACCAACTTTCAACACGGAAACTTTGACGAGCAACGGAGCTCAATTGCTAAACCAGTTTAAACTCGGAAGCAAAGCCGGCTTCCATTACCAACCATTCACTACTCGGAAAATGCCCGCATCCGACAATCAGGTAAAGACCCAAAGTACAAACTAGAAAAATTAGATTTATACCCGAAGGTAGAATTTTTTTAGAATCGGAAATCTTAACCAGAACAAACATGAGCATAAAATTTGAGGCAACCAACACTTTATTTATCATTGAACATGTACACATATATGATTACAAAGAAAGAAAAATTAAGAACAAAAGGGATTTAGTTGAGCAATATTCTAGGGTCTGTCTAATTCTTCCGGGTCTATACTGCCTCCAGCTCTCTTTTTTTCTTAGTAGCAGGTCTTTCTTTGACTAGCTGCATATCTGTTAGATAGTAAGAACCATTGTGCAATACTCGACTAACTAAAAAGGCCCTTCCCATACTGTGGAAAGTTTGTGCTTTCTTTTCTGCACAAGCCGGAGAACCAAATCGCCTTTATTGAAAGACCGGTTTCTGACTCTCTGGCTATGATACTTGCGTAACTTCTGCTGATAGGCTATTGATCTCATCACAGCAACAACGCATACTTCTTCAATTAAATCGAGATCATTTTGTCGAGAAATTTCGGCATCCTCTTCAATATACGCAGCAACTCGGGGAGAAGTATGAATCAAATCACTAGGAAGAACTGCTTCTGCACCATAGACCAAGAAGAAAGGTGTATATCCGGTTGACCTGTTCGGAGTTGTTCATAAAGTCCATATTACAGAAGGTAATACCTCTTCCCAAGCCCCCGCAGCACGACGTAGTGGTGCTTTGAGTATTGGTTTGAGGCCTTGTAGGATTAAACCATTTGCTATTTCGACTTGTCCATTAGCTTGTGGATGTGCAACTGACGCAATGTCAAGCCGGATGTTTTGTTCATCATAGAATTCAGCAAGTTCTCCCATAGAAAAATTACTCCTGTTGTCCGTGATAATGCTATGTGGATAACTATATCGGATTATAACATCCTAGACAAATATTTTGGCTATTGCTCCATCACAACTGGTGACGGGTTTAGCCTCAATCCATTTTGTGAATTTATCCACCATCATTAAGAGATGAGTAAATCCGCTTGGAGCCTGTTTAAACGGTCCTACCATGTCAAGCTCCTAGACCCCGAAAGGCCATGTTATAGTATTGTTCGTAGCTGATCAGCCGGAACATGAGCTTGTTTGGCGTACTTTTGGCAACCTTTGCACATCTTGACCAGCCGTTCAGCATCTGCCTTGTTTGTAAGCCAGAAAAATCCGGGTCTGGAAGCTTTTGCCACTAAAGATTTGGCTAGAGAGTGATGGCCGCATTCACCTTCGTGGATCTCTCATAACATTTCCACTCCTTTTTCCAGAGATACGCAGCACTGAAAGACTCCAGATACACTCTGCTTATAGAGCTCACCATTTACAATTGTATATGTTTTTTCTCATCGGATGATCTCCTGGCTTAGAACCTCGTCTTTGGTTAATTTTCCATCTACCAAGTACTCAAGTTAGGGTCGAGTCCGGTTGGTAATTTCATCCAGAACTGCCACTAAAGGTGAGTCGGATTTGGTTCGATATTCCTCATCTACTCCTTTTATAGAGGGAACTTTGAGGTGGTCTAAAAAATCGCCATCCGGGACCTTTTTCCGTGCAGAGCCTATTCGAGATAATCCATCTACTTCCTCATTTTCTGTTTGAGGGATGTGTTGAACTTCAAACCCTTCGAACGATTTAGATAATTCATCCACGACATCTCTATATGCTACCATGTGTTTATTTGCATTACAGATATCCGACAATTGTTGGGAAACAAGATCCGAATCTCCATAACACATTAATCGTCGGATACCGATATCCTTAGCAATCCGGATTCCATGCAGAAATGCTTCATATTCAGCAATGTTATATGTTGTCGCGAAGTGGATCTGCAACACATAGAAAAGTTTATCTCCTTGGGGTGACTTGAGCACCACGCCAGCCCCTGAGCGCCTTAGACCCGTCAAAATCTAATGTCCAGTACTCCGACTCTCGAAGGGTCATATTTTCCATTATCTCTGTCCAATCAGCAATAAAGTCAGTGAGTATTTGGGATTTGATTGCTATATGAGGTTTGTACTCAATGTCAAAAGCTGAATGTTCTATGCCCCATTTTGCGACACGTCCTGTAGCATCATTGTTGTTTATTGTATCTCTCATGGGAGCTATGCTCACCACGGTAATTGGATGTTCCTGAAAATAATGCCATAACTTACGGGATGCGAAAACACACCGTAAGCTAGCTTTTGATAATGCCGATACCGCTGCTTTGATTCAGTTAGGACTTCATTGAGGTAATAAGTCAGACGCTGCATCAGGTGTTCCTATTTTTCCTCTGGTGTCTCAACCACCATGACAACACTGACGACTTTGTTTGTCGCAGCGAGATAGAGCAACATCGGTTCCTGAGGTTCCGGTGCTGCAAGGATAGAAGCAGATGAGAGTACTGCTTTCAGGTCTTGTAATGCAACTTCAGCTTCATCAGTCCAAGAGAACTTTTTGGTCTTTTTCAGGAGTTTGTAGAGTGGTGCAGCTCTTTCACCGTGCCGACTTACAAACCGACTGACTGCAGCAATGCAACCAGTTAGTCTTTGAACGTTCTTTAGGTGAGTCGGCCTAAAAATATTGAGTATAGCCTTAATTTTGTCTCAATTCACCTCTATGCCTCTTTGAGACACGATGAAACCTAACAATTTTCAGGCTGGTATTCCAAAGAAACATTTCTTCGGGTTAAGCATTATGTTGTATTTTCATAGATTAGTGTACGTTTCCTCCAAGTCGGAAATTAAGATTTCCTTCTTTTTGGACATCACCGCTATGTCATCCACATATGCATGTACATTGCGTCCGATTTGATCGTGGAGGCAACGATGTATAGTGCACTGGTACGTAGCTCCTGCGTTCTTGAGCCCAAAGGGCATCGTAACAAAACAGAAGGCTCTGCAGGGGTTATGAATGAATTTTGACTTTGTCTGATTCCTTCATCCGAATTTGGTGATAACCGGAATATGCGTCGAGAAAACATAGGAGTTCCGAGCCTGCTATAGAATCAATAACTTGATCAATTCTAGGAAGAGCAAACGGATCTTCGGGACAAGCCTTGTTCAAGGTAGTATAATGAACACACATCCTTAAATTAGTGGTGTCCTTCTTAGGGACCATTACAGGATTGGCCGACCACTCAGTGTGGATTACCTCTTCTATGAATCCGTCTAACTCTAGCCGACCTAGTTCCTTAGCTATTGCATTTCGCTTTTCATCGCTGAAACATCGTAAGGAAGGTTTGATGGGTTTAGCGTTTGGGTGTATATTTGGAGAGTGCTCGGCAACTTCCCTAGGTACTCCGGTCATGTCAGATGGCTGCCATGCGAAGATATCTTGATTTTATTGGAGGAACTTGACGAGCGCACTTTCCTATGCGCTATCTAAACCTACACCTATTTTGGTCACCTTGGAGGGGTCATCATCCTTCAACGGTGTTGTCTTTGTCTATTCCGATGCCTTGAACTCCGAGTTGGCTTTGTCACCTCCTTCTTCGTCGCGAGCATCTCAGATGGGTCGATGGTCTTCTTGATCTCTTGGTACTCCTGGGCGTGTAGTATAGCTTCACTAAAGGCAGCATTTCCGTCCTCGCACTCTCATGCTTTCTTAGGGTCTCCCCTGATGGTGATCACGCCCTTTGGACCTAGAATTTTCATCATATTGTAAATGCAACACGGACGTGCGATAAAAGCCTAGTAAGACGGACGTCCGAATATAGCGTGGTATGCGCTCTTAAATGGGACCACTTCGAAGGAAAGTGCTTCCGTCCGATAATTCTTTGGAGTTTCAAAAGTGACATCCAAAGTGATGTCTCCCGGGGAATTTGCTTGTCTTCCTGGGACAACTCGTGAAAGATCACAGAGTTTTGATTCAGCCGAGTTTCCGAGATCCTCATCCGACGCAGCATTTCGATGCAGAGGATGTTGATGCTGTTACCACCGTCCATGAGAGTGTTGGAGAAATCATAGTCGTCAATAAGTGGATTGACAACTAAGGCGTATTTTCCTCGCCTGTGCAACTTAGGCGGATGATCAGCGCGGTCAAAGGTGATTGTCACTTCCGACCAGTCCAAGAATTGAGGGATAGCCAGAATAGTTGCGTTGAGCTCATGCAAAACTGCCTTCTTGACTTTAGCTGGTTGAGACCCAAGGAAAGTGACATAAGTGTCTTTTCATCCGACTTGGGATTTGAAGGGTCGGCTTCCTCCATGTCGGAATCTTCATTGGTGTCCTTTTCTTTTTGGGATTCTTCTTTCACTTCTTACACTTAGCCCCGTAGCTAGCGGAGTCGTCTTTTTTGATGTCGTCATTGAAACGACACTCAACATTTGTGTGGGACAAGCCCTCGTTGGCATCTAAGTGATGCACACATAGGTTGTTGGCAATGTCGGCCCAGGAGTAGGTTTTGCCGGGTTGCTGGTCTCCTCTACCTTAGACTCTTGACGTCCCACGACCACGTCCGTGGCCACCTCCACGCCCTCCTCATCCTCTAGACCCTAAAGTAGTAGTGAGAACTGCGGTTTCCGCATTGGGTTTTTCTTCCGAGGTGTTCTTGCGCTTCTAACGTTGTTGCTTTGGCTGTTACTCTGACTATGGTACCGCCAGGACGTTTAGTAGTCCTTCTGCATAGTCATCGGCATCTGCATATTTTCTTACCGTTTCTATCATCTCTCCCAGAACGGTGACCTTGTCGCAATTCTAAAAGAACGCGCTTTGCATATCATACAAGTTGTGGACGGTATTCTCCGGAAGTTCATTGAGCCATGATCGTGCCGTCTTCCGCAGCATAAGTGGGAGATACCGGGTCGCGACCAAGCTATTTCCTCCTTTGGTGATGCAGCAAGCCTGGAAAAACTCCTGGAGCCAATTATCTAGCCAGGCCACTCCATCGTAGGCTTGGATGTGTCTTGAGATAGCAAATCCTTCAGGGATGTGTGTTTTCCGAATTTGTGGTCTAAAGAATTTTGGACCCATGTAGATATCGTTGTTCTCGTAGCGCCGCGCCTCTATGTTAGAGTTGATCCAGTATCTTGCGTCACTTGGTGACAGGGAACACCGTCTTGGTTGTTCACTATGGTTGCGGTGCCTTGGAGCTAGACTTCTGCTTCTGCCACCACCTCCTCCGCCACAACGCCCTCCTTGGACTCCTTGAGATCCGTTGTGATGGCTTCTTGGTGGAGAGGGTGGTGCAGGTGGATTGTTTCTGGCTGATCACCGACCTCCATCCGGAGCATCACTATTTCGGTTCTGGGGAGGGTTTTCATTATGACAAGCCCCCTGCCAGCTTGACTCGGCACGGTGTGTGTCATTCCTTCATTCGTCATTCCCCCCACCGTGATGGGGTTCACGCTTCTAGGACTTGAGCCCTTTCTTCCAATTCTGCAGATGTAAGCTCTACATCTATAGGGATAGGCGTAGTTAACGCAGCATTGATGAGTTTACGAGCACCAGCGATAACCACGTATCCATCCACCGGAGTTTCCTTTGGATCATCTGGGATTAGAGCTCCATTCGAGTCTTCTTCATATTCCTCGGCAACCACTTCCTCTACTGGAGGATCTTTTGCCGATGTCTTGTTCCTCTTGTTCTTGTTCTTTTCCTTCTTGGCATCGCCAGTAGCAAAGACAGCTTTGGGTCTATTTCCCGGAGTCAAGCTCTGAGCGGTACTTTCGGACATCTGGACGTCGGGATTATCTCCGAGATCTGTCATCCTGCGCTTTGGGAGAGTTTTCTCCAGATCCTTCGTCCATGGCTTCTCCTTCTTCTGCAGCTTTGGAGTTGAACTCCTTTTCGTATTCCGCGGAGAACTTTCGGAAATCCACCGACGTCATTGAATCATCCGAATATGCCGGTAAGTCGGTGTTTGTTCTGATCACCTACAACACCGAGTCTTTGTTGTCTCCAACATCGCAGAGCCGGATCCGGATCCAACATATTCGATAAAGTGCGACAAGTGTGTCTTGAGGTAGTGGCGGCTCTCCTGGTGGGCTTCCTCGAAACGCATGTTGGTCTCGAGAACCTCATCCACGTCTGCACCTTGTAGAATTATGCCTCTCAACGTGTTCCTCAGGAAGGGTTGATCGGTTCCAGCATTGGCAGAGCCGGAAACTAAGTTGTTGTCTTGCTCCTCCTGGATTTTGCCCTGAACGGGCAGATCAATCTGGGATTCAGCCTTGCTAGGGAGATCCACTCCAGATTCAACTTGCACCGCAAGATTTGCTTCAGGCTTAGCTTTCTCCACTATCTTCGCGATAGGTGCAGGCCAGGTGGGGTTAGGGTTTTCCAAGATCCGGAACTCTACCGCTTCTGCCGACAAAGTGAACCCAGAAAGTTCTTCCGCCTCTATCATCACCGCTGTACACATCGGCAAATTGAGCGAAACCGATGTACACATCGATCTCGCTAAAGGACATGATGTGTAGGCAGTCACGGCCTCCCTAGCTGGAATCCAGGTCTCATCAAGAACGATGAGAGGGAGATCGCTAGCATAGAGGATGCGACCGATGACTATGGTCTCACCTATTCCGATTCTTGCAGATTCCGCTCAGAACGCAGATCCGAATCTCACTTGCCCCACGGTGAGCGCCAACTGTCATCAGATTGATGACAAGTACGCCATGAGGGTTCCTCGGGGCGTGTGGAAGAGAGGGGTGTAAGACGTACGGTGTTCTGGGACGGTGAGCACACAAGTTTACCTAGGTTCGAATCCGCCGGCTTTGGACGGATCCTACTCCTGCTAGCAATACAGTAATACGGAAGAGCCGGAATATGGGTTACAAGGGTTTCGCCTGTGCGAGTTCAGATTGCAGACTATTGTGAGGTGGCCTAAAGGCTTACCCTAGGACGACTTATATAGATATCCTACCTAGGGTTTATAGGAGAGACCTAGCCGAGTACGACTAAGATTCAGTTACATAGTACATCTTGAACTACAAGTAACATAACAAGCCTATGTCGGTAAGTCTTCTAGGCCTTCCCGTAGCCGGACTGGACTCCATCTCTTCTCCCTGTCTGGGCTGCCCATGAAGTAAAGCTCTAAGCCGAAGTGGGCCACGCTGGTTAGTGAGGCACAGTGAGGATACCCAGAAAGAATATCCCCAACACTATCCCACTTGGAACTACATCCAGTTTGATAACAAACTTCTTGAAACAAATGCCCTCCTATGCTGCTACTAGAGCAGTCTCGATTCAATCTTTTCCATGTGGCAAGAACCTTTCTCGCCGTTTCCATATTAAACTCATTCAATATTTCATCTATGTACATTTGGCATAACTATATTAGCTTCTCAATCTATCCGTATGGACTTTTGATGTCTAATATAATGGTTGTGCCTAAGTCTTTCATCGAAATCTAAATATTAATGAAATTCTTAACTTGTGTCAATAAAGGATACATCATTTCCAATCAACAACATGTCTTACACATAATGTATTAGGAATATGTCTTAGAGATCCCACTTAATTTCTTGGAAATGCAAGCACCTTCATCGTCTGTGATGAAATTAAACCTTTTAATAGTTTTCATCATTGTGAAGATTCCAATTCTGCGATGCTTACTTCAACCATTGAAGTTTGCAAGCCATTTTAGGATCCTTTGAATTAACAAAACCCTTCAGACCGTCCTAGGTATCCATTCTAGCATATACAAAAATTGACATATGGAGTGGTTGCTACACTAATCCGTCCAGACTAAATATCACCACGAAAGATCGATTCAACTCCTTGAACATTGTTGTAAACTCTTTTTTGACATGTCTACTATTTAATATATGTGAAACATCCATTCGTGTTTCTTTTTAGATCCAAATACGACGGATAGGCTTTATTCCTTCCAGAGGGTCTTTCAAGTTTAGTAACTTGGTTTCTAATGTATGGAACTATCACATATTTTCATGGCTTCTAGCCATTTGACGGAGTCAGGGCCCATCATCACTTCTTTGCATGTAGTCGGTTCATTATTGTTAAACAGTAATGATTTGACCTCAAGTCTTACTATTAGATTGTTTATCCGACCTACGTGGTTTAATATGAACTTAGATCTTCGTGACTATAATATTTGAGGCACGAGATCCATGAGCATTATGGCTGCCTCTAGGACATTTTCTGGCGCTGCACAACTCAGCACATATAGGTAATGTTCAATAACCTTATCAAAGTTCTATTGTACTCCCACTTAACGTTTTGTAAAAAAAATCCTTCTGAAGAAATTTGATGTTTCAATGTGACAAACACTTCTATCTTCGATGTTATGGAGGAACACCCAATGGTTATTTGGGATAACCTACAAAGATATGCTCCTACTTTGGTTATACACATTTTACTTATGCCTAGGATACAAAAATTTAAGAAAATACAACTTGGGCTTTATCCCAAACCAAAACTCATATGTGTCATTTCAACGGATCATGATACAACTCTTTTTAGTGTAAAAGTGGTAGACACTAAAGCTTAATCTTTAAAACATAAAGGCAGTTTCATAAATGACACCGTTTGTGGACGTGATTTATCCAACTAGATTTGTAAGAGTTCATCAATCTTCAACGGAATATGATAACTATTTGAACAATCATTGTTCTCAAAATATCAGACCAAAATAACAATTATTAAAACAAATCTTGAACGTAAGTTTTGATGTCAATGAGAAACACAACAACACTTTACTTGTTTTCGGTGAACATCATCACATATTATCTTGCTAGTTAGTTAGGACATTGTAGTTCATGAATTGTGATGCTCTGTGTGACATTTCACACCAACCAATTTGGTATCCAATACCCAAGAACCAGATTCTTTAACAAGCAAAGAATATACCCATAACGTGTATATCAACTATATACGTAAGCTAGCCATTTCCAGTCTTTTATTTTTGCCAAATATTTTGTAGATTCTCTTTTAGCATTTCCTTTTCCTTTTTAAAAGAATCTATCAACATCAATAGTGGTGCCATACACATGACACATAGTCCAAATCCTATTATACAAACACTAATATCCTTGGACTCATCAAATGTTTGGCGCTCTTCCAAATTTCATTCCTTTTAGTAATCCTTTTAATGTAGTAAACATTTTAGCTATATATTATATCCATCCTTATCATGACAACTTTCATGATCAAGCTACTATAGCTCACAGGATGAATTGTGAATATAATGTTAATTCCCAATGTCTTTTGGGTGATCAGGACGCCTAGAGTCTCTAGCCTTTGCAAATTCTCATACAATACGAGATTATGTATTTTTTCAAATTATACTCTATCATATTGCAACCAAGCATTGTTTCAGATATCACAATATCTTCTACACATGATGATTTCTGAAACAATTTTCAGCTTCTAGATAACGTTGATATTAAAATAATTTTTAAATATCAAGAATCATGGAGGGAGGCATGATACTTAGATACTAATGTTGTAATTTTTTACTCGTGATTCAATACTACTTACTCAATTTCATGGAGTAAGTGAGGTTTTTCTGAAATTTTGCAATACTACTTTAAAATTTAGATTGACACTCAAAAACAACATGATACCAGTTCATAAAGTAAAATTCCATAATTCTATAGTTCTATTATCTTAATTATAGCTAAACACAAGGTAGTTAATGAATGTTAGTGACTGATGTCTACGCACTTCTATTCTTGTAGACAGTTGGTGGGCCTCCAAGTGCATAGGTTTGTAGACCAGCAGCAAGTTTTCCCATAAGTGGATCACCCAAGGTTTATCGAACTCAGGGATGAAGTGGTCAAAGGTATTTCCTCTCAAGCAACCCCGCAATCAAGATACAAGAAGTCTCTTGTATCCCCAACACACCCAATACACTTGTCAGGTGTATAGGTGCACTAGTTTGGCGAAGAGATAGTGAAATACAAGTGGTATGGATAATTATAAGTGGTAACAGTGATAGAAAATAGCTTGATGGCGTGGAAAAGACTCAAGGAAAACTGAAATAAAGATAGTAGCAAGCAAATATGTAACAGATCTAATTGCAAACGGTGTTTCAATGCTTAGAAACAAGGCTTAGGGATCATACTTTCACTAGTGAACACTCTCATACAAATATCTTCTCTTTATGATACTACTCTTAACTACTCTCCGGTTGAACACTCTAATCGATGGTAGGGCTATAACAGCACACCTCAAAGTAAGCCTTTCCCATCTAGAAAATCCCACACTGTCACCTTGAGCACTAGATGGTTCCAACAAACACCACAATTTCATAGAATCATCCAACACCAAATATAACTCATAACAAGTATTTGTAATCTCTAGCCTAAGTGCCACCATGGTGAGCACGCTGTCACTTTCACACACATGGGGAGAGCAGAGATTCATTAAAGCACTTGAGTAGCAAGGTAGATCTACTTGATTACAAAGCTCATGATCACAATATGATCACGCATAGAGAGAGAGATGAACACATAGCTACCGGTAGAACCCTTAGCCTCAAGAGAGAACTACTCCCTCCTCATCATGGGAATCACCAACGGTGATGGAGATGGCGGTGGAGATCGATGGAGATGGATCCGGGGGCACTTCCCCGTCCCGGCAGGGTGCCGGAACAGAGACTTTCTATCCCCTGAATCTCCCCTTCGGTGGCGGTGGCACTGTAGAACTTTTCATGGCTAGAGGCTTGATTATTTAGGGTTTTCGCATCGCGGGCTTCTTATAGGCGAAAGGGCAAGGTCGGTGGAGGCCGGAGGGGCCCACACCACCTAGTGACGTGGCCAGGGGGACCCGTGCCACCCTATGGTGTGGCTGGCCCCTAGACCCTCCCCGTCTCGTCTTCTAGCTCCGTGTTCCCCTCGGTGAAATATTGACTTTAGCTTTTGTCCCGTCCAATTCCGAGAATATTGATTTTCTGACTTTCCTGGAACCAAAAACAGCAGAAAACAAGCAACTGGCATTGTTGCTCTTTTTAATAGGTTAGTCCAAGAAATCATATGAAAAGTCTTTGGGTTCAGTTCTAACACCAAGTAAAACTTCCATTAAAACACAAGATACTGTAGCACTTCCCTTAAAAATCTCAATTCCCCAAAGAGAACTCAAAAAGGAACCAACAAGAAGCAAATGCAAATAATGGCAGAAATATGTCAAAATAGACCAGAAGATAAAGAAGAATTTTTTCGAAGACCTTATGTTGCTCAAATATAAAAGTGTTGAACTAACGAAAGCTAGAAAACAACCTGGGGCAGAAGCACAAAAATTCACGCCTCAAAAGGAAGTACAGAGATTTTGCACGAATTTTTACGGTAAAGCACAGAAATCTGTTTCAGGATAGCAACTTTCCCAATCATTACTTCTCTCTCCTTAGAGGTTATTCTTGGGACAAAAACCACACAAAAATGATAAGGAGCGGTTATTACAGAGGTAATAACTTCCAAGACTCAACTAAAACTTTTGGGTTATCTCCTAATAAGTACTTTTCTTTAACGCCTTCAAGTTAGGCATGATAGTTTGAGAAGATGCTCATATAAGAAATATGAATTGAAGTAAAAGAGGGCATCAAAAAGCAAATTCAAAGCACATTTAAGTCTAACACACTTCCTATGCATAGGAATCTTGTAAATAAACAAGTCATGAAAGCACAAAGCAACCATAGTAAAGCTTTCAGTA
Source organism: Avena eriantha (assembly GCA_910589775.1). Taxonomy (NCBI): domain Eukaryota; kingdom Viridiplantae; phylum Streptophyta; class Magnoliopsida; order Poales; family Poaceae; genus Avena; species Avena eriantha. The sequence goes on along the minus strand of OU342740.1, from coordinate 193,684,519 downwards.
GCATAAGACCATGTTTCCCTCTCTCATAATAACTTTCAGTAGCATCATGAATAAAATTAACAATAGAACTATCATAAGAAACATTCTTATCATGAGCCATATGCAAAAAATAATTAATACTCCCCACATAAACATAGTAATTCTTATTGATTGTAGTCGGAGCAAATTCAACAAAATAGCTATCATTATTATTCTCATCACCATAATCATCAAATATAGGAGGCATATTGTAATCATAATTAATTTTCTCCTCAATAGTAGGTGGACTGAAAATATCATATTCATCATTGTAATCATCATATATTGGAGGTTTGGTATCATCATGAGCAAAAGAATAGCTATCTTCCAAAGCTGGGGAACTAAAAAGATCATTTTCATAAAAACTAGCTTCCCCAAGCTTAGACTTTTCCACAGCATTAGCAATAATGGTGTCCAAAGAATTCATACTAACAACATTGTTATTAGCACGCAAATAAAGTTTCATAGGTTTTTTAATTTTCTCTTCAAACACTTCATGTCCTAACTATAGATAAATACTATAAAGCTCTCTAATTTTGTTGTTGTTTCCAATTAAGCCTAACTAGTGAAAACAAGAAACAAAAAGACAAAATTGCAAAATCTAAAGGAAATAACTTCGAGCACTCACACAAGAGGATGTGAGTACCTTTTACCTTACCTCCCCGGCAATGGCGCCAGAAAATAGGCGTTTGCTGTGGGAGGTTCTTCTTCTTTAATCCTCCGATGTGAATACCTTTTACCTTACCTCCCCCGCAACGGTGCTAGAAAATAGCTTGATGTCTACACAATTCTATTTGCGTAGACAGTTGTTGGGCCTCCAAGTGCAGAGGTTTGTAGAACATCAACAAGTTTTCCCTTAAGTGGATCACCCAAGGTTTATCGAACTAAGGGAGGAAGTGTTCAAAGGTATTCCCTCTCATGCAACCCTGCAATCAAGATACAAGAAGTCTCTTGTCTCCCCAACACACCCAATACACTTGTCAGGTGTATAGGTGCACTAGTTCGGCGGAGAGATAGTGAAATACAAGTGGTATGGATAATTATAAGTGGTAACAGTGATAGAAAATAGCTTGACGGCGTGGAAAAGACTAAAGGAAAACTGAAATAAAGATTGTAGCAAGCAAACATGTAACATATCTAATTGAAAACGGTGTTTCAATGCTTAGAAACAAGGCCTAGGGATCATACTTTCACTAGTGAACAATCTCATACAAATATCTTCTCTTTATGATACTACTCTTAACTACTCTCTGGTTGAACACCAAGTAAAACTTCCATTAAAAGGTGGTGGAGGCCGGAGGGGCCCACACCACCTAGTGACGTGGCCAGGGGGACCCGTGCCACCCTATGGTGTGGCTGACCCCTGGCCCCTCTCCGTCTCGTCTTCTAGCTCCGTGTTCCCCTCGGTGAAATATTGACTTTGGCGTTTGTCCCGTCCAATTCTGAGAATATTGATTTTCTGACTTTCCTGGAACAAAAAAAACAGCAGAAAACAGGCAACTGGCACTGTGGCTCTTGTTAATAGGTTAGTCTAAGAAATCATATGAAAAGTACTCCAAAGTGTGGACAAAACATAAGAAAGTTGATAAAACCAAGCATGGAACATCAAAAATTATAGATACATTTCCAACGTATTAGTGACTGCAACGAACTATGCAAATTCACTTTGATTTAGTTTTCATAAATTGAGTTCAGATTAATCCAAATTACTAAATGAACTCCCACTCAAAAATGACATACCTCTAGTCATTTTAGTGATTACGCGAACCAAATTCACTACACCACGGCTGATCATCACGTGAGGTGGTGCAGATGCAATGGTGAGCATTATATGGACATCATATCATTCATATGACTTGTGCTTTACTTGTCAGTTTATGTTCTGAGGCCATGTATTTACATGATAGGATCACCAAGTAAAACCTTAGTATTCGCGTGTGTAAAACTGTCTTACACCTAGTGTATGCGAACGTGGAGTCTATCACACCGGATCATCAGGTGTTTATTCGACCGACGAACTTTCCTAAAGGTGCATACTATTATTATCTTGATATTTATTGGGAGGGATCATCTTATAATGCTACCATGGCGATCAAATGAAAGCAATATAATATGAATCAAAGCATAAACATCACATTCAAGAATGATGTGATATGATATGGTCCTTATCGCATTTGATCTCCATCTTGTACGTCATGGTATGATCTCCATCATTCCACTGGCATGGCACCAAGCTCCATGCCGCCTCCATCATGGTCGTCTTCCACTATTACAATATATCTCATTGATATATATACATATAGCACGCATGCCATAAAAGGAAAAAGACAAACATATGGCTTTTGTCGGTTGTTTAGCTTCCAATAAATATCATTGCATACAACAATTATTGTATCAATGACCATATCACATCACATAACCTGCAAAATCAAATTAGACGCCTCTAATTTATTTTCACATATTTTACGTGGTTGTGGGCTTTCTAGGAAAGAACTGTTCTAACTATGAACTTGAAAGTCACCCATTGAGCCATTTATGCAATACAAGTTGCATGTCAAGCGTGGTACAAGTCTCATGTGCGAGGACATGTAAAGTTAGTTCAGGCCACTTCATCCAAACATTCCACCATGATCCAAAATACATGAAAGTATGGAATAACATGATCATGAACATCCACATCTCCATGTGTTCTAGCTGTACAAGGCATCTACACATAGACATAGCTCTGATACCACTGATGGGGTTCGTTGTATACAAAAAAAAAATTCCTACATTTGCAACAACCAAGATCGAATCTAGGCGATACTTGTAACGGTTTCAGAAGGACTCACCCTCAAAGACCGAAAGCTAGATAATGTTCCCGCAAATAAACGTGTCTGGTGTAGAATGTACTTGGCCGTTCTCAAGGACGTGAAGATGATCAACACCACAAATGGGCATCCCATCCTTAATTGATCACACGTATATCACGACGACGACCTCCGTCCCTTGCTCTAGTTGGGCAGCAAAAGTTGTGGATCCTCAGGAACTCAAGCAACACTACAAAATGTTGGTGGTGGTGGAGAAGGTCTTGATCAGGTCTTCGCCTAAGCACCGTACTCATGATAGTGGACCAGTTAGCAAGGGGAAGAAGATGCCAACCAAAGGGCATATGAGAGGGAACTGAATTGAGTGAGAGGAGAGGGTCTTCACTTCCTCCTTATATAGGAGTGGGGGAAGCACCCAAGGGGTTCCCGGTGCCCCATGTGGTCCCCCACCTCTCCCCTCTTGATTACTAGTGGACTGTCCACTCAGAAATAATCAAAAGCCATTTCCCCCATTAAACCTCCACTAAAAAACTAAAGGTCTTTTTATGATAACACTTTTAATTCACTTGGTTTAATGACACTCAATTTCATGAAAACTTCATTTAATGAGCACTTCATTGAATGAACATTTCGTTTAATGAACACATCAACAATTTATTCCCTTGCACTATTTCAATACACCAAAACTATTCTGGTAGTTTTATCAAAACAATTTCTGCGATGTCTAGTATTTTCTCTTGCATTCCGTATCCACTCAAATGCATCGACGAACCTTAAGGGTGTCACCCTATGATTCGTGAACTAAGTGGATATGATCAGGAATCTCTCTGATCAATAATCACTAGCGGGATCTAGAGATCCATAAAGACTCCCACTTACTCAACAATGAACTAGTGATCGCGTGAACATTTTTTGTAGTAACCAATCCCTTTTGTCTCAGGATATTTTACTTGTTCAAGATCCGATCATTTGGTATCATCAATGCCTAGTTCAATCTCATTACCAACAAGTACTCTTTTCTTGTTCCGTGATATGACATGCTTTGTGATCAAATCACCTGCTTGCAAGCTATTATCAATGTGATATCACCGAGAGGGCCTAGTGTATATCTCTTCATCATCGGGATGGACAAATCCTTCTGTTGATCCATGAGCCTCAACTAATACTTTCTAAGTACCCAGCGACATATTTATAATCACCCTGTTATGGTGTGATGTTTGATGGAATCAAAGTACTCTTCCAGTGTTAGTGATTGACGTGATCTGATGGTCTAAAGATTAGTGTTGCTTTGAGTGAGATTGATATAGCAATATAAACTTTGAATACATGATCATATTGCTAAACCTATTGTGGGTGAGTGTTCATCACATCATTCTCCAATGACATGACCGTGTCATTAACAACATGCAATGTTCATGATCAGGGAACCTTGATCAGCAACAAGCTAGTGTATTGAGAGGCATTACTAGGAACCTTTTCTTTGTTTATTAAACACATGTGTATTAACGCTTCTAGTTAACACAATTATATCATGAGAAATAAACATTTATCATAAACATGTAATAATAAAATAACCAATTAATTATTGCCTCTCGGGCATATTCCCTTTAGTCTGCCACTTGCACTAGATTTAATAATCTAGTTTAAACTTGTGCATTCAACACCTATGTCATTTAGGTGTTATCCATACATGTTGCTAGTGGTAAACTTAATCTCCAGATGTGATACTTTCAAGTTAATAATCACTCGTTCTCAAATGAGATGGAATTGTATAATTTTAGTCCTTTTGGTGAGACCTTCGTTACTCGAGCTAAAAAACATGTTGACACTATTGTTGTACAATAGATCTTCATAGTACTATCCCACTTGGAACAACATCTAGTTTGATAACTGATGACCCACAAGTATAGGGGTGTATCGCAGTATTTTCGATAAGTAAGAGTGTCGAAACCAACGAGGAGCAGAAGGTGTTGACGAGTGGCTTGGAGCAGGAATTCTCTGTAAATACTTAGGAAACACATTTTTAGGGTTTTTGGATAATGCAGATAAATAAAGTACGAGTAGATGAAAGACAATAATAATAGATGCAGCAAGTGGCCCAATCCTTTCTTTAGCAACAGACAAGCCGGTTGTATTACTTAAGATGATCAAACGTTCTTGAGGACACACGGGAATAAAATTAAGTGCTTTCGCTTCATATAGTTGATTAATCTTCTTTAGTTTGATAAGTGTTGTGTGGGTGCACCTGTGCTAATGTACCAACCTTCCTAGGACTAATACATACTTGTGATTATACCCCTTGCAAGCATCCGCAAGTACAAGAAAGTAATTAAGATAGAAACCTAACCACAGCTTTAAACTCTGAGATCCTACACTCCCTTGTGCAAAGGTTTCCTAACGGGGGTTCAGGTTTCTATCACTCCGGCAACCCCTATGATTGGTAGCCAAATACACAATGCATTCCCTTAGGCCCATAAAGGTGAAGTATCATGTAGTCGATGTTCACATGACACCACTAGAAGAATAACACCACAACTTAATTATCAAACCATTGAATCTTTCTCAACACAATTCCACTACTAAGAACATGACTTCTCCCATGTCCTCAAGAACTAAACGAACTACTCATGAGACATCATATGGATCAAGATCAGAGATGAAATAATTATAAGTAACAATCTGAACATGAACGATAATTCAATGGTTCCACTCAATATCATAAACTACAACAAGTAATCAACGCGAGGAAAGTTTCACCTAAGAACTATGCAAGATTCAACCCAATTGTTACAACGGTATGGAGTGGTGATGATGGTGCTGGTGGAGATGATGGTGGTGATGATGATGATCCCGATGAAATCCAGCTCGATGATGGTGTTGATGGCGACGATCTCCCCTCTCCAGGAAGGAATTTCTCCGGCAGATTTCTGCCTGCCGGAGATCTCTTTCTCTCTCTGTAGTTTTCCTCCCTGCAGAGGCGGCATAATCTTTCTATGGTTGCTCCCCGAGTCTTAGGGTCTTAGGAGGATAATATACGCCAAAGAGCAGAGCCAGAGGTGGGCCAGGGTGGCCACACCACCTAGTGGCGCGGCCTGGGCTGGCCCACGCCAGGGGGTGGTGTGGGCCCCCTATGGCCCATCTCTACTCCCCATTCTAGCATCCTTCTTCTAGAAACATAGGATTTTTCGTATATATTCTGGGATTTTCTGATCTTCCCAAATTTCGCCTCCAAATTGTGCCTTTTCCATCAAAATCCTGACTTCAGCGGTCCATCCTCCAAAAGTCATCAACCATGCAAAAACAAATGAAATAAGATAAGTATCATCTCTTAATATGAAATATATCAATGAATAACAGTAAATTATGATATAGAATAGTGATGCAAAATGGACGTATCAACTCCCCCCAAGCTTAGACTTTGCTTGTCCCCAAGCGAAAACTGAGCTCAATAAACATGACCTCAGGTTTATGGAGTGAAGTGTCGATAAAAGAATACAGACAAGAAGCATCACATTCATCAATACATAAATCATAATAGAAGACAACTCACTATTATATAACTTAACTTGCAATAGGTAAAGGAAACACAATAAAGATACACAAAGTAAATCATAATTGGTAATGGCAAACTTTGTCCTTGGTCAAAGGATAGTTAACAATTTGCACGAGTTCAAACATAATGGGGTTTTTAATGATAGCTTTCAAAGTGATATTCACTAAGACAAGAGCAGTGTGCAAAACAAGGAACATAAGAAACATGATTGAATAAATCATCATATGAATGAATGAAACACAACAACTCAAAATACATGTTGAGATAGAAAGGAATAGGTTTACTGTCTCAACTAAAAAGTAAAAGATAGGCCCTTCACAGAGGGAAGCATGTATTTCATGTTTCATAAAGAGCTTCCAAAAATTATGGTACTTGCTAGCTTTCAGCTCTCATTACCCCTATCATAAGCATCTCTAGGTGATTAAGGTTAAAGTGAACAAATATGAGGATATGCTTGACAAGTTATACATTGGAAATCTCATGCCCCTTGCTTACAAAGACCGAACCTCATGCTACTCAACTTTAGTCAAGAGTAAGTTCTTGTAATTGCAAGTTCATGTGTATCATAGAGAACCGCCAACGGGTTACCCCTTGCCCGATGATATGGGAGCTTTCCCATATCAAAGTGACAAGGAAAGCAGACAATGAGCATATCAACGATCTTTTTATTTGCTATTTGCATAGGTTTTTATTGAGGATGCTTCATAGATTGTTCACTATGGTTATGCTCCAAGTTTCAACCATGATTAGGCATGGCTTAGGCTAGCGGCCCAAGCGTTTCTCTAACACATATACAAACTCCATGAGCTTACAAGCTCCCCTTTTATTTCACACCGTCGGGATCCATAAGCAAAAGAACATGATATCAACTAAATATTGTGCAATGTTGAAAGTGTTCCCCATTGTAACATGGTTCTGCTAATGCACAACTTATAAAGCTCAAGCATATACGCAACATAGATGGGCACAAAGGTCCAAGTTTATTAAGTGCAAGAAAGTAAAGTGTGCCATCAATTTCATAAGAGCTTTAATCACTAATTTTCACATAACAAGTTTAATTCGGAAAGGTAGATAAAAACATGAATTTACTTGGAATACTAGTAGGTAGGTATGGTGGACAGAAATGGCATAGGTTTTGGTTTAAGGATTGGATGCACGAGAAGCATTCCCTCTCAGTACAGGTTTTTGGCTAGCAAGGCTGGGTAGCAAGAATAAGAGTTGGAGAAAACAAACAAACACACAAGTGATAAAAACAAACATGCAATCTTCCTTGGAACAACAAGAGATCTTAACTAGAGAATACTAAGCTTATGAGCCAAACAACAAAGAAAGATGATGAAATTATATGTCTTAGAAGTACTATTCTCTTATTCCATTCATTTCTCAAAATAGTGTTGCTACTAACCAAGCCAGGTTTGCGAAAACCATCTAAATTTACTCCATGATCCCAAAGTGATATCAATACTAACAACAAGATCAATCATATAATAGAAATTGCAAACTAAAATAAGATATGCAAAAAGTAAATGATATAACTTCTCATTAATATTCCATAACGACAACTCACACCAAAGGATACATAGATATCTAACTAGAGGAGAGAAACTTCCATAATGCAAACCATCCTATATGATAACTTCTCTATTCAAGACATGACTCTAGTTAAAAAGGGTAAAAAGATAAAAGATAATGATGTGATATTGGGGCGCGCCCCCAAGCTTGGAACAAACCAAGGGGATGCCAAAACCTAATGACAAAATACTCCTTTGATGGTGGTGTCCTCTCATCATCGTTCGACTTCCAAGGTAAGGTCTCCCCATCAACAAAAGACATCCTAGTCTCCAACATCTTGAAACTAGCAGCATCACTTATGCGTTTAAACCTAACCTCATACTCACATTTTTTATTCTACACGTCGTAGAGCTGTGCTTGTAGTTTGTTGGTTGTTCGGTGGAGTGAGAGAATTTCATCCTTAAGCTCAGAAGTCTCCTTCTGGTGCTCAGAGATGAGTTCTAAACTAATATTATGGATGATATCCACTTCGCATTCCGTCATATTTTTGTACCTAAAGACTTCTCGCGCCAGTGCTTCAATCCTATCCTCTAGACTGCCTTCACCTTTAGGACCCTGAACCTCTTTTATCTGTACCTTCCCATCTTTGAGCAACAACTCCTTGGGATGAATCTTCAACTCACGCATGTACGGGTTGACGATGTCCGCGGAGGAATCTTCCTTGGCTGATCCAGAGGAAGACATTGTGGCTCCAAAACTGAGACTCTACCTGTCAGAAACAGATCAAAACGAAAACCCGAAGAGAACACAATGTACGAACCTCGGGGGATCTGGGGGATTATATATTACGAAGTTTTACAATGAAAGGAAAGTACTGAGAGAAAAATGGGTCAGAGACGGGCTCCGGAGTGGCCACACCCCCTGGTGGTGCGGCCAGGTGGGCTCATGCCACGGGGTGGTGTGAGCCACCCAGGCTCTGTTTCCGTCCCTCTTTCGACTCATTGCTTTCCATGTTAGATAAAAATGCAAAAATATAAATTGACAGATTTTTCGTGGACCTTTTCTTACCTTAACTATTACCTATTCGAAAACGGACTCTGCAGGTTTCTGAATTTGGTCTTTGATCAATTTTTCCGGAGTCCCCATTTGAATAGTATCAATATCTTCATTGTAAGAATCTCCAGAAATATAGTGCTTGAGTCTCTTGACCATTCATCACTTTTGTAGTGTTATCCTATAAGGAAGAAATTTTTATTGCACCTGAACGATACAATTCTTCAATAACAAAAGGTCCTTCCCATTTTGCAAGTATTTTTCCTGCAAAAAATCTGAGACGAGACCTATACAATAGAACCTTCTCACCAACATGGAACTCTCTCTTAAGAATTCTCCTATCATGACATCTTTTAACTTTTTCTTTAAAGAGTCTAGAATTTTCATATGCTTCACTCCTCCACTCGTCTAAAGAACTTAAGTCAAACAATCTTTTTCACCAGCAAGTTTGAAATCTCTATTAAGTTCTTTCACTACCCAATAAGCTTTGTGTTCTAATTCTCAAGGCAGGTGACAAGCTTTCCCACAAACCATATTCTAAGGAGACAACCCCATATGATTTTTAGAAGCAGTTCTATAAGCCCATAAAGCATCATTCAACTTTCTAGCCCAATTTTTTCTAGATCTATTAACAATCTTTTGCAAGATGGATATAATTTCTCTATTTGATAGTTCTACTTGCCCACTAGTTTGGGGATGATAAGTCGAAGCAATTCTATGGTTAACATCATATTTAGCAAGGGTCTTTCCAAAGCCACCAAGAATGAAGTGGGACCCTGTGGGACCCTCGGATTAATCCTCCGAGAATCCCTGTTATGCATACAACCACGATCCCATGATTAGTGAGTCGTGGCACATAACCGACAAGTATCATTACAACATCCGAGAACATACTGAATTTACAAGACTTACATTAATGCCGTTATGGCTACATCAGTAATCCGCAGCAGAACTTCATCAAGCTTAGAGCCCGAACCATGCCTTAACCTACAGGCAACTGACTGGGAGAACGTCCTAGCTCGCGTAGTCCCCAACACCACCTTCTTCTTGATATCTGGCCAAGTTAATAGCCATGGACAATGCCAGTGAGTACTTTGAATGTACTCGCAAACCACCTTTAACTAACAATAATAACAAGAGGATATGCATTATGGCTGTGGTAGTAGGAGGGATCCAAGAGGGGTTCTTTTCTCAAATAGTTTCTTTTGTAGATATAGCATCTACAGATCTTTGTTGAAAACCTTTGTAAAACGTTTTGGAAACCTTTTTGAAAAGTTTTGAAAACATTAGGACTGGGTCACCCATTTGCTTCTCCTTTACGGTTATCCCATGACCAAAACTCCTTCCATACCTCTCTGACCATCCCATGGTCAAAGCAGGTATCCTTCCCGACCATCCCATGGTCAAAACAGTTTCAAAACCATTTCTTATCCGAAAATCCTTTTGAAAACAAAACCAACACTGCTCTACAGAAGTTTGTCCAACCCGTCTTTAACCAGCACTGCTCAGATGCAAGGGGAATAGAAGTTTGCAAGGCAAGACACTCATATGAGGCTAAGCACTAGTGTCCAAGCACTAGAGGACAAGCATGCTACAATGATCAGCTATAGTAATCACGACCAGAGGAGATGGTGTTTGCTGTGGTGAGTGGGGGTGAGCCTTGGTGGTGATTTTAATTTGGTTTAGGCCACTAATTACTTAGTTTGACACATTTGATCAAAATGGGGCTTGTGAAGGAAGTTTAATATTTTGTATAAGACGAGGTAGGGAGATGGTACTGGTAGATAAATGAGGTCAAGGTAGATATCCAAGAATTATTTGGGATTTTTCTAAAGATTTAAAGTGCACTTAAATCCCTTTCTTCAAAAACTGCAGAAGTAGTTTCTAGAAGATCATTTGATAAATTTACTTTGTACAAGGGGAGTTTTTGATGTGAGATGGTCCCAAATACCATATTACACCTTGGGGAATTTTATTGGGATTTATTGAGGCTTAAAAGTATTTTAAACAATTATTATTCCAATTTATCCATTTAAGAAAACGGGCAACAAGAAATAACAAAGCTCTTAAAAAATACTTGTTTTTGAAGTGGGATGATAGGGTATGGTGTATGGATATCAAAAGTGCTTAGAGTTGGGGAAGTGTTTTGGTAAAAACCAAACTTTCCCTTATGGAAGAGGTTTTGAAGAATTTGTCTATTAAAGAAGTTAAATGGGTTTGGGGCCATAATAATTATGGAAAATATTTGATAAATCTTGAAGATAAAGGTAGATGATGTAGGCAAGGTGTAGCAAGCATTTTAAACCTTGGGATTGGAGAATCCAATTTGATTTTGGTTGAATACCCTAGATTAAGGATCTAGGGTGATGTTAATTTCATACCATCAAAACCATGTTGGATTTTGGAGCTCAGAGCTCCCCTTAGGGAATGGGATATATGGATGGATAGACCAAGGGATTTAGTTCACTAGGGTGTAGAGGTTTGAGCTTGATCCTGCTTGAGCTCATCAAGACAGACTTTCAAACTTTTAATAAAATAAGCCTGCCAAGGAAGATTATCCACTAGCCTTCAAAACCTTGTGGGTTTAGGCAGCACAAGGATCCACTTGGAATAAGTGAAGTAGATGTTGGTAGACCTATATGACTAGAGCACAACCATGCAGAAAGTTGGTCCATAGAAGGTGGGATGGAGGTGTGAGCTTCTATCAAAGTAGGCATGTTGACTAGATTTGCTAGAATAGTTAATTTCTTGCCTGCAAAATCATCAAGGACAAGTGGGTAGGTGGATGATCTAGCCAAGGGCAAGAGTGAGCCTTGGTAGTCCTCAGGATGGTTAACAATATGGTTCAAGTTCCTTACCTAAAATGCACAAGGGTTGAGAAAGGGAGACATCCAAAAAGGTGATGTTGGAAACAGATTTCCATACTTGGCCAAATTTGGCACATTTAGGGTTTTTGACTAGAATGTTTGAGGAGATGATTTTGATGGGTTGCAAAGTACCCAAAGCATCATCAAGTGAATGTGGTTGAAGAGTAGATTGAGTAGAAGGGATCCATGCTTGATATTGGTCTTCATTGACTTGGAAGCTTCTAGAATAGATCACTACATAATTGATCTGGGTAAGGGGTTTTAGATGATCACCTGGTGGATAGAGATTAGATATACAGAGGGTACTATTCCTTAGTGTGTGGTGATTTCAAGTATCTTTATCCTAGTGGATGAGCTCCTAGAGTACTCATAGTATTTCCTAAGCAAACAAATCAAGCAGCAGATCAAGGCAACTCATCTTACAAACAAATCAACTACTACTGGGGTTACCACCAAGCTTAGCTTGAGGTATGGATGGGTATTTTGAACTAGGCTGAAGTTTGAACAAGGTAATGTCCTTGGTATCTCTACCAAGAGTAGGACTCAAAAGCTTACAAAAAGGTTTTGGAGATCCTAGAGGTAAGGGTAGTTGAAGGTTCTGTCTTGAAAACATAAGGAGATTATATTAACTATCTCTCCATAGTTTTGTCAATAGAAGCTACCAAAATAGCTTTGGTTACATAAGCATCTTGGCTCATGTTTTGAAATGCCAGAACATTTGAGAATATGGAAATTATGTGGAGACTGTTTTGGGGAAGTAGCTTTTGTCAACTATTGTTAAGGTAAGGAGTATATCATATAATACACATTCATATGCATAAGCATACCTAAACAACAAGCAACACTTCAACATTAAGAAAGGAAAAGTTTTTGTTCCCCCTGATTTTTGCATTCTGGTCAACAAATCAGGGTTACCAAAATTGGGATGTTATAGATCTTTCCCCCTTAAAAGAATCTCGTCCCGAGATTCCGGAGGGTAAGGTTTGGGAATTTTGAGTCAAGGTTAGCACTACTGGTTTCAAGCGTGCTATCTTAAGGACTCCTACTTTGAAAGGGGTTACCCTATCGATGAAGTTGAGATTCAATCTTCCGGGATGCAAAGAGAGTTGAGCAGTGTCTAGTCCTGATTGTGAGGGATGACATTCTTTTCCTTCTGGACTATATATCTCGAGGCTTGGGCTGGGCAGCCTATCTCTATGCTGAGCTTCACGGGGTACTCGTTGCAGGATAGTATCTACACCTGGGAGTATCTCTCTCTAAGGATTCACAGCTCCTCCTTAGAGTCGTAGCGTATCCTAATTAACGATTTTTTTTGGTTGGGACTCCTGGGTTTGCTCCGGGCAGAGGGTTATTCTAATTGGTAGGGAAGACATAGTCTTTCGCCCTTAGGATTAGACTAGGTTTGCTAGGGGATAAAATGTCCTTCCTTCTTAAAGTCCTTGGATGAAGTTTGTCCTTCTCTTGGAGTTGAGATCTTCAGAGGGCGTACCTAAAGCTATGGCCTACAGGGCTTATATACTACTATTATTCATAATTAGCCTGGTGGAGTCGTTGGAGTCTCAATTCCTCTAAGCATTATGGAACCTAGAGGTTAGCAGTTCGGCGTTCCTTCGGGTGAGTCTTCAGCTGAAGTAGCGGAAGGGGCTTTGTAGAATCTTCAGTTAGTTTCTCATCGGATAACTCACGATTGTTGCTTGACGGGAAAAGTTCAGATTCGGGGATATTTTCTGAGGTATCTTCTGGTATACAGTCATGTGAAGATTTGAGAGGAAAGACGCAGTCTTTCCACCTTAGAGCTTTACTAAAGTGCTTCGGGAGGGTTGTGGATCTTCTGTCTTGGAGGGCTGATCTGATGTTAGTGGAATGTTGTATCTTCCCGGAGTCTTGAGCTGGGGTCTTCGGGTGATGCCTTATTTTATCAACCTTGGCGGGGCTGGTTTTCTAACAAAGCCTTCTGGAGTTAACTCTAGGAGTTTTAGCGTTTAACATGACTTCTTGTTAGATCTCAGTCAGAGGAGAGGCTTCCAACTTCGGGAAACTGTCTTCACTTGAGTTAGTAGTGTTGCTTTTGTACGATGGCGGAGTGGACTCGTTGTCTTCACGATTCCTAATCATCTGACTTCTAAGGTGGTTTTGACCTTCTAGGGAGGAACTTCCCGTCGGTTTGGGTAGGGTCGACGAGATTAGTTAGTCTGCTGAGGCGGTCAGAAGCTCTAATACACTAAGGTTAGTGTGGTTTGGTCTTCACTTCTTGTCTTAGTTGACTTATCGAGTGGTTTCTTGTGGATTTTGAGGATCCTTTGGTGGTTCACTTCCGGCTTTAACGAGATTCGCGATCTAGTGGACTGAGGAACCAGGGAGTGTGGCACTATTGACGAGTCTTGCGAGGTGAGTTTGACGAGGTATGCCGTCCTTCTAAGGTGAAATCTTCGAGTTGACTCTAACCAGGCGATGTCGAACTCCTGGTCCTTGCGAGGCTTTTCCTCTCGAATACTCTCAAGGTTGGTCGGGGTCTCATTACTGAGATCTAACATAGGGGTTTCCTGAGTTATTAGGTGGGTTATCACTCCTCGAGTCACACTTTTAGGGAGTTCAAGGCAAACCAGAACATACAAACAAGGCGAATAGAGCGAGGGGGTCGCAATGTCCTCGACAAACCACACACATCAAGCAACACATGATGCACTTAGGCAAGCAAACACGGCCAACGCCAGGGGCCAATGAGTTAACTATTTGCGAAGTTGGGGAATCCTATCCTTAGGACTATTGACCCTAGATATCGCCTTTCTTCATGTTGGAGTCACTATCTTGTAGATGAAGCCTTCGTCGTATCTTGGATGCTTCTTGATAGGGCAACACCCGATGTCTTCCGATTGTGAGGATTCCGCGGGTAGAGCGATATTGTAGTCTCCTTGCGTTTGCTGGTAGTTGCTTGCCTTCATCTTGATCTCATTGTCTTCACCGGGTTCTAGATCCAAATTATTTAAAATCCGTAGGTTTGAAGTTTTGGACGAGAGATAGAGGAAATCATTTTCGAAAGCATTTAATTAGAGTAAGTGAAGAAGTAGAATTGTTTGAAACTCATTGAGGAACTAGTTTTCGAAATTCGGGGTTTTCAAAATAAGGTTTCTGTCTAGCGACCATGCTAACTAAGGTTCTCCTATAGTCAGGATAGCTCTGATACCAAGTCTGTGGGACCCCCGGATTAATCCTCCGACAAATCCCTGTTATGCATACAACCACGATCCCATGATCATTGAGTCGTGGCACATAACTGACAAGTATCATTACAACATCCAAGAACATACCGAATTTACAAGACTTACATTAATGCCATTATGGCTACATCAGTAATCCGCAACGAAACTTCATCAAGCGTAGAGCCCCAGCCATGCCTTAACTTACAAGAAACTGACTGGGAGTACGTCCTAGCTTGCGTAGTCGCCAACACCACCTTCTTCTTGATATCTAGCCAAGTTAATAGCCAGGGACAATGCCAGTGAGTACTTTGAATGTACTCGCAAACCACCTTTAACTAACAATAATAACAAGAGGATATGCATTATGGCTGTGGTAGTAGGAGCGCTCCAAGAGGGGTTATTTTCTCAAATAGTTTCTCTTGTAGATATAGCATCTACAGATCTTTGTTGAAAACCTTTTTAAAATGGTTTGGAAACCTTTTTGAAAAGTTTTGAAAACATTAGGACTGGGTCACCCATTTGCTTCTCCTTTACGGTCATCCCATGACCAAAACTCCTTCCATACCTCTCTGACCATCCCATGGTCAAAGCAGGTATCCTTCCTGACCATCCCATGGTCAAAATAGTTTCAGAACCATTTCTTATCCGAAAATCCTTTTGAAAACAAAACCAGCACCGCTCTACAGAAATTTTTCCAACCCGTCCTTAACCGCGGACACGGCTATTCGAATAGATTTACTCTCTGCAGAGGTTGCACACTTTACCCACACCATCCGGGTACACTACCCTGATCTTCACCGAGCGTGGGTCGAGTAACCGATGAAGACTCTCCGGATGCCCACTCCAGTATAAGTGCCTACCCTATGAGTGTTAATCCCCTCAAAACCGGGACGTCGGGCGAGGACCAACCGGAGCACTTTTTTCACTTCTCGAGGGTGCGCTTTCAATGAGAGGCTCATAGTAACGTGTGGAGGCCTGCTGACCCTTTGTTCCTTCTCCAGGTCCCACCTTTATCGGAGAAGGCCCACCCTCTAGGGATCCCCGATCCCCTGTAGTAGTTGCGAGGCAGCTCATACTGGAATTGACAACCTTCAAATCTAGCCCTATCCCATACCAGAGTAGTGTGGTTGCCCAGGGTTAAGTTGTTATAGCTAGACTGCAAAGAACCAGGTGCGTTTTCGTAAACCTTTTTCCTCCGTTTTTCCTCCAGCATTTTGTAAAAAAAACAAAACCTTTTTCTTTCTAAAAAAACTCTTGGGAGGTCCCACCTCACCAAAGTTTTCTCATAAAACATTTGGTAAAACCTTTTTCCGGGGTCTTCCCAACCGCTAGTTTTTTCTTCGGCTAAAACGGGGTCTCCAAAGGGGCATGGTGGATATGCACCATCTATTCTACTAGGGACAAGTAGGTGTCACCAAGGGGGTTGCACTTAATAGTACCAAAGTGTAATAGTTTGGAGGAGCCAAACCACTACCATATATATATATATTATATATATCAACATATAGTAAAACAATGCAGTTTTAGTAAATAGTAGATAAAACATGTATAAGTAAAATAGTAGGAAAAGGCTTATGAGCAAGAAGGTGGATCGGCAATATGGCAATAGGTCCCTGGACTTCCTCTTTAGATAACCCCAGAATACCAATTCCAATTATAAATACCACTTCTTCTGCTCTCCGATTTCATCGCAACTATCGTCGTCCCGACAGCACATGCAAGCAAACCAAGCCACAATCAACACAAGGCATACAAGCACCATTACCATTCAGCAAACAAGCAATTGAATAAACTCCAATTAAGGTTCTGTAGTTTTTGAGAGGATTGGATTTAGGAGGTTGAGATGGTAAAAACATGATACCAACAGATAGGTCTTGATAAGATGAAGCCAACAAAAGTGGTTTCACTATTTTATTAATTACAAAAGATTTATAGTGATTTTTATAGTGAACAAGACTCTAGTTTTAGGAAATAATTCATCAGGAAGGTTCTGGAGCTCCAAAAATTATTTCCTTGGATGGTTAGGTAGTTTTTGATGCACTTGTTTACTGAGAGTTGGAATCGCTCCAAAATAATTACTAGAATGCCCTCAGGAAATTCCCAAAGGCAGTTTTGTAGACAACTTGTCTTTTTTTACCAGATTAAATCTACAGTAGATTTTGATTTGATTCCAAGGACATATGGTAGGTATTTAGAATAACTTTCTTTAGAAATTTGAATCACCTTGTTTGGAGTTGTGGAACTATTGTGGTGATTTAACAAATGAATTGAGTAAGCCTAGAACAGATTAATTCACAATAAATCAACTAGGTCTTAGAAAATTATGGGCTCCTGGATTTTGAGAGACCTTATGTTTTAGAAACTAGGAGAGTTGGGTTTAGGTCAGCACCTATTTTAATTTGGCCCAGAGAAAATCTTAAAGGCAGAAATGCCCTGTTTTTTTTATTTTTGCTACTGGTGGACCAGAGCTCAAACTGACATGGGACCAAAGCTAGATAGAAGGTATGGGGAGTACCTACCAGGTAAGGTTTGTTTCACCACATTTGGATGAGGATGGTTCTCTGGGGAATTTATTTACTAGAATAGGTACCTGTTTGTATATTTATTTCTAGAATTTATTGGTAGACCTTTTTGAATTTATTGGTAGACCTTTTTGTACTAGGGTTGGTTCTGCATGTTAGAGAGAACATACAGGGACATGTCAAAAATTGAATCTGGGCAAAAAAGAAATTTTTCAATTTTATTTTGAATTAAACTGCGAGGCTTTTCTACAGATCTTTAATTATCCAGGAAAAAAAAGGAAAGGGGGACGGGTGGTCGGGCTGGATCCAGCAGGGAGGTGGGCCGCAGAGGGAAATCAGCCCATCTCGGGGGCGAGCCACGCGCGGGAGGAGGTTTAAATCCCGCGCAGCGGGGCTCGGCTCTCAGACACACGGGGCGCCAAAGGGGTATCGGGCAACCCTGGCCGTCCGATCAAGTTCGGATCGATGGCCAGCGGTCGCCGTCCTTCCCAGACACAACGATGGTGAGGGGAAACCCTAACTGGGTCGGGGCGGTGTCGGGAGGCTCACCTGGGGGCTCGCTGGCGGCAGGGTAGGTGCGGGGGCGACGCGGCGCTTCACGACGAGGTTCTATTCCAAACAACGTTGCGGTGATGGCGCCGGCATAGACGGCTTCGGTGCTTGTCGGGGCTGCATGCTAGGCTCGTTCCTAGCAGGGAAAACAGCAGGGGAAGGGGTTAGAGAGGGTAGGGGAACCCGCACGGTGACATGCATGGAAGGAGAGGCAGAGGGGAGAGCTCTTTCGGTGACATTTTCGTACGGTGACATTTTCGTAAACTCTTTTCTGACATGTCGACTATTTCATATATGTGAAACATCCATGTATGTTTCTTTATAGATCCAAATACGATTGATAGGCTTTATGTCTTTCAGAGGGTCTTCCAAGTTCAGTCACTTGGTTTCTCGTCTATGGAACTATCATGGATTTTAATGGCTTCTAGCCATTTGACGGAGTCAGGACCCATAAGCGTTATGTTCCTCTGTAACGCTTATTTTCTTTTTCTCTATATTGGTCGAGCTAGAAATAGTGGAATGTGTCTTCCCGCAACTTCATCGACATGTGTTGGTTATCCGCTGCTCTTCTTTTCTGCTTTTGGTTTTCCTGCTTTTACTGCCATTTGTTTGGATATTTTTAGGTATTCCTACCACCTTTGCTACACTTAGCTATAAGGCGGATGAGGCACGCCATATGCTGGCGCACCCGTTCATCATGCACCATGACATCTATGTCGTCAATGACCCCAATAAAGTGACGCCCTATGTTTACTTCTCTTGCGTGAACAAGGAGGGCTCGCTCCTGGTGCATTCTCTTCTCCTAGAGATGGATTTATTCAACTACAATCAACCTATCTTCGAGATTCCTCGCACGGACGATGTTGGTGAGGCCAGTCTTTGTGCGATGTATGTACATGCATATGCGAGGCCCGACGAGGCACGTGCTATGTCAACACGTCTACTCTGCATCAAGAACGAAGCTTTAGCAACCTATGGCGAGAAGAATATGGTTGTGTGTGTTTCTTACCCTCGAGTAAACCATGAGGGTGCGTTCTTGTCTACAACGCTCCCTTCTACTCCTGCAACCAGCGTGCATGGCTGGGAATGGCCTATCTTCAAAGGTAACCATGTACTCTTTTACAAGGTTTGCCCTCGCCCTCCGATGTGCTCCAAACTGTCTACTCTCGGTGTCTCTCTCGATGCTATGTTCATATCTAATCTTTCTCTTCCTTCTTCCCACTTTCTCCCTTGCTCGTGGTGCCCTTATGTTCCTCTTCTACCGACTCCATCCTCTTTGAGTTTTCATCTTCTCGATGCTTGCACATGCAAAGATTTTCCATCCCAGACGAAGAAAGCGTCGACTCGATTGCGGAGAGGTTGTATCACTTCTTCTCGCACAAGGCTCCTTGCAAGAGCGTCTTAGCAGCACGCGGATGTTAGGAGCGAGGAGATCGTCTTCATAGCCAATCATGCTGGCTGTGCCGATGGAACGAAGGCGAAAGTCAGCATGAGCGTCGACTACGTTGGTGTATTGAAGACAGAAGGTAGCAGGACTGGTGTCGATGACAAAGAATTCTATACGTCATAAGTTGTTCTTCTTCCTAAGCATCATTTGTATAGCAACATCAAGCAGTATTTTACAGTCTAACAGTTAGTGTGTTAGACATAGCTAATTAAGATTTATCTTTTAGCCTGTTAGATTGTTAGTCGTTAGCTAATTTATCGATTAGACTGCTATAGTCTTTGTAATGTACTATGTACTAATTTTCATAATAAGAAACTTTTCTGATCTTTCCTTCATGTCAGCGTACCTTTATGTTCGTGTGTGTGAAAGTATATTATTCTTTGCGATGTAAGATCTCTGTGATGTTTTAGGAGCAAACATCTTCTCATACAAGAATGTGACTGGTCTTTCTGTAACTTCTATTATGCTAGCTAAAAGTTCGCCTAAAGGAACATCGAGTTAATGATGTGTGATCTCTACTGTGTCAGATCTTTTACATTGTGGTTTATAGAGTACGCATAAGATGTATAGCTAGTTGTCGAGCTCATCGCTGATCTCTTTCCTCTTCTGATATCAGGAGACTTCTCAACATGTGCGTTGTTGTGCGTCCAAATATGCGTCTACATAGATACGCTTGAGAACAAAGTTGTCTTGCGGGCATGTGTCGAACAACTGATGAGGAAGATTTGGAAGAACTGACATAGAGAATCAGATCGCGATAACCCACTTTCCACAAGTAGGAGTTTTTGGTGCATGCAATTGTTGTTTGGATGTATATCCAGTGTATGACTAAACGTGTTCCTCTAAATGATTTTCGTGTTGAACCATCGACGTATATCCTGATTGACTTGGTCTAGACTATGGAATAACCTTGCTTAGGGCGGGTTTCGGTCCTTATTTTCTCTTTCACATAGAATTACCACGATCATATCATCGGGTGTTTTTCCTAACGGCCGCGCCCCGGAGGGGGGGCGCAAAGAAAGGTCTAGTGTTTTATAAAATATGTATGCATATATGTTGACGGTCATATGGTCAGTAAGCAGGGAATATCATATGCAAGACACATCTAGATTCCAAACACTATCCCATATAGTTATGGTTGAATCATAGTTCATCATTAGTGTTTGGTTCCATGCCCCTCATTACCTGATTCTTTTTGGCGTTCTTGTTTTTGGCACTTTTTTCTTCTTCTCCCACCTATTTTTTTTTGTTTTCCTTTTTCACTTTTCACTTTTTTATTTGCTTGATATTTTAGAGGCGTAGCCTCCTACATACCCACTCTCTCACTTTGTTCATGTCATCAATGGAAAACAGTTGTAAGTTATCACTCCATAAAGCATATGAACAATATAACTAGAAGCAATAACATGCATAGCTTGTTACTCCCTTTTTCCTTCTATCATGGCATTCAAACTTGACTTCCATTTGTTTCAGTAGGTCTTTCTTAATCATACAAAACAGCTATCATGTTGGTCTTCTTACCTCCATAGTGTAACGTGCAAAACTAAACATAAAACTAGATATAGACGCTCCATGTTTCTATGATAATCTTATGTTACTCAAAAAACAAAGTTTAGAGATTAGCAAGACGAGAGTATAATAGATCCAGTGGGGTTGCTTGGGAATCCAAATCTTACGGCTTTCACAATACTCGGATAGCTCTTAGTGTGGTGTTCCTCCGTTCCCCATCAAAAACCTTCAACGCAAAACTTTCTCCCATTTATTTTATATGCGCTGACATTATTAGTACAAAGATATGTTTCTAGATTCCATAAAAACCTTAGACAAATTGCATTTGAGGTGTCCAGAAATTGTATGATGTTATGAACATTCCTAGAATATCAAAATACTCATGGAAAATCATTTTGATACTCTAAAGGATGGATCAAGCAATAGTAGGTAGAATTTGTCAAGAATTTCAGCAGTAGCAAAACATATTTAATTCGACAACCTAGAAATGTTAGTATTTTTTACCATTTTTTTTGCTTATAGAGGATGAAAATTTGTAACTGAAGTTCAAATATGAAGGCAATTAGAGTTATATAAAATATTGGAGAATTTTCTACTAAACAACATCAGTGAAGGAATTTGCTACTCCATATGTTCTATCAATTTTCTAGCATCCAAATGGGTTCAACTTGGTTCTTTATTGAAAACTATATAGAATAAAATTAGAAGAGACTCATTTTACTACATCAAGGGTGCACAAAAATAAATAACTGGGTTTCCTCCTGAAAAGCACTTTCTTTCTAGCCATATCGCTAGGCTTACTTACCCGTTTCAAGTTATGTGGAGATCATGTAGTAGCTTGTACCTTGGTGCTATCTCCTTCCTTGGAAAGTATTCCATACATTTATTGTCTGGAAACTGAAACTTCACATTTCCTTCCTTCGAATCAATTATTGTTGTTGTAGTTCTCGAAAAAGGTCTTCCAAGTATTATAGGACTAGAGGTTTTACTCTCCATGTCCGTGATAACCAAATCAATAGGAACAAAAGTCATATGTAACTCAATCATGACATCATTTACTTTTCCGAAAGCATGCTTAGTTTAATCATCAGCAAGTAAAAGGTCTATTGAGCATTTCTCTGTGGTTTTGAGTTCTAGCAATTCATATAGTTCTTTTGATAAAACTGAGACACTAGATCCAAGACCTAGTATAGTGTGGTGAGTTTCTTTGCGAGTCGTCATTAAATTTTGGGAGACAAGCATCCCCAATATTTTGAGGTATCATGGCTTCATTGTTGTATCTTTCTTTATTTTCTTTGATGACATAGTTTGCAATATAGGAACCAAATCCTGCTTCATGAACATTAATGGATGGATCATTAGAGAATTTTTGTAATATGTTGATGAGTTCATGCAAGCTTCATTTGTCAAACTCTCATAAACGTTCTTTGTCTTCACTAAGCATTTTAACTTCCTCTACTTGTTTTTATTCCATTATCTTAGGTGATTCTTTGTCATCAACAGGCATAGTAGATTACTTTTCTTTTTTGGTTCATTCTTTAATAGGGGTTACAAGTTGTAGCAAGAGTGGTTCAGCAAGATCAGTTTAGTTCATAAATTCATTGTATGTTTCTTCCAGTGTAGAGGGTATGTTTTTAGTAATAGTAATAGAGTTTATTCCCACAACTGGGAGTCCTTTTGGTTTTCTTGCAAACATGCTTAATAATGTGTCGGAGATTTGTCCCGCAAAGGAACTAGGGTCTGACATTCCCTTGGTTCGAGAGGGGGCTGAACACACGATTCCAGAGGAACTCAGCAACGGTGACAGTGGCGGCGTGAGAACACGAAAGAGAGATAACACCGAGGGTCATTTACCCTGGTTCCGGAACCTCGTGAGGAGGTAAAGCCCCTACTCCTTCTTTTTTGTATTGCTCGCGTGCCTTCCGAGGTTACAATGGAGGATGTAATTCTAGGGTTCTTAGATCTCTAGGATCGCCACCTTCCAAGGTAGGATAAGGGATCCTTATATAGGGCGGCGTCGGGCCTCTTCCCTGGTCTATGGATGGGAAGGGTCACCACAGTGATGCCCCCCGATCTTCTGGTCTACGAGGCTACTTTTTGGTGGACCGAGTCTTGGACCTGGACGCGCTTCCGCCGGTTGGTAAAATAGCCTCCATTTTTCCTAGTTTGTCTTCATCCGGTGCTTCCTACTGTCCCCTTAACACGCAAATGGAAACTGGTGTACACACTGCGCTGAGGTCTTGGGTCCCCATGCTGCAAGGAAAGGCGGGTGGACCGGATCTTCCTTTTGCACGGCAAATGACGAGGGCGCAGCGACCGCGCCCCTTCTCGCGACCTGGGTCGCCCGCTGATTGCTTAGAGGTTTTACTAAATGGTCCAGGGCATGCTCCGAGGCACCCTTAGGAGGATCTGCAGGCGCTTTCACTCAGAAGGGCGTTTCCTCACAAGGTAGGACCCTCTCGAGGGCTGACCCAACCGCTCACGTCATAGGAGGTTACAAGGGCTCGTGAGGGTACGGTATATCGAGGTGTTGGGGGATGCCAACTATCGGGATGTGGTATCCCAGTTGCCAGGGCCCTGACAGTAGCCCCCGGGTGTTTGGCCTGCACGTGTTCCTCGAAGGGCTCAAAGGGGCAAGTAGCCTAGGACGGTTGTCGGGCCCCGGCGCCTGACCCCGAAATCATGAGCGGGAGCATGGACGCCTCGGGGGGAGCGGCCATGGGGGGCACGGTGGAAGGTCTGGCACCGGGCCCGAGCCTCCGGTGAAGGTCACCATGCATCCCCCACCCATGGTGATCAAGATATAGGAAGACCCTGAGCCTGCTCGGGTGATCGACTTTGTTGTCATTCTCGGGAACTCCAACTGGTTCGTCAAGGTGCAACTCCCTTCCTGCTTTGCCCTAGGAGCCATGGTGGATCTTCCGAGGGAGGTGGATCTGCGTCACTTTGGTGTGCACCAAAGGTGGCAGGTGAGCGTGGAGACCCTTTCGCCGACGTCATGTACCTCTGCGATGGTTGGAATCAGTTCCTCGTCGCTTAGCGCATTCACAGCGGCTCCGTGCTGCGGTTCCGTTATGTCGGGGGAGAGACTTCTCCGTTTTGGTGTTTAACACCCTACTATGCCAGGTGACCTAACCGGCGTACCTCCCTTGAGGAGACGAGGCCTGGTTTGTACCGCATTGCCGCCTCGGTTCTAGAGCCATGGGTATTTCTCTAGTGTAGGTTTAGCGTCCTTTAGTACTATGTTACCATGTTGTCTTTATAAGGAAGATTGTCGTGGATGCCTGTAAGTGGATCTTCGTGCTTGTTATTTCTCCCTTTGCATGTTTTGTTGTGATGCTTGGAGTTTGGATGTTCATGGCGCGGGGCTGATCTGGCACAGCAGGG
Source organism: Avena eriantha (assembly GCA_910589775.1). NCBI lineage: Eukaryota > Viridiplantae > Streptophyta > Magnoliopsida > Poales > Poaceae > Avena > Avena eriantha. Next base: position 193,660,092 of record OU342740.1, on the reverse strand, counting down.
GCGACCGACGGGCTCGGTGCGTCTCATGGTGAAGCCTCCTGCGGGTCGGCGTCCGAAGGGGAAACCTTGCAAGGTGGGGGTTTGTGGAGTCCGCGCCCTGGCAGGTGACCTCTAGGGGTGGCACTAGCGGTCAGTGTCCTTTCTGGGCGATCCTAGACGATGGTCCGTGGGAAGCCTTCGTATGCCCCCAGGCCCAGCCGTTCGGGAGCTGAGAGCCGTGGGGGACGTGCTCAACAGTGCTGTTGGGCGATAAGTTCAACCTCAGAACATTTGGCCCTGTGACTTCTTGGTCCCCTGAGGGGTGACTGCCTCACGAGACACACGTCTAACCTATCGAGGAGAAGGTCATTGGGTGTAGCATGAGACGTTTTCGGTTTCAACGGAAACCGTAGGCGAGGTGACTCATAGCCACAAGGCGGGCCGTGGGAATAGAGCCCTACATTTTAGGTCCTGATGAGCTTAGGGCACGGAGGGGTGCTGGCACGTGGTTGAAGTGGGAGCTTCTTCTTCAATCCCCGTCAACAACGCCAGAAAGATAGCTTGATGGCCCAATATATCGAGCTCGTCGGGGAACCCCAAGAGGAAGGAATGATGAGCACAACAACAAATTTTCCCTCAGTTGTGAAACCAAGGTTATCGAACTAGTAGGAGCAAGGAAACACCTCCAAGGTGTTATTTCCAACTTGGAATCCTGCACAACACAACCACAGAACTTTGCCCCAACTTACAGTGAGGTTGTCAATCTCACCGGTTTTGGTGAAATCAAAGGATTAAACATACTGTGTGGAAGAAAGTAATAGCTTGCAGAAAGTAAACATAAAATAGAAAACAGTTGTAGATTGATGCTAAAAGAAAGGACCGAGGTCCATAGTTCACTAGTGGTTATTCTCCTTAAGATAGATGACATGTTGGGTGAACAAATTACAGTAGGGCAATGGAAAAACATCGAGAAAGCATACATGCATATACTAATCATCTTGACTCCTATGAGATTTGATTGGGCATTACAATACTATACATAGACCGTAATCCAACTAGATCTATGACTAATAATCCACCTTCAGGTTATCATCCGAACCCCCTCTAGTATTAAGTTGCAAGCAATAGATAATTGAATTAAGCATTGCGTGGAAAGTAAACAATACGATTGTTCTATGAACAAAGGATTGCTATTTTCTCCCTAGTAGAACAACACATCTAGTACCTTAGAGATTTCTTTCACTGCCACACATTACTAGAGGAATGAACCGACTATCGAGCATAAATACTCCCCCTTGGAGTTACAACATCTACTTCGCCAAGGTATCTACTAACAACGGAGAGCATACAAGATCACAAATAACAAAGATATGATAGAATCAATAATCAATCTGAAATAGTATCTCAATATCCATCGGATCCCCGCAAACACAACATGTATGATTACAAATAGATGATCTTGATCATGAACGGAGCTCACAAGATATAAACATGATAGCACAAAGGAGAAGAACCAACCATATAGGTACTACATGGGCTCGTAGTCCAAGGATGAACTACTCATGCATCACACCAGAGGCTTGCATGGTGACGCAGAAGGCCTCCAGGGTGAATTATCCCCTCCGGCAGGGTGCCAAGAAGAGCTTCAGATCCATCCTGATCTAGGGATGGAGATGATGGCGGCTATAGACTCTTTCGTGGAATTTTGATCGGGTCCTTTGGGTTTCTGTATCAGAGGCAATATATAGTCGAAAGGGGAGGCCGACGGGGTGCCCTAGGCGGCCATACCACCGCCTAGCGCGGGCCAGACCGGGACGCGCGGCCAGGTGGTGTGGCTGGCCTCTGGCCCCTCTCCGTCTTATGTTCTAGCACTGTGTCCCCCTCGGTGAAATATTGACTTTGGCTTTTATCCCATCCAATTCCGAGAATATTCATTTTCTGACTTTCCTGGAACCAGTAACAATAGAAAACATGTAGCTAGCACTGTGGCATCTTGTTAATAGGTTAGTCCAAGAAAGTCTATAAAAATACTCCAAAGTGTGGACAAAACATAAGAAAGTAGATATAAACCAATCATGGAACATCAAAAATTATGGATATGTTAGCAACGTATCAACATCCCCAAGCTCAACTCCTGCTCGTCCTTGAGTAGGTTAGTGATAAAAAGAAAGAATAATTTTGAGGTGACATGCACCGTCATAAACTGGGATCATAGTACTTCAACATAGTATGAAAGATATAGTTCTAACAATAAGACATAGCAACTATGTTGTAACATGAAAACGCACAAACAAAATATTCATGAATAACAATGCTTTGCAAGACATTTGTTTGGTTCACATAAAGAAAGCATAATGAGAATGGTATTCAGCTTGTCTCTCATAGAGTAGCGAAACATAAGTTCATAGGACACCTTCAAAGTTCATAAGGGTGACTAGATACAAATAGTTTAAGAACAAGCAATATCAAAGTTATGCATCAATCAACAAGTCTTCGGACAATGCACATTAAACTAAGAATGGCCACTATGCTCTCACAATAGGTGCATAAAGATAGAAGATGGAGACTCAACATAAAAGTATAAGAAAGGCCTTCATAGAAGGAAGCAGGGATTCAAGTCTCATAAAGAGCTTCCAAAAATTATGGTACTTATTAGCTTTCAGCTCTCATTGGCCCTATCAAAAGCATCTTTAGGTGATTAAGGTTAAAGTGACACAACTAAGAGGATATGCTTGACAAGTTATAAGTTGAAATCTCATGCACTTCCTTACGAGTACCGAACCTCATGCTACTCAACTTTAGTCACAAGTAAGCTCTTGTCATTGTAAGTACATATGTATCATAGAGAATCGCCAATGAGGTACCCCTTACACATGATACAGGAGCTATCCCATAATAAAAATGACAAGGCAAGGAGACAATGAGCATCTCAGCAATCTTTTTATTTGCTATTTGCATAGGTTTTTATTGAGGATGCTAGGCATGGCTTAGGCTAGTGGCCCAGGCGTTTCTCTAACACACATACAAACTCCATGATCTTATAAGTTCCACTTTTATTTCAAAACGTCGGGATCCATATGCAAAAGAATCATGATATCAATGGAATAATAAGTGCAATGTTGAAAGCGTTCCCCATGATACGTGGTTCTGCTAACTTCAACTTATAAAGCGCAAGCATATACGCAACAAAGATGGACACAGTGGTTCAAGTTTATTAAGTGCAAGAAAAGTAAAGTGTGCCATCAAGTTCGTGAGAGCTTTAATCACTAGTTTTCACATAACAAGTTTAATTCGGAAGATAGATAAAAACATGAATATACTTGGAATAGCAAATGCTAATAGGTAGGTATGGTGTACTCTTTGAAATAACTTGGTTTTTTTTGAAGTTAGATGCATGAGTGGAACTCGTACTTGGTTATGGAGGCTAGCAAAAGACTGGGAGCGACCAACTAAGAGATCAATAATGGCCATAATCATGGAAAGCGACAAAACATCATTAATTAAAGCATAAAGTGATATTACAAGTAGAAAACTAACTGACCATCGAGGCTATGGTGACTTGGGATAGTCATAACATGGTGTGAGCATGCGCCAAGTCAACCCAAATAAAGCATCAAAAGAGAATACCACAATACTATGCTTTAATATGCTAAAACAATGCATGATTCTTTTAAGGCACATTAAGCAATCTCAATTGTTTATAACATGTCATGCTACAGCCAAAATCACTAAGCATAAATACAAAACAATATAAAGCATGACATGACACAGCATAGGCCACAGTAAAAAACAAGCTCTTTTTACCACTTAAGTATGAGCTTTTCCTACTCTTTTCCAATCCAAATCAAACTTATTTGAAAACTAATGTATGAATGAGGGGGTCCAACCAATTTATTCAAGCAAACTAAGCAAACCAAGCAAACGAAAACCAAAAAAAAACAAAGACGCTCGAAGAACAACACAAATATGCATGAAACAATAAAAATGAAGTGTTTGGAAGAAACCTGAGATTTTTATTGATGAAGAAGGGGATGCCTTGGGCATCCCCAAGCTTTGACACTTGTACTTCTTGGATATTTCTTGGGGTGACATGGGTGGCATCCCCAAGCTTGAGCTTTAGTGCATTCTTCATCACATTACATCATCCTTTTCATACACCTGAAAATTTTCCTTCATACAAAACTTCACACAATCTTTATTAGCAACATTAGTTTACTCAAGATAATAAGTCTTTGGGTTCAATTACAACACCAATAAAGCTTCCATTAAAACACAAGCTACTGTATCACTTCCCTCAAAAAGCTCAATGCCCCAAAAAGAACCCAAAAAGGAGTCAACAAGAAGCAAATGCAAATAATGGCAGAAATCTGTCAAAATAGAACAGCAGGTAAAAACCAATTTTTTCGAAGACCTTGTGTTGCTCAAATCGAAAAGTGTTGCACTAACGAAAGTTGGATAACAACCTGGGGGCAGAAGCACAAAAAATAGCTCAAACCGACGTATAGAGATTTTACACGAATTTTTACAGTGAAGCACAAAATCTGTTTCGGGACAGCAACCTCCCAAGCATTACTTCTCTCTCATTAGAGGTTACTCTTGGTACAAAAATAAAATAAAAAGGATAAGGAGCGGTTATTACAGAGGTAATAAATTCTGAGACTCATCGAAAACTTTTAGGTTATCTCTCAGTAATTACTTTTCTTTAACACCTTTAAGATGGGCATGATAATTTCAATGATGCTCACATAAGAATATGAATTGAAGTAAAGAGAGCATCAAGAAGAAAATATGATACACATTTAAGTCTAACCCACTTCCTATGCATAGGAATCTTGTAAAAAAATAAATCAAAGAAGCACATAGTAACAAGAATGGGTAGATAAAATAAGAGCACTTTGGAACTTTCAATATAAAGAGAGGTGTTTTAGTAACAGGAGAATTCCAACAACCATATTTTCCTCTCTCATAATGATTTGTAGTATCACCATTGAGAAACTCAACAATATAAATATCACACTCATCCTCCTTTGGTAAGCATGGAGGGCGATCAAATAAGGTATTAGTTAAAGAGTTACTCTTATTGGGAGGTAGACATGGGTAGCTGCTCCATTCTTCCTCCTCTTGATCATCACTCTCCTCCTCATTTTCATCCAATGAGCTTCCAATTTCAGCGATTTCTTCTTTCATAGGCTCCTGCAAGGCATTAGTCTCTTCCATTGGTGGAGAGCATCTATTAAGATATTCAAGAATATAGCCATTTTCCTCCTTGTAATTATCAAAGCAAAATTTAAGTATATCATAAACCTCATATTTATAAGGTGCATCATCAGCGTTTTCAAGAAAATAAGAAAGTTTGAATGCACCCATCCAAGCAATAAATTCTTCCATTTGTTCCACATCATAAAAGTCATAATTTCCCTTAACATAAGAAGATATGGTAACATCATCATTATACTCACATTGAAAAGGGAGGTGTTTATACCTCCTACAGCAACAAGTTGTATTAAAGCAATAAGTAACATTATAAGTAGAGCACACATTTGTAGCAATGGTATACAATTTATCAATTTGTTCCATAAGTGTTTCCCTTTTTGTGACAAGCGGTGTTCCTTATAATAATATTTGTGTTCTTCTGTGAACCCAGCTTGCCAATAAGATCTAGTTTCAAAGAAACCAAACATTGATAGGAAGCATGATAAAGCAAGACAATAACAGACCAACAAAAATAACAACTATAGTAGGAACTTTTTTTTTGTATTTTTGATAAAAAGCAGCAAACAAAATAAATTAGAATAAACTAACAAAAACAAATAAAACAAAGTAAAGAGATTGGTTATGAGGGACTCGCCTTGTGAAGATGTCCCTGACTCCTCGGCAACAGCGCCAGAAAAATGCTTGTTGGCGTGTGGTTGACGTGGAAGCTTCTTCTTCAATCCACGGCAACAGCGCTAGAAAGATAGCTTGATGGCCCAACATATCGAGCTTGCTGGGGAACCCCAAGAGCAAGGTATGATGAGCACAACAACAAATTTTCCCTCAGTTATGAAACCAAGGTTATCGAACAAGTAGGACCAAGGAAACACCTCCAAGGTGTTATTTCCAAGTTGGAATCCTGCACAACACAACCACAGAACTTTTCCCCAACTTACAGTGAGGTTGTCAATCTCACCGTTTTTGCTGAAAACAAAGGATTAAACATATTGTGTGGAACAAAGTAATAGCTTGCAGAAAGTAAACAAAAAATAGTAAACAGTTGTAGATTGATGGTAAAATAAAGGACCGGGGTCCATAGTTCACTAGTGGTGATTCACCTTAAGATAGTTGACATGTTCGATGAACAAATTACATCAGGGCAATGGACAAACATCGAGAAAGCATACATGCATATACTAATCATCTTGACTCCTATAAGATTTGATTGGGCATTACAACATTATACATAGACCATAATCAAACTGCATATAAGACTAATAATCCACCCCAGGTTATCATCTGAACCCCCTCCAGTATTAAGTTGCAAGCAACAGATAATTGCATTAAGCATTGCGTGTAAATTAAACAATATGATTGTTCTATGAACAGAGGATTGCTATTTTCTCCCTAGTAGCAACAACACATCTAGTACCTTAGAGATTTATGTCACTTCCCTAGATTACTAGAGGCATGAACCCACTATCGAGCATAAATACTCCCTCTTGGAGTTGCTAGCATCTACTTGGCCAACATATATACTAACAACTGAGAGCATGCAAGATCACAAATAACAAAGACATGATAGAATCAATAATCAATCTGAAATAGCATCTCAATATCCATCGGATCCCCGCAAAAAGAACATGTATGATTACAAATAGATGATCTTGATCATGAACAGAGCTGACAAGATCTAAACATGATAGCACAAAGGAGAAGAACCAACCATATAGCTACTACATGGACCCATAGTCCAAGGATGAACTACTCACGCATCACACCGGAGGCTTGCATGGTGATGAAGAAGGCCTCCAGGGTGAATTCTCCCCTCCGGTAGGGTGCCGAGAAAAGCTTCAGATCCCTCTCGATCTAGGGATGGAGATGACGGTGGGTACAAACTCTTTCGTAGAATTTTGATCCGGTCCTTAGGGTTTCTGTATTGGAGGCAATATATAGTCGAAAGGGGAGGCCGAGGGGGTGCCCTAGGAGGCCACACCACCCCCTAGCACGGGCCAAGCCTGGCCGCGCGGCCAGGTGGTGTGGCCGGCCTATGGCCTCTCTCTGTCTCTTCTTCTGGCTCTGTGTTCCCCTCGGTGAAATATTGACTTTAGATTTTGTTCCGTGCAATTCCGAGAATATTCAATTTCTGACTTTCCTAGAACCAGAAACAACAGAAAACAGGCAGCTGGCACTGTGGCATCTTGTTAATAGGTTATCCCATGAAAGTGTATAAAAATACTCCAAAGTGTGGACAAATAATAAGAAAGTAGATATAAAACAAGCATGGAATATCAAAAATTATGTGTACATTAGCAATGTATCAAGGGGCGGTGACTCACGAGCCGTCACGAGGATAAAAATGGCTTAGGAACCATGGGTGAGGTAACTCATGCTGAGGAACTAGCTACGAGTTCAGAGGTCAGCACTTTAGGTCCTGACGAGCTCAGGCCGTAGAGGGTAAGTGCCTCATGAGATGTCGCAAGGATAAACTGGGTCAGGAACCGTGGGTGAGGTAACTCATGGCCGAGGAATGGGCCGCGAGTTTAGAGCTTGACACTCTAGGTCCTGACGAGCTCAGGCCATGGAGGGGAAGTGCCTCACGAGCCATCGTGAGGATAAACTAGGTCAGGAAGCATGGGTGAGCTAACTCACGGCTGAGGAACACGCCGTGAGTTTATTGGTTGACACTTTAGGTCTTGACGAGCTAAGGCCGCAGAGGGGAAGTTCCTCACGAGCTGTCGCAATGATAAACTGGGTCAAGAACCGTGGGTGAGGTAACTCACGACCGAGGAACGGTCTGCGAGTTTAGAGCTCGACACTTTAGGTCCTGGTGAGCTCAGGCCACAGAGGGGCGGCGCCTCACGAGTTATCGCGAGGGTAAACTAGGTCAGGAACCGTGGGTGAGATAACTCACATCTGAGGAACAGGCCGCGAGTTTAGATCTCGACACATTAGGTCCCGACTAGCTCAGGCCAAGGAAGGGTAGTGCCTCACGAGCCGTCGCAAGGATAAACCGGGTCAGGAACTGTGGGTAAGGTAACTCACGGCCGAGGAATGGTCCACGAGTTGAGAGCTCGACACTTTAGGTCCTGACGAGCTCAGGCCGTGGAGGGGCAGTGCCTCACGAGCCGTCGCTAGGATAAACTGGGTCAGGAACCATGGGTGACGTAACTCACAGCCGAGGAATGGGCCGCGAGTTCAGATCTTGACACTTTAGGTCCTGACGAGCTGCCCCGTAGACCTTACCAGGAGAGAGGGTCGTAGGGACAAACACTCACCGCTAGAGGCATGCACATGTACCGCACGAGGATCTCAAGCACTAGGGACCGTGGGCGAGGTAACTCATGTTCGGGACAGTCCCGTGATTCAGAGATCGGCACCTTCACTACTAGAGAATTGCTTATCAGTGGAGTATATTTTTTGCTATCAATGGCGTATATGGAATGCTCCACTATTCGTAATTAAGTATCAATGGTGCATATCACATATGCGCCATTGATAGTGGGACAACCAGTGACGCATCCTCAATATCCGCCATTGATGTTTTACAAGTGGAGCATATTTCCAAATGCGCCACTTTTGTTGTATGCGCCACTGTCTGAATAAATGATGCACCACTGATATTTTGTACAGGTATACAGAATACAAGGCTCTCAGGTATTTATACAATCACATATATAGGTACATATGCAGGTATTCAAATAGGTACATAGAAATATAGAAACAGATATAATAGTACCAATAGAATTATACATCATCACATCAATTAGAACCCGGCATAGTGACAAGTGCCCGAATATTATACAAGTCTACAACATGTTGATCATTGATGAGTGCATATTTGCATCATGTTTTACATTATTATTTTGCATTGTAGATGTAGGATCTTGGTATTTTATGGCGCTCGCGTGCATATTTTATGTCTGTTTTCACCAGGATCAAGACAGATGATGAATCCAATGGATACAATTATTGAAGAAGTTGTACTATGGAGAAAATGAGTCAAAAAGAACGTAAATCGCTTATTTGGGAAATATTAATAATACCATAAGAAAACCAGAAGCGAACAAGGGAAGCAGGGAGCCCAACGACCAACTGTACTGCGGGAGCAACTCTTCTGCCCATATAGCTCCAACTTTATAGTTGGCGTCGCCTCCGTCTTGTCAAATAGTTTTACCCCGTGCAATTGGATCAAGGAGACGACATATAAAACACCCAAAAATCACAGAAACCTCACCTCCGGAAGGCATCTAGAGGGGGAACTCATCCACAAGGGATCCATCTTCGCCCTGCACAGATCTGGGTGGCTAAGGCATCGATATTCATCATCCACCACTTCATCACCACCATCTCCATCCATCCAATCTACGTCTTGTCTAGATCTTGTTGTAATTCGTATACTCGTTGTGCAATTATACAAGTACTATTCATCTATGATTGTTTCCATTATCATTGCCATGATGTTGATTGCCTTCGTGTCTGAGTAGATCATTAGTTCTTGGGGATATGGAGAAACCCTAGTATGAGATTGAAATAAGATAAAGTCTATTATGATATTGATAGTTGTGACCGTGTGTTAGATTATCTATATCTTGATTTTGAGACAAGTCGACCTCTCAATATTTTCCTTTTGCGGGCACTTGATGGAGGGAACTACTTGTTGGTAGACGTAGGCATGCTAGCACTTACAGTGACTATAAAGTTGTTGGCACTCCTTACATATCAACTTGGGAAATCGAGGAAACTCACGGAACACTATCCATACCATGGGATACGTCCTACTGGATTACGTCCCTTAATAGCGCAGTAATTCGATTGATGTCGATTGGTGACTGTTGTGGTTATGAGGATGATGTGAGAAGGGGTTGTTGCTTATTCATCCATATACGGAGTTCCTCCCACATATACATAGTTGAGAATGTTCATGATGATAATCTTTATCTTAGACCTTTACAATACTAGTGGTGTATCCGTTGCTCCCTGAGAACGCCTTTTCCCTACTAAAGTTCCAATCTCTCTTACATACGCGATACCTACTTTATGTATTAAGTTATTTTTCTTTACTTTATTACTGCTCTGATACCCAACACTCAAAAACACCTTTTTACATAATACTCGCATTTTATCTTGTTACTTAGAACTTTATCTAGCATTTCTATCGCAATAACTATTTCAAAAATTATTAGACTTCAGACTCCTGCTCCTTGTGGGATCGATATCTTTATTTCAAAACTAGCTACAAATGATCTGTGCACTTGCAGTCATCAAGCTATTTTCTGGCGCCGTTGCCGGGGAGCTAAGTGTTGTATGTCTTTTAGTTTTTGCTTATTTATTTTTTTCTTGCTAAATTTTGTTTAGAGTTATAGGTTTCCACCAACTTGATGGAGTTTGAGAAGATAACTAGTGCTAACCCATTCAACCACTTTGAGAAGCCCTATGATATTAATAAAAGAGATAACTCCAATGAGAAGACAAGGGGGTTTGAAATAAATCCTCTACTACTTAGTATTCTACATAAGAAGCAATTTACTAGAGATGAAGAAGATCCTGATCCATATGAGCATATTGATGAAGAAGATCCTCATCCATATGATAATATTGTATGTTTTAAAGATATATGTGGCACTTTTCTATTAACGGAATATACTGCTGATGAGGTAACGATTAAACTTTTTAGTCAAACTTTGACAAGTATAGCTCTCTCATGGTATAGATCTCTACCCCCTAAAGACACTCCTACTTGGGATAATTTAGCTTGTGAATTTGTATCAAAATATTATCCAACTTGTGGTGCATTGTGTGGCTATTTGGTTGAATAATTATCCCCTTGCCAACATCCTTCAGCTCGCCGTCCACGTAATGCAAGAGCGTGAAAGGAGTGCCCTACGCAAGAAACAAGCATCATGAGATGGCGCTACCTAGTCATCAAAGGCAAAGGAGATGAAATATGATCAACATGCATGTGTTGGCCGGCATCATTACCTTGGAGATGGCGTTGAGCTCGGATCATGTCGAGACACCAGTATCATCCTCCTGCTGAGATGCTTACGAAGCACCGTCGGCTGGGCCTTAGTTTTGGCGGAAGGGGGCATCGGTGTGACATACGGCTGGGTGTTAGCGCTGGCAGGAGGTGCCACTAGAGCGACCACTGGTTGTGCGTTGGTGTTGGTGCCGGCTGGAGGGGGCACCAGAGCGACCGGATGCATCTCGACGTTGGCGGTCTCAAGCGTCACCTCGTCCGGCGACACGTGTTGGATCGAGTTGCTGCAAGAGAGGTTGGGAAACACGAGCGGACCTCGTCGATCTGCCGCATTCCAAGCAGCAAGCCCCTCCCATAGCTCATTGGGAAATATCTCGCGGATCTTTTCTTGCACTTTCTCATTGATCCGCCTCGGCATCTGTTGCATCTCCTTCCGGAGCACTTCAACCTCGTGTTTTGCACTTTCCACCGCCACGGCCTTCCCCTCTTTCTTCACCTTTGGGTCCTCTTTCCTGAAGTTGCCAACCTTGTCGTATGTACCATAGTTGGGCACGCGGCCAAATGAAGTCGGCAGCACAGAGTTGGCCCTCCCCTTGAACACACTTTGTTGAAGGGCGTGTCCCACCATGGGTCCGCCGTCGACCCCTGGGACAAGCTCGCACTTGAGGCACAAGACTTTTCTTTGTCTCTATGTAGAGAAGGAAAGTGATCCCATTTAGAAATTTGGCTTCATTACTTAATTAGAAACGCAGATCGGCTCCACGATAAATTCCTTGCTAGCCTTTTTCTTGAACTTCCTCACATCATCGTCGTCGGTAATGAATTCCTTGAGTTCTGGGTGGAGATAGTAGCGGGAACGGACAAACTGCATCACCTGCTCGTCTGTGAATTTGTGCCACAGGTAATCTTTCCCTAGACAGGGATACTCTGCGTTCTCCTTTGCGCAAACGGCCTTTTTCCTCGGTAACCGCCACTTCTGCAATGTTGGTTACCTATGTTCAGCTCGCGCATACGCCTCCCCCAGTCGGCCCATTCCTGACCTTTCAGATAAGTGCAATCTGCCTTCAACTTGATGAACTCATCTTCGTCAAGCATCAACTCGGTCTTCTTTCTCTCCTCCCAACTTTTACCTTCGTTAATCCTCCTCTTCACTCGGCTTTTCTAGCTGCTCAAGGCAGTGCTCATCCTCGTGAAGGCTAACTTGTTTACATTGTTCCCTTTGAGTTTTTGCTTATGGTACTCATCTAGGAACTTGTACCGTTTGTGAACCTTCCCAATGAGGAGCTCTTGCAACCGCCTATTGTACTTTCTTATGTTCTTTTGGTTGATTCTCATGCTCTCCCACACGATGCACCCGATTTGTAGGCCGTACCTAGCGGCAAGCTTTGCAGGCTCCACGGGTTGGCCACTCGGTTTCACAAGGGTGAACTCTTCGCGGTTGATGCTGAGTTTCAGCAGCGTCCGGTCCAGCCTTTCCGCCTTCTTCTTCCTAACGGGCGGAGAGGCGCCATCGCCATCCACGCGATCACCACCATGACTTGCTTTGGCCTCCTTGTCGCCATTACTGCTTCCTTCATCGTCGCCATCTTCGGCCTCCTCCTCATTTAAATAGACTCCTCGTTATCTTCATGCGCCACAGCTTCAGCCTCCTCATCAACTTCATAGGCTGCAGCTTCGGCCTCCTTGTTGGACCCCGCTTAAGTCATTGTCAAACCACCAAAACTCGAGGTTGGCTATTTTTGCTTGTTCTTCGATGCTCATGGGCTGAGAAGGGCCAGCCCCGACGTCTTTGTATTTGCTCGACATGTTTGTAGTTCATAGAAAAAATGCAACAATTTAATTATTACAAGCTAGAGTTGAACGAAAAATTTAGCATGACCTTTGCTGTTTTTTTATCCTAGGAGTGCCCATTTCTCAACCTAAATGGAAGTGAATCAACACTTCGGGAGAAATGGGCAACTCAAATGAATTCCTTGCAACAGTTTTCATACAAAATTGATGAAAGCCATCCAATCACACATATACAAAGAGCAAAAAATAGCTCCAAGTGTAGCAAATTACTGCAAAATAAGCTCAAGGACACAGCTTGTAGGTGGTGGTCAGCAGCCCAGAATACCACTAACATGAGAATGAAATAACTCTAGGTGCAAAATAGCTGACAGTTATTAACATGAGCAGAAAACTCTAAAATAAAGCACTGAAATGACAACTTTTATCCACTACCACCTTGGCTTAACTGAACTTATATTGTCTAGATGACAGTGATTGTTTAAAATGATTCCTAGAACTCGAATCATATAGATGGTTCCTATCACAATGAACATATCCTACACTGACCGTAAAATTAGATCAACTCTTCTCTTTCAAAACAAAAATTTGATTATCAATGTTAAGTTCCAGTTCCACATACAAGATATGAAATATCCCGAATTGGTTTGTACTTTAAAAAACCTCACTAAGAAATTGTGTTCTCCTTAACCCTCATGATTTCCCATTCACAGCAAGCATAAACAAATTTCTAGACTCAAGCATAGAAATATGTGCTGAAATGAACAGTATTCCGACAACTGAAGCAAATATATACTACATACTGTATTTCTCACGACAAGAGGAAGCACACATAAACTATTCAGCACATGCATAATTTTCTAAACTCGAGGTCAAACACACATGAGCCAAGTGCTTCTTTAAAAATATACAATTCAGAAGGACACATGAGCCACGTGCAATTCAGTTCAGTTATTTTGATGCCACCTGGAATCAAACTACGCATCTAAAACAGATCTTTGTGCAAGAACTAAAGATAAATTAAGATGGGCAAGACATGCATCTAAAGGCAGAATTCATTATACAAATCTAGAAGATGAAAGCATAAACACATGCATAACTATTCTCTTATACTCACTGAAATAGCAAAGATAAGCAGTCAAAGCATGCATTCAAGCAGTACAAGGTTAAACAGTCCAGCTAACTAAAACTAGGTACGTAGAAGCCTGAGCTGAAGTAAAAGTGTCTGACCAAACTAAACATGAATTTAAATGCTACGTATTGAAATATTTGTAACATCATGCATGTCAGACTAACTTAACCCTCGACATCCTCAACACTGACAACCATGTCCAATTCATACTTATTCGTATGGCAATGGTTAAGAATGGCTTTCTAAATGTAGTCCTAGAAGAGAAACCTTTCTCAATTAACTTGTGATGTACTCCTATCCAATGCCATTTATCTTATGATGTGCTTATCAATTGGAAACACGCTAGGGCTGAAATGCTTAGGGCTATAGTTCAAATCAGCTTTTAAATAATCATGTACTAGCTGAAATGTTCAGTGGTCTTTTGAGGCTATTTTTGATTCGAGACTAGTCTGAATTTGTATAGTATCCAAAGTGGACTCCGTATAATTTTTCTGCACATGGTTCTAAATCCAATCTTCTTATAGAATGACTGAATTTGTCATTGCAGATACAAAAAAGGCTATGTTTGACAGTCCAGTGAGCAGATCGTGCTAATTATAAACACTAGTGGATGGATTTTGACATAGAGCAGTAACAGAGCACTCATAAATCAATAAAACAACAACCAGTGACATGAATATTTAACTAACATGAGGTCAGAACACAAACAAATCAAAGCTAAGGCAAATATGCTGCAACATTGAACTGTCACAAGTTCAGAACACAAACAAACCACTCACAATTAACCAGCCAAACAGGAGCTGGGTTGCTGACTACGATGAGAAGGGACCTGTTTTGTTTCCATGTTCTACAACCAGATGGTAGAGAATGGGGAATGGGCATGCGAAATGGGGTGGTGGAGGAGGGGAATGGGGAGGGGGAGGCTCACCTTTGAGGTTAGAGACAAGGAAGGCAATGGTGGATGGGGCGGCTCCTGGTTGCTCCACGGGGACGGGGTGGCGCTCCTGGTGCTCCCCCTCCTCCTGGTTGCTCCACGGGGATGGGGCGACACTCCTGGTGCTCCTCCTCTTCGTAGCTGGCGGTGCTCCTAGAGGTGGCGACACCAGGAGGTCGAGATCAGGGGAAGGGAGGGGGAGGGGAGAGGTTGGAGAGGCTCACTGGCAGTAGGGGCGACAGGGCGACTCCTTCGGTGGTGTGCGGCGGCAGGGGCGATAGGGAACGGCTCGATCGCGCGCACTAGGGTTAATACGCATGGTCGAAACAGGGGAATGTGAGAAGGGCGCTAGGGTTCCTATGTTTGGCCAATCGTTTTTTTTTGGCTAAGTGGAAAACATCTGTGGCGCATATTGTCCAATATGCGCTATTGATATGAGGCACTTAGCCAAATAAGACGATGCCTCATATGTGACAACAACAAAAGCCTACCGCAGTAGTTTGAATCCTGGGGCAAAACCTGGGGCATCCAGGTTCGAATCCTGGTTGCCTTACAATTTGTTTTCAATTTTTTTCAATTTTACAAAATATGTTCCAAAATACTTGTGGAAGTAATTATGTTTAACATTAATATGATTTTAATATTTTACAAAATATGTTCCAAAATACTTGTGAAAGTAATTAAGTTTAACATTAATATTTTTAATATGTTACAAAATATGTTCCAAAATACGTGTGGAAGTAATTAAGTTTAACATTAATATTTTTTTAAATGTTCCAGAATACTTGTCATTAATTATTTTTTAATATATTTGTCATTAATATTTATTTAATGTTATCTAGTATATTTTGTAACAAATAGTAATTAAGTTTAACATTCACAAATCTATTTAAAACAAGGACATCCGTTTGCAAGTCTATTTATTTTAAATAAATCTATTAATTTCTTTAAAAAATACTAGTCACATGAACTTAAATATCCATACATACACACGAATTTATCGGTGGCGTATATTTTGCAACATGCGCCATTGGCAAAACAATGTTACTGGCGCATCTCCAATATACGCCATTGATAATCCTGCCACCTTTCTGAGTTGTGGAATCCAGGTGGGGCCCACAATTTATCAATGGCACATTTTGTGGAAGATGCGACATTGGAGTGTATATATCAATGGCGCATATGGTCATATGCGATCATTGACATTTGGTCCATAGCTCTCCGGGGTGCCGGGCCCAGATTATTAGTGACGCATTTTTCTCAATGTGCGCCATTGGATAAACAAAATATCAGTGGAGCATATCTTTAAATGCGCCACTAATAATTATCAGTGGAGCATATTCAAAAAATGCTCCACTGATAATAAATCTATCCATAAGCCTTTCTCTATTAGTGTTAGGCTCTGATGCTGACGGGGGACTGGCCCGGTGGAAGTTACCGTCCCCTGCCCCCGCTCGCGCGGAGCGTGTGAGGGAAATGTGGTGGCATGGTTTTTCGGAGAAATGCTTTTTCAGGGAAAAACCAAATAGCCAAGCGTGTGTGCAACACATGATGCAAGGGAGCACCAGCAGTGCGTGAATATTACAATGCCACCGTGGGGTTTAACGAGAGGCGAAACCATAAGGGGTGAGGGTTTCTCGGGGTTCACCTTCAAAAAGTTGCGGAGTCAAGCACGCCATTCGGAGTGGTTTGTCCACCTTCTAGCAGCATGTCTGTTGGCCCATCCGACAACTCAGTTCCCAAGGGCAGCTGGCGTTGTACGGGCGCTAGGTTTAGTCCATGGGGAAGTACGGAGACCCCGCGTCGTTGTCGTCCTCGGGAGGCACCTCATCCCTTGCGAGGGCGGGTGTTGGTGCCCCCGGGCTCCTTTTGAGGTCGTGAGCGCCGGCCACGTCCTTTCCCTCACGAGGCGGGAACAGAGTGACTGATGCTCTCTTTTTCATGGCGTTCTCTTGGGCCATCATCTGCTTCCTCCTGGTTGAGCATCCGACGTAGTCCAGGGCATCCACATCCTCGAGGTAGGTGGTGGTAGCAGTCTTGTAGCCGCGCTCTAGGGAGTGTAAGGCTTCCACTTCGTCGCAATGAACCGTGATGACTCCGCCACTACTGCCAGGCATCTTGATCATGTTGTAGACATGGTGAGTAGCAGCCATGAACTTGGCCAGCGTGGGGTAGCCTAGGATGATGTTATACGAGAGGTTGATGTGTGCCAGATCTAAGTCGATGAGCTTGGTGCAGTAGTTGTCGCGTGTCCCAAATGTGATAGAGAGGTTCACCTGTCCGATGGGCATGGTGGATCCGCTGGTCACCCCGTAGAACGGCATGGTCAGCATCACCCTGTCATACGTCACCTGCAGCTGGGCGAAACTCTCGGTGGAGATCACGTTCAAGCCCGCACCTCCATCGATGAGGGTTTTCGTAACTGCGATGTTGTTGACGGTGGGGGTGCAGATCGGGGGGAGGGTGCCCACGGGCATGGTGGATATGGGGTGGTCGTTGGCGTCGAAGGTGATCGCGCACTGGGACCACTTGAGCTTTGGTGAGGGGACTCCCGACCTGGCAGCTACGACCTCACGAGTGAGTTGCTTGAAGTGCCGGTTGGACGCCCGGGCTTGGGAACCACCGAGGATGTAGACTATGGCACCCTGTGGCACTTGGTAGCCTCCGGGGGTCCTCGGCACATCCTTTTTCCTGGGGGTGTGAGTGTTGTTGTGAGGCATTGGCTTGATGGCCTGTTGGGGGCGTCGCGTCCGCCTGAATTCTTGTTCAAGCGGTCGCCTCCCTGATTGCCGCCGCCCTGGCCACCTCGCTCGCCGCCTAACCTCCCCTTCCTCTGGCTGTTGCACAGGTCACGGAGTTTCTTGAGCTCGTAGCAGTCGTCGGTGGGGTGGCCTGGCTTCTTGTGGAAGTGGCAGTACGAGATGTCATCCCACTCCCTTTCACCATTCCCCTCGCAAGGGTGATGGCCCAAAATATATCGAGCTCGTTGGGGAACCCCAAGTGGAAGGTATGATGAGCGCAACACCAAGTTTTCCCTCAGTACGAAACCAAGGTTATCAATCCAGTAGGAGCAAGGAAACACCCCAAAGGTGTTGCTAGCTGAACGTTGGCAGGGCGCACTACCAGTGCCAGCAGCAACATGGAGACCTGCACAACACAACCACATAACTCTGTCCCCAACTTGCGATGAGGTTGTCAATCTCACTAGTTTTGCTGAAAACAAAGGATTAAACATATCGAATGGAAAGAAGTAATAGTTTGCAGAAAATAATCACAAAGTAGTAAACAGTTTGTAGATTGACTGTAAAAGAAAGGACCGAGGTCCATAGTTCACTAGAGGTGGCTCTCCTTAAGATAGATAACATGTTGGGTGAACAAATTACAGCGGGGCAATTGACAAACATCGAGAAAGCACACAAGCATATACTACTCATCTTGAGTCCTTTGAGATTCGATTGGGCATTACAACATTATACATAGACCGCCATCCAACTGCATCTATGACTAATAATCCACCTTCAGGTTATCATCCGAACCCCCTCCAGTATTAAGTTGCAAGCAATGGATAATTGCATTACGGATTGCATGTAATGTAAACAATATGATTGTTATATGAACAAAGGATTGTTGTTTTCTCTCTAGTAGCAACAGCACATCTAGTACCTTAGAGATTTCTGTCACTTCCCCAGATTACCAGAGGCATGAACCCACTATCGAGCATAAATACTAACTCTTGGAGTTGCTAGCATCTACTTGGACAAGATAGCTACTAACAACAGAAAGCATGCAAGATCACAAATAACAAAGACATGATAGAATCAATAATCAATATGAAATAGCATCTCAATATCCATCGGATCCCCATAAACACAACATGCAGAATTACAAATAGATGATTTTGATCATGAACGGAGCTCACAAGATCTAACCATGATAGCACAAAGGAGGAGAACCAGCCATCTAGCTACTAA
This sequence comes from Avena eriantha, assembly GCA_910589775.1. Taxonomy (NCBI): domain Eukaryota; kingdom Viridiplantae; phylum Streptophyta; class Magnoliopsida; order Poales; family Poaceae; genus Avena; species Avena eriantha. The sequence continues at coordinate 193,641,115 of OU342740.1, read as the reverse complement.
TGGACCCATAGTCCAGAGATGAACTACTCACGCATCACACCAGAGGCTTGCATGATGATGAAGAAGGCCTCCAGGGTGAATTCCCCTCTCTGGCAGGGTGCCAAGAAGAGCTTCAGATCCCTTCCGATCTAGGGACAGAGACGACTGCGGCTATAGACTCTTTTGTGGATTTTTGATCGGGTACTTAGGGTTTCCGTATTAGAGGAAATATATAGGTGGACGGAGAGGCCGAGGGGTTGCCTGGGCTGGCCACACCACCCCCTGGCGCGGCCAAGCCTGGCCGCGCGGCCAGGTGGTGTGGTCGCCCTCTGGCCCTTCTCCGTCTCGTATTCTGGCTCCAGGTGTCCCCGGGTAAAATAATAACTTTGGCTTTTGTCCCATCCAATTCTGAGAAAATTCATTTTCTGACTTTCCTGGAACCAAAAATAGTAGAAAACAGGCAGCTAGCACTGTGGCTCTTGTTAACAGGTTAGTCCAAGAAATCATATGAAAAGTACTCCAAAGTGTGGACAAAACATAACAAAGTAGATAAAACCAAGCATGGAACATCAAAAATTATAGATACATTTGCAATGTATCAACATCCCCAAGCTTAACTCCTGCTCGTCCTCGAGTAGGTAAGTGATAAAAAGAAAGAATAATTTTTTGAGGCGACATGCACCATCATAAACTTAATCAAAGTATTTGTAAAACATTGATAGCTGGGATCACAATACTTCAACATAGCATGAAAGATAAAGTTCTAGCAATAAGACAAAGAAACCATGTTGCAACATGAAAAGGCACAAACAAAAGATTCATGAATAACAATGCTTTGCAAGACGTTTGTTTGTTTCACATAAAGAAAACATAGCATAGTGGCATTCAGCTTGTCCCTCATAGAGTAGCAAAACATAAATGTATAAGACACCTTCAAAGTTTATAAGAGTGACTAGATACAAATAGTTTAAAACAAGCAATATCAAGGTATGCATCAATCAACAAGTCTTGGGACAATGCACATAGAGCTAAGAATGGCCACTATGCTCTCAAAGGAGGTGCATAAAGATAGAAGGTGGGACTCAACATAAAAGTAAAAGAAAGGCCTTCATAGAAGGAAGTAGGGATTCAAGTCTCATAAATAGCTTCCAAAAATTATGGTACTTATTAGCTTTCAGCTCTCATTGCCCTTATCATAAGCATCTTGAAGGTGATTAAGGTTAAAGTACCACAACTAAGAGGATATTCTTGATAAGTTATAAGCTGAAATCTCATGCCCCTTACTTACGAAGACCGAACCTCATGCTACTCAACATGAGTCACGAGTAAGCTCTTGTCATTATAAGTACATATGTATCATAAAGAACCGCCAACGGGGTACCCCTTGCACATGATACAGGAGCTATCCCATAATCAAAATGACAAGGCAAGCAGACAATGACCATCTCAGCGATCTTTTTATTTGCTATTTGCATAGATTTTTATTGAGGATGCTTCATAGAGTGCTCATTATGCTGATGCTGCAAGTTTCCACCATGATTAGGAATGGCTTAGGCTAGCGGCCCAGGAGTTTCTCTAGCACACATACAAACTCCATGATCTTACAAGTTCCACCTTTATTTTACACCACCGGGATCCATAAGCAAAAGAACATGATATCAATGGGGTACAAAGTACAAGTGCAATGTTGAAAGCGTTCCCCATGATACATGGTTCTGCTAACTTCAAATTATAAAGGGCAAGCATATACACAACAAAGATGGACCCAGTGGTTCAAGTATATTAAATGCAAGAAAGTAAAGTGTGCCATCAAGTTCGTGAGAGCTTTAATCACTAATTTTCACATAACAAGTTTAATTCGGAAGGTAGACAAAAACATGAATATACTTGGAATAGCAAAAGATAGTAGGTAGGTATGGTGGACTCTTTGAAATAACTTGGTTTTAGAAGTTGGATGCATGAGTGGGACTCATACTTGGTTGCGGAGGCTAGTAAAAGACTGGGAGCGACAAACTAAGAGAGCAATAATGGCCATAATCATGCAGAGCGACAAAACATCATTGATCAAGGCATAAAGTGATACTACAAGTTGAAAACTAAAGGATCATAAAGTCTATGGTGACTTGGGATAGTCATAACATGGTGTGAGCATGCGCCAAGTCAACCCAAATAAAGCATCAAAGGAGAATACCACAATACTATGCTTTAATATGCTAAAACAACGCATGATTCATCCAAGGCACATTAAGAAATCTCAATTGTTTATAACAAGTCATGCTACAGTAAAGAATACTAAGCATAAAGCCAAAACAATATCAAGCATGGCATGACAAAGCATAGGCCACAGTCAAAAACAAGCTCGATTTACCACTCAAGCATGAACTTTCCTACTCTTTTCAAATCCAAACTAAACTATTTGAAAACCAATGTATGAAAGAGGGGGTACAACCAATTTATTCATAAAACTAAGCAAACCAAGCAAACTAAAAACGAGAATTAAAACGAAAAAGAAGACGCTCCAAGAACAACACAATTGTACATGAAAATAAAAAATGAAGCGTTTGGAAGAAACCTGGGATTTTTATTGATGAAGAGGGGGATGCCTTGGGCATCCCCAAGCTTTGACGCTTGTACTTCTTGGATATTTCTTGGTGTCAAAAGCGTTGCTTCCACAAGCTTGAGCTTTAGTCCATCCTTCATCTCATTACGCATTCCTTCCATACACCTGAAATTTTCCTTCATACAAAACTTCACACAATCTTTATTAGCAACATTAGTGCACTCTAGATAATAGGTCTTTAGGTTCAGTTCTAACACCAATAAAACTTCCATTAAAACACTAGCTACTGTAGAACTTCCCTCAAAAAGCTCAATTCCCCAAAAGAACTCAAAAAGGAACCAACAAGAAGCAAGTGCAAAAAATGGCAGAAATCTGTCAAAACAGACCAACAGGTAAAGACGAATTTTTTCGAAGACCTTCTCTTGCTCAAATCAAAAAGTGTTATACTAACGAAAGTTAGATAACAACCTGAGGAAGAAGCAAAAACATTCCCGCCTCAAAAGGATGTTCACAGATTTTATACGAATTTTTATGGTGAAGCACAGAAATCTCTTTCGGGACAGCAACTTTTCCAATCACTACTTCTCTCTCATTAGAGGTTACTCTTGGCACAAAAAGCCAATAAAAGGATAAGAAGCGGTTATTACTGAAGTAATAATTTCCAAGACTCATCTAAAACTTTTGGATTATCTCCCAATAAGTACTTTTCTTTAACGCCTTTAAGTTAGGCATAAGAAGCAAAAAAAAGATCAAGTGTTCTCAAATGAAGAAGCATTAAGAGAAAATTTTGTTTTCATAGGAGAGGCAAAATAAATCTTCTCTCTCTTCTTAGGGAAGTGTTCTATACCTTTCTTGAGTGGGAGTTGATATTTAATTGTTCGTTCTTTCATATCAATAATTGCACCAACAGTTCTAATAAAAGGTCTTCCCAAAGTAAGAGGACAAGAAGCATTGCATTCAACATCCAAAAAATAGAAATCAACGGGGACATAGGCATTGTTAACCATAATAAGAACATCATTAATACTCCCCATGAGTTTCTTTTTAGCATTATCATCAAGTGGGACATTTAAATAACAATCTTCAAGTGGTGGCAAATCAAGCATATCATAAATCCTTCTAGGCATAATAGAAACACTACTATCAAGATCACATAAAGCTTTGAAATAAAAATCATTCACTTGTATATTAATGATGGGTTCCCAACCATCTTATTGTTTTATAGGAATAGAAGCTTTATGTTTCATCTTTTCTTCTTTAAACTTTATAAGAGCTTTAGTAATGTGTTTTGTAAAGGCCATGTTCGTAGCACTAGCATTAGGACTTTTAGCTAGCTTTTGTAGGAACTTAATAACTTCAGAGATATTGCAACCATCAAGATCGAAATCATAATTATCTTCTAAAGTAGTAGAACTATTACTAGCCTCAACACTAGTGGTAGTGATAGTGGAAACACTAATGTTTCTAGCAATTTCATCTTCCCTTTCCCACTTAGCATGTAATTCAGCTAATAGTCTAACATTTTCATCAATTCTTACTTGTATGGCATTAGTGGTTGCAAAGGGATTATCATTAGTTTCAGGTTTAGCAGCCATTTTATTAATCAAAGAGGATTCAGCTTCAGACAAAGATGATATTCTTTCAGCATTAGAGAGTTTCAATTGTAAACTAGGAATTTCCCTATTTAGACTCTCAAGTTGATGGCTAATGTTCTTTAAAATGGCAGATTGTTCCTCCATAGTATTAGTGAATAGTTTATTTTACTCGTATTGCATTTGCATGAAGTTTTTAGTGGCTCTTTCAACTTCTAAAATTCTTCCCTCACTAGGTGCTCTAGGTTTGCCATTATAACCATAAGTATTATTAGGAGGATAGGCCTATAATTGTTATTACCATAAGCATTGTTGCCAAAATTATTATTTCTTATAAAGTTCATATCAACTTGCTCTTCTTGAGCAACCAAAGAGGCTAAAGGAACATTATTTGGATCAATATGGGTTTTCCCACTAACAAGGATAGACATAATAACATCAATCTTATCACTCAAGGAGGAGGTTTCCTCAACAAAATTTACCTTCTTACCTTGTGGAGATCTTTTGATATGCCATTCCGAATAGTTAACCATCATATTATCCAGAAGCTTTGTTGCAGCACCCAAAGTAATGGTCATAAAGGTACCTCCAGCAGCAGAATCCAATAGGTTCCTTGAAGAGTATATCAATCCTACATAAAAAGTTTGGATGATCATCCAAGCAGTCAGTCCATGAGTGGGACAATTCTTTACCAAAGATTTCATTCTTTCCCAAGCTTGAGCAACATATTCATTATCAGGTTGTTTAAGCTTCATTATTTCACTTCTCATAGATATAATCTTAGAAGGAGGATAGTATTTTCCAATAAAAGCATCTTTGCATTTAATCTAAGAATCAATATTATTCCTAGTTAGGGAATTTAACCATTATTTAGCTTTTCCTCTCAAAGAGAAAGGAAACCATTTAAGCTTAATAATATCTCCATCTATATCCTTTTTCTTTTGCATCTCACAAAGTTCAAGAAAGTTATTTAGAAAGTAGGTTTAATCTCAAAGAAAGTAGCTTCGGGAACATGTGGAGCAATAGGTGTGCTCATGAAATCATTGTTGTTGGTGCTAGTGAAGTCACACAACTTAGTATTTTCAAGAGTAGTCATTTTTTTATGTTTTTAATAAAGAAAGCAAACTAGTAAAACTATTTTTTTTGTGTTTTTGATAAAGAAACAAGCAAACAAAATTAAAGTAAACTAAGAAAAACAAAAATAACAAAGTAAAGAGATTGGTTATGAGGGACTCCCGTTGTGAAGATGTCCTTGACTCCCCGGCAACGGTGCTAGAAAATATGCTTGATGACCCAAAATATATCGAGCTCGTTGGGGAACCCCAAGAGGAAGGTATGATGAGCATAGCAGCAAGTTTTCCCTTAGTACGAAACCAAGGTTATCAATCCAGTAGGAGCAAGGAAACACCCAAAGGTGTTGCTAGCTGAACGTTGGCAGGACGCACTACTGGTGCCAGCAGGAACGTGGAGATCTGCACAACACAACCACATAACTCTGTCCCCAACTTGCGATGAGGTTGTCAATCTCACCGGTTTTAATGAAAACAATGGATTAAACGTATCGAATGGAAGGAATTCAAACTTTGCAGAAAATAAACACAAAGCAGTAAACAGTTTGTAGATTGATTATAAAAGAAAGGACCGGGGTCCATAGTTCACTAGAGGTGGCTCTCCTTAAGATAGATAACATGTTGGGTGAACAAATTACAGCGGGGCAATTGACAAACATCGAGAAAGCACACAAGCATATACTACTCATCTTGAGTCCTTTGAGATTCGATTGGGCATTACAACATTATACATAGACCGCCATCCAACTGCATCTATGACTAATAATCCACCTTCAGGTTATCATCCGAACCCCCTCGATTATTAAGTTGCAAGCAATAGATTATTGCTTTACGAATTGCGTGTAAAGTAAACAATACGATTTTTCTATGAACAAAGGATCGTTGTTTTCTCCCTAGTAGCAACAGCACATCTATTACCTTAGAGATTTCTGTCACTTCCCCAGATTACAAGAGGCATGAACCCACTATCGAGCATAAATACTAACTCTTGGACTTGCTAGGATCTACTTGGCCATCTAACAATGTAAAGCATGCAAGATCACAAATAACAAAGACATGATAGAATCAATAATCAATCTAAAATATCATCTCAATATCCATCGGATCCCCGCAAACACAACATGCAGAATTACAAATAGATGATCTTGATCGTGAACGGAGCTCACAAGATCTAAACGTGGTAGCACAAAGGAGGAGAACCAGCCACCTAGATACTACATGGACCCGTAGTCCAGAGATGAACTACTCACGCATCACACCGGAGGCTTGCATGATGATGAAGAAGGCCTCCAGGGTGAATTCCCCTCTCCGGCAGGTTACATACTCTTTCGTGGATTTTTGATCGGTTACTTAGGGTTTCCGTATCAGAGGCAATATATAGGCGGAAGGAGAGGCTGAGGGGGTGCCTGGGCTGGCCACACTAGTCCCTGGCATAGACCAAGCCTGGCCGCGTGGCCAGGTGGTGTGGCCGCCCTATGGACCTTCTCCGTCTCGTATTCTGACTGCAGGTGTCCCCTGGTAAAATAATAACTTTGGCTTTTGTCTCGTCCAATTCCAAGAATATTCATTTTATGACTTTCCTAGAACCAAAAACAGTAGAAAATAGGCAGCTGTCACTGTGGCTCTTGTTAATAGGTTAGTCCAAGAAATCATATGAAAAGTACTCCAAAGTGTGGACAAAACATAATAAAGTAGATAACACCAAGTATGGAACATCAAAAATTATAGATACATTTGCAATGTATCAAAGGGCTCTTCCGAGTTGACTCCGCTACCAGGACGGTGGCGGTCTTGTGCTTGGGTTCCTTGTATTTGCTCTTGGATGAGCATGAAGCCTTGGGGATGGCTTATGCCTCGGCGAGGCTGAACATCCACACGGCCTCCGCCTTGGCGCACTTCTCGGCCATGACGAAGAGCTCTGCCACGGTGGTGTGGCTCTCGCCCCAGATCCCAATCTTCTCCCTCATCTTCACATCCTTCACGCCCTCGGAGAAAGAGGTGATGACGTTAGAGTCTGAGATTTTGGGGATCTTGTTGCGGACTAAGTTGAACCTCTGCAAGAACTTGAAGAGGGTCTTTCTAGGATGCTGGTGTATCTGGCGGAGGTCGTAGTCCTTGAAGTTGGAGCTGAAGAGGGAGCTGAGCTTTGCCAATGAGTCGATCAACTCCTCGGGGAGGTTCATCAGCCAGGTACTGGCCGTCTCCTTGAGGCATAGGGGGAACTAATTTGCCATGACATGATCGTCTCCTCATGCCGCCTCGACGCCCTTTCTATAGAGTTGAAGAAACTTACACGAGTTAGTTGTGCCATCGTAGCATGCCGACATCTCCGGGTGGAACTTGTGGGGCCAGACCACACGGCGGAGGCCTTTGGTGAAGGCGAGGCAGCTATTGGCATGCACCACCTTGCCGTTGGCGAGGCCCACATAGTTCTGCTGCCCTGCGGCCGCGATTTCCTCGTCGAGGAGGTCCTTGCGCTCGCGCGGTTGCACCTCGGCTGCGGGAGGTGAGATGACCTGGCAGCTATTTGCGAGCGGCAAAGTGGCGTTGTCCGGCTTTGTCGCCTCTCCACGTCAACGGGCCGAAAGGGAGCCAACAGCCCCTGGCTCCAGGCCTTCAGGCCGAGCCCCTGGGTCCCTCAGGGGAGAGGGTGGCAGTGTCAAGGAGTTCTGTGATCCGGCCGTGCCACCTATTCTGACACTGCTCAGCCAGAGGGTGGTCTAGGAACTCGAACACCATGCACTTGGCGGCATCTGGGGTGCACTGCTCAAGGTGGCCATGAGCGATGCGGTGCAGGAGAGCGACATAACACCGTGTGAGGATGGAGTGGATTCCCGTGACGGGCGGTATGAGTACCCCCTCGTACTCCGTCCATGGAACTTGCTCGGAGGCGACGTGCTGTGGAGCCAGCTCTGTCTGAGCCTTTCTCGCAGCGTGACAGAGGGCTCACTCGGCGCGCATCTCATTGCTGGCCAACATGCTGCTGAGGTCGTCTAAGGTCTTGAAAGCGCACCTCAGCCCACTACCTGGCACGCCAAATGTCGGAGATTTGTCCCACGAAGGAACTAGGGTGCGACGGTACCTTGGTTCAAGAAAGGGGGCTGAATACACGATTCTGGAGAAACTCAGTGACAACAACGGTGACGACGTGAGCACATGATAGAGAGAGGACACCGAGGGTTGTTTACCTAGGTTTGGGAACCTCGTGAGGAGGTAAAGCCTCTACTCCTGCTTTGTTGTATTGCTCGCGTGCCTCACGCGGTTACAATGGAGGATGGAAGTCTAGGGTTCTTAGATCTCTGGGATCCCCCCTTCCAAGGTAGGAGAAGGGCTCCTTTTATAGGGCGGTGTCGGGCCTCTTCCCCTGGTCTATGGATGGGAAGGGTCACCAGTTGGTAAAGTAGCCTCCCTTTTTCCCAGTTTCTCTTCATCTGGCGCTGCCTACTATCCCCTTAACAATCAAACGGCAACTGGTGTACCCACTATGCTGAGGTCTTTGGTCCCCCTGCTGCAAGGAAAGGCAGGTGGACGGGATCTTCCTTTTCCGAGGAAAATGGCGATGGTGCAGTGATTGCACCCCTTGTCGTTACCCGCCCACTCGCTGATTGCTTAGCTATTTTACTAAAGGGCCCAGGTCATGCTCCAACGCACTCTCGGGAGGCTCTGCAGGCACTTTTGCTCGGCAGGGTGTTTCCTCGGAGGGGGGACCCTCTCGAGGGATAACCCGTCCGTTCTCATCTTAGGAGCTAACGAGGGCTCGCGAGGGTACGGTATCTCGAGGCGCTGGGGGCTGCCAACCGTCGGGACGTGGTACCCCAATTGCCAGGGCCCCGACATAATGTTCCTTGATTATCAGCCAATTTAGAGATATATTTATCAAAACCTGCTGCTCGATGTTGTAAACCTTTAATTTTTGAACTTATGATTGAGATAGAATTGTTTAATTCATCAATCATGGTAGCATGGCTAGATACTTATTCAATGAGGTTCTTATTTGGATCTTGTTGTTTTTCTAAGTTCTCATTAGTTTGTGGATTGATTGTAGGTTTCCATTTGTTTTCATTAGCATTAGGATATGGAATCAAAGGATAGTTGCCATAGTTGTTTTGAGTATAAGGTGGCCTACCATAAGAATTGTTATTGTTGTTCCCATACCCATTAGTTCCAAAGTTCATTATGTAATTTACATCTACATTTTCTTGATTGTTCCCAACTATGTCTTGCAAGGGAACATTACCCATATTTTTCTTGGACACATAAGCGAGTATGGCATCCTTTTTACTAGATAAATATTCTACTTCTTCAATTGAATTTACTTTTGTAGATTATGGGTTTGGTGCTCTTTTAGTGTGTCATTGATTACGATTTTGTAACATGTTTTCTAAGATAGCTTTGGCTTCAGGAATAGTTTTACTCATGAATGATCCCCCTATAGTGGAATCTAGCATGCTTCTAGACATATAGTATAACCCACTATAGAAAGAGTGTAAAACAATCCATTCATTTACTCCATGTGATGGGCAAGTCATAAGCATGATTTTAATTCTTTCCCGAACTCCTGCTACATGTTCATTGTCATTTTGTTTAAAGGGTAGTAAGTTATTTATGTTTTATAGGATTTTGATAGGTGGGTAATATTTATTTATGAAGACTTCTTTAAGATCATCCAAAGAGTTTATGCTAGCAAGTGGTAGAGATAACAACCATTCTTTAGCTTTGCATCTACGAGAATGGGAATAGTTGGAGTTTAACAACGTCATTTTCCACATTCTTAAATTTTTACATGTCATATATCTCACAAAATTCATATAGATGCATAGAGGCATATTCACTAGCACTTCCCCCAAATTGTTCTTTTGCAATAACATAAAGTAACTCAGTATTAACTTCAAAACTATCAACTTTGATTTCAGGAGTTGTGATGGGCCTCGAAATGAATTGATCATTAGGAATATTGGTGTAGTCACAAAGTTTTGTATTCCTTTATCCCATGTTTTGAAATAAAAGTTATACTTGTTAGGGCCCTGGCAACCGGGGCGCCACGTTCTGATGATTGACGGCCCCCCAGCTCCTCAAGATACTGTGCCCTCACGAGACTTCATTATCTCCCGTGATGGGCGCGACCAGGTTATTCCTCGTGAGTGTCCGCCTCATGAGGAGACACCCTCCCGAGCAAGAGCATTTGCAGAGCCCACCCGTGGATGCCTCGAAGCATACCCGAGGCCTTTCGGTAAACCCACCAAGCAGTCAGCAGGTGGGCCAGGTAGCGACAAGGGGCATGGTTGCTTCATGCCCACTATTTGCCTTGGTAAAGGAAGATCTTGTCCACCCACCTTTCTTGCAGCGGAAGGACCGACGACCTCAGCGTAAAGGTGTGCCCGCTTGCCGGTTTGGTGCAAGAGAGGCAGCAGGCATCGCTGTGCAAGGACAGAAAAACGTAAAAGAAGAGCACATTGCCAGCGGGTGGAGAAGCGTCTAGGGCCCCAGACCTAGTCCACCTGAAAGTAGTCTTGTGGAACGGGACCTCGGAGAACGACACTGTGGAGACCCTCCCTGCCCATAGACCAGGGGGAGAGGACCGACACCCCCTATATAAGGAGCCTTCTCCTACCTTGTGGGTGATTGATCCTTGAGATCTCAAAACCCTAGACTTTCATCCTCCATTGTACCCTCCTAAAGCACGCGAGCAATACAACACAGAAGGAGTAGGGGCTTTAACTCCTCACGAGGGTCCCAAACCTGGGTCAAAAACCGTAGTGTCACCTCTATGTCGTGTGTGTGCTACACCATCATCGTTGTCACTGAGTTCCTTCGTAATCGCGTGTTCAACACCATCATGAACCAAGGGATTGTTGAACCCTAGTTCCTTCGCGAGACAAATATCTGACATTTGGCATGCCAGGTAGGGTGCTAAAGCACACTTTCAAGACCATAAACGACATGTTGGCCAACAACAAGATGCGCGCCGAGCGAGCCCTCGGCCGTGCTGCCAGCAAAGCCTAGACAGAGTCGGCTCTGCAGCGTGCCCCCTTTGAGAAGGTCCCATGGACGGAGGACGCGTAGGGATCCTCCTACCGCCCATCGCGGGAGCCTGCTATCTCCTCGCGTGGCGTCACTCCGCTCTCCCGTACCGCATCGTCTCGCGGCCACCCCGAGCCGCTCACCCTGGAGGCCGCCAAGCGCATGGTGTGTGAACTCCTAGACCACCCACCGACTGAGCAGGGCTAGGAGAGGTGGCATGAGCAGATTTCCGAGCTCCTTGACGGCACCACTCTCTCACTCGAGGGCCCAGGGGCTCGGCCTGAGGGTGGGGCACCAAGGGCTAGGGGCTCCCTCCCTCCCTCCTCGCCGCCATGGGGACGCCACCAAGCCCGACAACGCTACTCCACCACCTATGAATAGTTGCCAGATCGTCTCACCTCCCATGGTCGCGGTGCCGTTGCGTGAGCGCGAGGATCGTCTCGCCGAGGAAACCGCGGTCACGGGTAAGCATAACCGCGTGGCCCTCGCTAATGGCAAGATGGTCCAGGCTAACGGTTGCCTTGCCTTCACCAAGAGCCTCCGTCACGTGGTCTGGCCCCACAAGTTCCGCCCGGAGACGCTTGCTGATGAGTCCAAAATTGAAGCATATTTACCTTTTGTTTTTTGCATAAATAGAGTAGGGATCTTTGTATTCCACTACGTTTACACACACCATTTTGTTCTTATTTTAACAGGATCCCAAATCACTAAGTCTTATTTGAACATATCAATTAGAATTGTCATTTGTGTTATAATATGATATTTCTAAGTGATGAAAGTCATTTTATGGATTTACCTTCGCACCTGGGAGAATACCAAAAAAGGAGAAGCAATCATTACCAATAACAACCGGTGGTACGGGCGGAGCCTGCCCATCCAGTCCGCCCATACTATGTGATATCGTGATCGCCTAGTCAAATACTTTCTCTTGGTGAAGACGAGAGGGAGGTCCGACATTCACAGCCACCGAAAACCATGCAAAAAGCCATCTAAAAGGTATCTGACGGAGGAACTTGGCTGGGATAAAATCCCAGCTGCTTCACGGATCATTGGAGGACAACGCATCATCCCCTTCATCATCAACCATTCCATCTCTATCACCACCATTACCCCCATCTCTCATCTATTAGATCTTGTTGTAATTCTAGATTCAATTGTGGTTTGCATTATATCTATCTACGTACTTTTATCCATTCATTTGACTATGAAGATGTTGTTGATTGTGAAGGGTTCACAACATAGAAAACAAAAAATTCCTATGATGGGAACTATACGCCAAGATCTATCGACTAGATACAAGTAACGTGTGGATATACATCCAAGGAGAACTTACCCTCGAAGACAACAAAGTTTTGTTAACGAGTAGGAACTCGTGGATGATGTAGTCGTTCGCTTCTGATCACAAGACCGTGTGGAAGTCCTAGCGCCGCAAACCGGTAGCGCATCCGCACTCGCACACACGTTCATGCCACCGAACAACCTCCGCCTCCTCGCTCCAGTGATACAGTGGAAGCAGCAACTCCTTCCAGAAGAAATGCACCAGGAACATGTATCTCGCTAATCCGAGACCATGGGGGAACAATTCTAGATGTGGAAAGAGATCCTTCACGAGGAGGTGTGAGGAAGAACATTGAGAGGGGTGGCCTTTTATAGCAGGAGCGGGATACCGCTCCCCATGGCCGGCTCCCCATGGGGGGTGACCCCTCACCTCCCCCATTCATGTGGTGGTAACCCCCTCCACATTAAAATGCCCCTTCACATTCTCTTTTAAAGTCTCCACTTTAAATGCATTAAATTTCTCCAAATTTAATGCTCTCTCATTTAATAAAACTCTTTTATTAAATTTATTCAGAATTTTTTTAATTACTTTAATTAACAAACAGTCACATAAAACCACCTACAACATTTCAATATTACATGTAGAACCAATTTCTGCAATTTCACCCAAAACAGTTTAGGTGTCTATTGAAATAATTCCAACGCTTTGCAATTCATTCGTCTGAAACACATTTGCTCCAAATGGTGTTGGTGTCCCTTAAGTGTGACACCCTACGGTTCGTGAATAATGCAGACATGATCGAGACCCCACTCAGATCAATAATCAGAAGTGGGACCTGGAGGATCCATATGACTCCTACACATTCTGCGATGACTTCTGTGATCGTGAGAACCTTTAACATTAGTAACTAAATCCCTTTGTCTCGTGATATATTACATGTCTGAGATTCGATCATCGGTATCTCCATACCTAGTTTGATCTCGTTACCGACATGTACTCTTTTCTCGTGCCCGTGATATAACATTCTAGTGATCTTATCACTTGCTTGCAAGCTAACAAATGTGATATCACCGAGAGGGCCCAGAGAATATCTATCCGTCATCGGGATGGAAAATCCCACTCTTGATCCATGGTCCTCTACATAAAACTTTTGTAGCACTGAACCCACCTTTATAATCACCCTTTCACGATGTGACGTTTGATGTTATCAAGATACTCTTCTAGTGTTAGTGATTAACATGATCTCATGGTCTAAGAACTAGGATTACTTTGTTATATGTTATAGCAATATAAACACAATGACTTTGATCATAATGCTATACTTCAGATGAATGTTCATCACATCATTCCACTAATGTTGTGACCTCATTATTAACAACATCCAATGTCCATGATGAGGAAACCTTGACATCTTGTTAATCAACGAGCTAGTTTATAAGAGAGGCATAACTAGGAACTTCCCTTTTGTTTATTAAACACACATGTATTAATGTTTCCAAATTAATACAATTATAACATGCAAAATAAACATTTATCAAATAGCTGGAATATGTATACTAACAACTTTATTATTGCCTCTCAGGGCATATTCCCTTCAGTCTCCTTGCACTATAGACAATAATCTAGTTATATGGTGATAAATCTAACACCCATGGAGTTCTGGTGTTGATCATGTTTTGCTCTAGGAAGAGTTTTAGTCAATGGCTCTGCTACATTGAGATCCGTATGTACTTTACAAATCTTTATATCTCCATCCTTGATATGCTCACGGATGGAGTGAAACCGGCACTTAATATGCTTGGAATTCTTGTGATACCTTGGTTCCTTTGCGTTGGATATGGCTCCATTGTTGTCACAATAGATCACCATTCGATCCAACGGACTAGGAACCACACCCAGTTTGGTAACGAACTCCTTCATCCAAACTGCTTCATGTGCTTCTTCTGAAGCAGCAATATATTCCGCCTCCGTTGTTGACCTTGTTACCACGGGTTGTTTGGAGCTCCTCCAACTAATTGCTGCTCCGTTAATGAGAAATACGTATCCGGATTGAGACTTAGAGTCATCCCGATCAGTGTCAAAACTAGCATCGACATAACAATTAGCGACCAACTCTTCTTCACCTCTGTATATAAGAAACATTTCCTTAGTTCTTCTCAAGTACTTAAGGATATTCTTGACCGCTATCTAGTGTTCCAAACCTGGATCAGATTGGTACCTACTATTTAAACGAATAGCATGTGCCACATTCGCTCTTGTACATAGCATGGCGTACATTATAGAGCCTATGGTTGAAGCATAGGGGATCTTATCCATTATCTATCTTTCTTCCGCCGTAGCCGGACTTTGAGTCTTACTCAATGTCTGTCCTTGCAACATAGGTAAGAACCCCTTCTTACTTTCGTCCATTTTAAATTTCTTTAAAACCTTATCAAGGTATGTACTCTGCGATAACCCTATTAGGCATTTCGATCTATCTCTATAGATCTTTATGCCTAATATATATGACGCTTCACCAAGGTGCTTCATTGAAAATTTGCTGTTTAGATAACTTTTAACACTGTTTAAAAGATCTATATCATTTCCAATCAATAATATGTCATCCACATATAATATCAGAAATGCCACATTGCTCCCACTCACTTTCTTGTAAATACAAGCCTCTCCATAAGTTTGGACAAATCCAAACTCTTTGATCACCTCATCAAAGTGAACATTCCAACTCTTTAATGCTTGCTTCAATCCATGGATGGATCGCTAAAGCTTGCACACCTTCTTAGCATCCTTAGGATCGACAAAACCCTTTGGTTGTATCATATACAACTCTTCTTCAATATTACCACTGAGGAACATAGTTTTGACATCCATCTGCCCTATTTCATAATGGAAATATGCACCAATTGCTAACATAATCCTAACTGACTTTAGCATCGCTATGGGAGAGAATGTCTCATCGTAGTTAACTCCTTGAATTTTTAGAAACCCTTTTGTGAAAAGTCGAGCTTTATAGACGGTTACATTACCATCAGTTTTTCCTTTGAAAATCCATTTATTCTCAACGGCCTTTCGGTCATGAGGTATGTCCACCAAGGTCAAAACCTGGTTTTCATACATGGATTCTATCTCAGATTTCATGGATTCTAGCCATTTGTTGGAATTCGGGCTCATCATCGCTTCTTCATACATCACAGGGTCATCTATTTCATCAACCATGAAATTCACAACAGGATTCCCATACAGTTCAGGAGCTGCACGTGTCCTACTTGACCTGCGAGGTTCGGTAGTGTCCTCTTTCGGAGTTTCATGATCATTATCATTAGTCCCTGCTTCATTTGGTGAAGTCAACTCCGGAACGCCTTCCGGTGCTACGCCACTCGCCATTTCGTGAAGAGAAGGTTCAATAACCTCTTCGAGTTCTACCTTTTGACTACTCACACCTTTCGCGAGAAACTCTTTCTCTAGAAAGGATCTATTCTTGGCAACGAGAACCTTGCCCTCGGATTTGTGATAGAAGGAATACCCAATTGTTTCTTTAGGGTATCCTATGAAGACGCATTTTTCCGCTTTGGGTTCAAGTTTATCTGGCTGAAGTTTCTTCACATAAAAATCGCATCCCCAAACATTAATAAATGACATTTTAGGTTTGTTTCCAAACCATAATTCATACGGTGTCGTTTCAATGGATTTAGATGGTGCCCAATTTAAAGTGAATGTAGCGGTTTCCAGTGCATAACCCCAAAATGACAGTGGCAAGTCAGTCAGAGACATCATAGATCGAACCATATCCTATGGAGTACGGTTACGATGTTCCGACACACCATTATGTTGTGGTGTTCCGGCAGGCGTGAGTTGTGAAACTATTCCACAGTCTTTCATGTGTGTGCTAAACTCGTAACTTAGATACTCACCTCCACGGTCGGACCACAGAAATTTGATCTTTCTATTACGATGATTTTGCACTTCATTCTAAAATTCTTTGAACTTTTCAAAGGTTTCAGAGTTATGTTTCATCAAATAGATTGATGAGGACATCCATACGATTACACCTACTGAAGATGCTCCAATTGTTGCAAGGAAGGATCAGTCCAATGAGATTAGAATTGGACCCATTACAAGAGCTCGTGTTAAGCTACTTGAACAACAGGTTAATTTGCTCCTAAACGAATCTGGTACTTTAATTGATGAGAACTTTATACTGCCTAAGTCTATGCATTTATGTATGATCATGTTCGTTGGAGAATCAAGCATGGCGCGAGGAGGAGAAGGGCTACGAGAGGAGCCCAGCACGATGATCGCCCAAGGATGCGCAAGGGAGTAGCTGGAGGAAGGCGCAAGAGAATATCATCAAGAAGGAGGCCAAAGGATCTGCACCGACCAGAGTGTCCGGCCGGATCACATCGAAATGTCCGGCCGCCGACCAAATCTGGTCCGAGTCGGTTTGTATCAGTTTGAGTCGTTTGCATTTAGTTTCGGTTTCTGGCCGCCCTTATAAGCCCTGGGACGACCCCTAGTTAGGTTTTAGACCACGTTTAAACTATTTTGGAGTTGTTTCTTTCAAAGACCCTCTGGAATTACCCTGTGATCAAATTATACTACTGCAATTGAGTGTGATATGTTGTTCAATTGGGAATTAGTGGATTGCAAACTACCGTTCATGGTCGATGGCTGTGTGCGCAAGAGCGTGGTGTTGTGAATATCCCATAGGGTTCGAGAGCTGTTTCATTGGCATCATCGTTCGAACAGGAGAGTTCATAGCTACAAGCTATTTATCATCATCGACAAGTGCTTGCTGAGAAGATCGGGCCACCACATATCATCTTGGTATCAGATTTCCTCGTTTACTCGGTTAGCATCCACAAATCCATCCATAGATTAGTTTGTTTTCGTCCTATACAGAAAAAGCCTTACAAAAAAGATTTTCCATAGCCTAGATTGCATAGTTTTCGAGTTTTAGTTGCTGATTGTATCTTCTCGTAGATCTGATCTGCAGGTTTTTCCTCGTAGGAGTCTAGTTTTTGTTTTTGTCTAGGTTTAGGGTTTGATCTGGTTTTCCTCCGTGTCCACCATCACCGTTTTCGGCAAGTGTTTCATCATTTTCTGAGTCCACATAGCGTATCTTTTTTTGCATACCATAGACACAACCTATCTACAGGATCCGTGCCTAGGAACATACCCACGAGACTAGTTGCTTTGCTCCGACAGGCTGCTCATTAGGTTTTTCGAAGTGCAGAAATTTTAGACAGGCAGACACCGGACTATCCAGCCAAATCACACCGGACTATAGTTCTAGCAATCGTTGCATCTAGGAAAGGACCTAATGAAGCACTCTTATCAAGCAGAGTAGAAGAAGCAGCATAAGCATCAGAAGTTTCAGATTCAGCAGTAGTAGTAGTGTGTGTAGCATGTGTATGTCGTGGTGTAAGGAACTTACTCAGAACAGACGGTGAATCAAGAGCAGTAGAGGTGTTCAGAACCGTACCTCTTCTTGTAGTGGATGGTAAAATAGGAACCTTGCCATCACGAGACTTACCCATGATGGATGGAAAGCAGCGAACAATAGAGAATCTAAGTGAACTTGATAAATAAAGCTATGCTCTCCGGCAACGGCGCCAGAAAATAGTCTTGATGACCCACACGTATAGGGGGTGTATCGCAGTATTTTCGAGGGAAGTGAAAACCAATTTATTGATTCGACACAAGGGGAGCCAAAGAATACTTATCAGCCTTAACAACTGAGTTGTCAATTCAGCTGCACCTGGAAACAATCTTGCTCACAGCAGTTTATGAGTAGCAATAGTTTTGTAGTAGGAATAGTAAAGTAACAGTAGCAGCAAAACAAAGACAATAGTAACAAAAGAAGTAAACAGTGGGATTCGAGTGTGGTAGGCATAAGGATGGATGGACGGGCGTTGCATGAACAAGACAATTCACATAGCAATCAGAACATAGGGCAATTGCAAATAAATAAGATAAAACACCCAAGTACTAGACAATCCTAGGCATGTGTTCCATATATAGTCATACGTGCTCGCAATGAGAACTTGCACAACATCTTTTGCCCTGCCAGCCCGTTTGCAGCGGGGCCACTACGGAACTAATGGCAATTAAGGTGCTCCTTTTAATAAAGCACCGGAGCAAAGCATTAACACTCCGTGAACACATGTGATCCTCACATCAAAGCCTTTCCCTTCCGGCTACCCCGATTTTTGTCACTTCGGGACCATAGGTTCCGGACAATGACGTGTGTATACAACTTGTAGATAAGACCCAAAACAATACTATCGTGATGAATCAATAATAAGTTCATATCTGAAATCATGGCACTCGGGCCCTAGTGACAAGCATTAAGCACAACAAAGTTGCAACAAAGTCATAAAGCACTAATAGAGATACTAGGCACTATGCACTAACAATCTGATGCCATTACATGAACGATCTCATCCAATCCCTACCATCCCCATAGCCTACAGCGGGGGATTACTCACTCATAGATGGGGAAACATGGATGGTCGATGGAGAAGCGATGGTGATGATGATGGCGATGATCTCCTCCAATTCCCCGTCCCAGCAGGGTGCCAGAACGGAGCGGAACTCCTTTTGGAAAAACGTCGAACCCCCCGAAGTTTTTAGGTCAGAAGGCTCCTTATAGGCGAAGAGAGAGGCCGAGGGGGTGCCTAGGGGGCCCACACCACCCCCTGGCGCGGCCTGGTCTGGCCCGTGCCACCAGGTGGTGTGGCCACCCCAGGGCTCCTCTCTGTCTCGTATTCTGGCTCCTGGAGTCTTCGGGTGAAATAGGATTTTTGGCATATTTTCCGGGATTTTTCCTGATAGTTGAATTCTGCACAAAAAGTAGACACCAAGGCAATTCTATTGAAAACAGCCCTTAGTTCGCATTAGTTGCATCCAAATCACACAAGTATAGAGGAGAAAGAACAGCAAAAGTGTTCGGGAAAGTAGATATGTTTTGGACGTATCAACTCCCCCCAAGCTTAGCTTATTGCTTGTCCTCAAGCAATTCAGTTGAAAACTAAGTGCGATAAAAGAACTTTCACGAACACATTTGCTTCATATTATGTAAATAATCTCAGCAATGTGATCAACTACTTAGACAATTCATAATAAAGAGTATGCAACTGAGTTTACTCAATAGTCATTGCAAGCTATGAAGAGATTCCAACTCAAGAATAATAAGTAGCATAAAGCACGAACATAAGCAACATTACAATGCTCATAGAAAGGTATGATAGGGTGGTATCTCGCTTTCCTTTTATTATGAATGTCAAGGCACCTCTAAGTTCAAATGATGACTATTAGTAAAGATATCAAGGATACAAGCATCAAAGTCATAACATGAATAATCAAGTAATGAAACAAACATAAAGAATGACAACTATGCTCTCAAGAAGGTGCTCAAAGAAGAAGTGGAGACTCAACGAGTAGAAGAAAAAGGTTTTGAATAATTTTTAAAGGCTTCCAAATGCTGAAAGTATGGTACTCGTTAGCTTTGAGCTCTCATTGCCCCTATCATAAGCATCCTGAATGTGGTTAAGGTGAAAGTGACACAACTAAGAGGATATGCTTGACAAGTTATAAATTGAAGTCTCATGCCCCTTACTTACGAAGACCGATCCTCATGCTACTCAACTTCAGTCACAAGTAAGCTCTTGTCATTGTAAGTATATACATATCATAGAGAACCGCCAACGGGGTACCCCTTGCACATGACACGGGAGATATCCCATAATCAAAATACAAGACAATGAGCATCTCAGCGGTCTTTTTATTTACTATGTGCATAGATTTTTATTGAGGATGCTTCATAGAATGCTCATTATGGTTATGCTGCAAGTTTCCACCATGATTAGGTGTAGCATCCCAATTGTCTAACAATTGTAATGCTACTTGTCCTTGTAAGATATTGGCTACTCCATAGATATTATTGTTGCATCATAATGATATCATGCTCATGTCATCATGCCACCTTGCATTTGAGCATCATACAAAACCCTTTTTCTTTTGGTTCTTCTCTCACATGCATTATTAATTGTATTTGCCTCTTGATATTGTATTTGGCTATTGATATATTGTTCAATGCCCAAGTTGAGTTGGGGGCATATCTTTTATTTCCATTCCACCACCTTTCTTTCCCATCACTTTATAATTCCACCATCCTACTAGATCATGAGCTTGTTTGTCTTTATTTGGGGTTTTATTGGCTCATGGGCAATAGGTTGGACCTAGTCCTTTAAGGATTCCTTTGCTTGGCTTTATTCCATTTCTTGGGAATGCATAATAATAATTCCATCATATTATTATTGTTTTCACATAATAAACCATGTCATTAATATTTTGCATGGGCCATGCAAGCTTCTCCACCACCTTTTTCCTCCATTAGTTTTTCTTTGGTTTTGGTGGATCCTATCTAGGAAAAACCATCTCCACATCTCCTTAGTCACACCATACCATCTTCTTTTATTATTATTTTTCTCCATGCTTGGACCATATGAGGCTTACCCCATAATTCTTTTCTTTTTCTTTCTCTTAGAATTCTTTTCACCTCCACCTCATGATCATTCTAGCCTCCACCATTCTCCACTTGGGATGGTCTTATCCACATTCTTTTCTTTTCTCTTATTTTATTCTTTTTCTACATATATGATCATATGAGAACCTCTCCACATAATTCCTTTCTTCCTCTTTCTTTCTTTCTTGTCTCTCTTCCACATTAGATCATGCAAGCTCAAGCCCCATGGATCTTCTTGTTTTTGCCTCATAATAAAAATTAAAATCTAAAACCTAATAAAACCTAACCTAGCTAGTTCTCTCTCTCTAATTTTCTACTAAACCATCTAACCCTAGACCCTCCCTCTCTCTCTCTCTCTAGCTTGGCCTCCATGCCAAGCCCCTCTCTCTACCTGGCCGCCCTTCCCCTGGCCCACACCCAGCCACCTAGCCCTAGCCATGCCCTACCCGAGCTCCATCTAACCCTAGCCTAGCTAACCCTCCCTCTCTTCTCTCTCCGGCTGAGCCAGCCCCACAAGCCACCACGCCGCCTGGTCCACCTGCAGCCCCTCCTCTCTGCAGCTACCTGCCCCAGGACGAGCCCCAGCTCGCCCATGTGCTCGAGGAGAAGGAGGAAAAGGTGGCACCCGAGCCACCTTTTTACCTGCCGTGCCCACCTGCCTCTCCTCTCTCTCCCTCTCACTTTCCCCTCCTCCTCACATCTCTGGCCTCGCCCAGATCCACCCCGAGACGCCCCCTTCTTCCCCTCCTTCCTCTCCGGCCACCAGCAGCCGACGCCGGTCGCCGCCAGCAACCACCCCGCCCTGACGAACCGGCCGAGCCACGCGACCGTGAAGTGGCTGAGGAGATCCAGGACAACCCCCTGCACCGCCCCGTACACGCAGACGTGGACGAGAAGCTCCACCGCGTCGCCAGTACCTCGCCGTCCCCGAAACCCTAGCCCGCCGGTGTGTCTGCATCCTCGCCGTTCCGTAGCCCCTCGCGCCGATCCAACACCACCAGGCAACTTGCGGTGAGAATCTCCCTCTCCCTGACAACCTCCTCTTCTCCGTCGCCGTCTAACTCCGCCGACCGTTTTGTCGAGCACTCTCAGGGCACGCCGTCCGTTGTAGTCTGCAGCCTCCCCGCGCCGCGCCAGCCCTATCTAGCCCGCGCCCTCCTCCCAGTCAGCTCCCCTAGCACTACCACACCGGCTCGCACCCCCAGAGCGCACGCCCTCGTCCCCGGTTCGAGTCCCCGCCCCGCGCCACGCGCCGGATTTGCGTCAGACGTGCGAAGACGATAAACAGTGCGGGCCCGTTGTCATTTTCTAAAAAGCCCCCCACCTTTTTATTTTCCTCAACCCGCGGTATCGCCTGGCCCACTAGTCAGCCGCCTTGACAGTTTTAGCGAAACCCCCTCGGCTTTTCCCGGCCGCAACCACGGTCCAGCCGGCGACCCACCTGTTAGCCCCTGGCAGCCTCACGCTGGCACGTGGCCCCTGCGCCAGTTGGCCCCGCCTGTCAGCGTCCGCGGCTAGCCCAGTCCACGTGCAAAACGCGTTTTCTCGCGCGCGTGGCCCCAGTCCGCTGTGTCCCCACCTGTCAGTGTCTGTGGTTAGAATTGCCTGAGTAACAAAAGTATTTCCTGTGTCTGTTTTTATTCAAATCTTTTCAAATTTATTTAAATTCAAATTCTTTTCAGATTCAAATAATTTTTAAAATAAAAATCCAAATAATACAAATAATATATGTTTTGGAATCAGAAAAATGTGAGGAATTCAAATATGCCATTCAAAATATATTTTGAACACTTTAAATTTCGAGTTGATTAAAATTACAAGAAAATGCCCTTTTACTTGATTAATTAATAACTTGTGTTTTATAATTCCAAATTTGGCAATTAATATGTCTAAATCGATCAGCGCGACGAGCCCGATCTATTTATGCAATCCTTGTTCTGAATTGAAGCATGCATCATGTTGACATTTGAAATCTGAACCGTTTATGACAATAAACCTTGGGCAAATGAATGATAAAGTGCCTTATCTCTTGTATCCACACCCCACCTTTGCCATGCTACTTTAATGCCATGAAATTGTGCATCATTCATCATGGCATGCTTGGGTGCTTGTTGCATTTTAATTCATATGCTTGCGCACTTTATTTATGTTGGCCCTTGTTTGTTTGGTTCTTCTTTGAATAGACGCCCAGCAGGAGAATTACCAGGAATCACAGGAATATTACTCAGATCCATCTCTCGCTTCAACTGAACTGCCAGGCAAGCACTACCACATGCTTCCATACATACAGTACCTATTTCCTCTATCTTATTCTTGCATCATTGAGTCGTGATTGCATTAAATTGAATCCCAAGTACTGCATAGCCTTTACTTTAGACCACATTAAGCCTGTTCCGGTCCCATGAGCCATTACTACAGGAGTTGTTTGAGCCATGCGAGTCGTAGAAGAGCATGTGTAGGGTATGTGAGTGTCTGATGAATAACGAGGTACCTAAACAACATAGCCTGAGTAGTAATGGGATAACTAATGAAAGAGGCACCGGTGAGCAATATCTGCTATTTGGTTTTTTCATGCTCACTTGTGTCCCGTAGGACCCCGAGTACTTGATTCCTATTCCTTGACTATTCGCACTATCCACATCCGGGAGGCCTTATGGACCCCCCTGAGCCAGAGCTTGATTCATTCTTATTTCTTGGGGCCACAAATAGTTTGGGGCTTTATTACTATTCTGTACTTATGCCATGTTACTGCTTTATTTAAGATTGTGCGAGGAGCACCTGTACTGTTTTTGATCGTGACACGTTTTCGCTGTATCGACAAGCCCAGTCACATTTTTGGGTTCCCAGTCGTTTACTGCTGTCCACACAAACCTTGGGTCTATCTCGGAGCCGGCCAACTTCGTTGCGGGTAGCTTAATGGGGTGCCCCCCTGAAATGTTTCTGAATCCTGTAATTTCTTTGTCGTGAATGCCTCGTTGGGTTTTGATTTGGTTTTTCCGAGGTTGATCGAGTGTGTGTTGCTATTCGTGCACCCCTGCAGGGTAAATCTTTCTGAAAGCCGTGTCCGCGGTTATGGACGACTTGGAGCACAGTTTCTCGATCATAGACAAGTATAACTAAAGTACCACTTTTAAATTGACTAAGTACTTGACTAGTAAATAGTGCAATACTCACGAAATGGTTAATAAAACTGCCAACGGATGATGGGGGTTGTTCGTCCGCTTTCTCGTTGGTAAGCGAGGAGGAGGATGGATCTGTTAATTATACTGTTATAACTGTTGTTCTTAATTCACGGACTTCCGTCTATCATTGGTTAGGTGGAAGGTTAGCGAGTCTCTATAGAATTGTTATGTATTATCTTTTGCTGCAATTGCGTCACCCCAGGTTGTGTCCCCTTTAGTGGCATTAAGACTTGCTGAGTACCCCTAGGGTCTCACACGATACATTGTTTGATTCAGATGAACAGGTGTACCCGCAAGATGGATACTGGGTGGAAGAGAAAGATGATGTTGGCAACTAGAGATTCCGGGAACGGGGATCCGTGTGATCTGTGGGCGGGATGTGTTTATTTATGGGGCATCTTATGCCAATTTGCTTCTTATCCGTACTCGGATCTTGTTTTCCGCTTTCGCCTGATACTCTGATGTGTGATGTATGAGGAGCTATCCTAAA
Source organism: Avena eriantha (assembly GCA_910589775.1). NCBI lineage: Eukaryota > Viridiplantae > Streptophyta > Magnoliopsida > Poales > Poaceae > Avena > Avena eriantha. Next base: position 193,616,418 of record OU342740.1, on the reverse strand, counting down.
TTAATATATCTATCTAGGATGTTTGGATCTTGCCGTATGGCGTTGCACTATTTCTATTTCTTTTAGATGGAATGGCTCTGATGTACTGTTGTATGTGGCTTGCATACATACTCACTGGTGTATGTAGTTGATCCCTTCGCCTACCGATTACGCCGCTCGTTCTTGTCCCGTTGGCTGCAAGTGGTTAGGACGGCCGAAAGGTCTACCGTGAGGGGCCCTGGGCCCCACCGTACTATTTTAACCACTTTCGTTCATCCAGGCATTAACTAAGAGCGTAATTCACCGAGGTAGTTACATTAGGCATGGCTTAGGCTAGCGGCCCAAGCGTTCCACTTTTATTTCACACCGTCGGGATCCATAAGCAAAAGAACATGATATCAACTCAGTACAAAGTACCTATGAAGCGCTGAAAGCGGTCCCCATGATACATGGTTCTGCTAACTTCAACTCATAAAGCGCAAGCATATGCACAACAAAGAAGGACGCAATGGTTCAGGTTTATGAAGTGCAAGAAAATAAAGTGTGCCATCAAGTTCGTGAGAACTTTACTAACTAACTTTCTCATAACAAGCAAACATTTTATTCGGAAGAAAACAAGGCATACTGAATATGCACGGAAGTAGCAAATGATGCTAATGGGTCGGTATGGTGGACACTTTGGAAATATTTGGTTTAGGGAGTTGGAACATGAGTAAAACACTCAGTGGAAATGAAGGCTAGAAATAGTAAGGGACCGACAAACGAGAGAGCAATAGCTGTCATTATCATGCTTACAACAAAACAAGACTACTCATGGCATGAAAATGATTCAAGATCCTCAAGGCAAAAAAATTCGTCAAGGCTTAACTGATTATTACAGTCATGTGCATGCGTGAGCATGTGCCAAGTCGATCAAATGAAACATTCAGAGGAGGATACCACAGTGTCATACCAATTTATGAATAGAGTAATGCAAGCAAACATTCATGAGACATGCTACAAACTATTAGCGAGCTAGAGCTAATCACAAGAAAGCAAGAACTACTAAGCATCCAAAGAAAACATATACTCTACATGAACGGACTAAGCAAGCTCACAATGATGAGTATATGTACAAAAATGAAAACAAATAGAGTTCATTACGAGCCTCTTACCACGCCTCAAGTTGTCATTGATCCTCATTATTGCTCTTCACTTGTGTGGCTTGAATAATAATATGAAACCAATAATCCACTGAGAACTGCCGAACCCTGTAGCCAACTCGCAAAAACCAAAGAAGAACGACAAATATTTTTGGTGTTATCGATTTTTAAACAAGAACCAAAAGAGAAAAACAAGCAAAGCAAAATCTTTTTGGGTTTTTCGAATAGTTCAAACAAAGCAAAAAGGGAAAAAGAAGAAGCAAACCAAAGAGAAACAACAAAAATATTTTTGGTCTTTTCATATTTTTAGAAAGCAAAAGCAAAGAAAAATGAAAACTAAAAAGAGAACGAAAACATGAATATACAAAGAACCGACGCAACATGATATGGAGATGAGTGCTGTGTCGGCGTACCTCCCCCCCAAGCTTAGGCTTTTGGCCTAAGTCGGTATCAATCCCAGGCTGGCCAAGATGAAGTGTCACCAGGGTACGACGAGGAGGTACCCTCGTCCTGGTGCGAGCCAGAGTACATCCCTCCGTAATGTTAGGAATAATCATAGGAGGGCACATCCTCCTGGTGCTGCTCGTGGAAACCCAACAAGCGAAGCTGCTCGTCCACCTCCTCCTTGGAGCGCGACCACGGTCTCCTGTCAACACTGAACAAAGCAGGCTGGGGCAAAAGGATCTCCCTTTCATCCCCGTTAGTGAAAAGCATCCTATATACTAGATTGTTCAAATCAGAGGAAGCAGTGACAAAGTGATGAGTTTTCATGGCAACAAGGTCGAGCCTCTGTGGTGCTAGCATAACATCATCAGGAGCCACAGAAAGATCTAATGCATCAACTACACGCGAGGCAATGATGCCCCCATAGATAGGTCCCCTAGCAGCTAGGCGGCGAGCAATAAGAGAGCCAAGATTGTACCGAGTATCATTGTTGAGGGCAACATCAAGGAAAGCTAAGTGATAGTTGGAGATATTACTAGTGGTCTTCCTACCCAATACACTAGTGGCAAGGTAGTATGCAAAGAATCTAAGAACAGGGAGTTGGATATTTCTTATCTTTCCGCGCTGCGCTACGCGGTCATCATCGTTGGTCACCCCTCGGTAAATCTCCAACAAATCAGCGGGCCGCCCTTGAATTTTCTTCACGGTCCCTGCCATACGCACACCTACAATACTACAAAATCTCTCCAAAGGCATGGTGAAGGGAATATCATAGATCTTAAATGAGACAGTAGAATGATAGGATGTGTTAGAAAATGAGAAGCTCTTAACAAAAGCTTTGGTGAGCAGAGCGTATTGTGCGCTCTCATCTTGCATATAAGAGGTCAAGCCAACCCTCTCAATCAGTAGCAAGAAATCATCAAGAATACCTGCAGCTTGCAAGAAAGTAAAACAAGGGAAAGAGGATGGGTGAGCATCTCCATCATCTCTTTCACTGCCAATACGTGATGCAATGAGGTCTTCATTATATGATGGCCTAGCTTGAGAGGCTATTCTTCAGGGCCTTGTCCTCCTAGGTGCATCACTCTCAAATATCTCTCCAAAAGTGTCGTTGTCCATGCTTGGTATTCTGAAATTTACACACCTATTAAACAAGTGATTGCAAAGTAAATATAATGAAGGATTCTACTCACAAGGACTAGCAAGAGGCCTAAACATGCATCAAAACTATATCTCTAAGCATCAAACAAGCTTACAAGCCCTCAAAACCAGTCACCTACAACAGCAAAATACTCAACATACAATCCACTAAACACAAATCTACTTGGACAAGGGGAGGAATCACATACCAAGGAACAATTTCTCCAAATTTCAGCAAGAAAGATGGGTTGAGCAAAGAGATCGAAGAAATCGAGGGCAAGCACAGAGAGAACGCGAATTCGAGCTATGAACTGGAGCTTACTCGGGAGAGAGAAGAAAGTGGCAGTAGAGAGAGGTAGTGGGGGCCAGGGGTGGCCCACACCAGGGCATGGCGCCACCACATGGTGTGCCTGCCTGGTGGGCCCCCCTGCTACCTACCAGGTACTCCTCTGCCCCTTTTTTCACGTAAAAAATTAATATGAATTTTCTGGAGTTTTTCGAGACACTTTATATTTAGGCATTTTTCAGAAATAGAAGAATGATTTTTCTGACAGAGAGATTTTTTTATTTTTGGATACATGGTGCAAGGACAAAAACAAGGCTATAACTACAGAAGTTCTAGCATGCAAGCAAACTAACAACACAAAGGAAACTAAACGAAAGCAAAAACTAAAAAGTAAAGGATATAAATAAGCGGAGATAATCATAATGAAAACATTGTTTTGTTCAATGGAATCCTTTTGTTAGCAAGGTTGGTCAAGTCTTGCTACCAAAACAATTGCATATGAGACAAAACTTTGTATTCCACTAATGATTATGTTACCTCAACCTTGATAGCAATGGTCCCAACCATAATAGTTTCAAATTTTTCTTTTGGTATGGGATAATATATTTCTCCAACTTGAATGCCTTCCACATGTTCAATTGAATTTAAACCATAAGTCCTTTCAATATTCTTCGGGAAATAGACAGTATGTTCCTTGTCATTGACATTGAAGGTCACCTTTCCTTGATTACAATTAATAATAGCTCCTGCAGTATTAAGAAAACGTCTCCCAAGAATAATAGACATATTATCATCTTCACGCATTTCAAGCACAACAAAATCAGTTAATATCAAGCAATTATGAGTCACCTGGACAAGTACATCCTCACATATACCCACAGGAATAGTGGTAGACTTATCAGCCATTTGCAAAGATATATCAGTTGGTATCAATTTTTCAAGTTGAAGCCTCTTATAGAGATAGAAAGGCATAACACTAACTCCAGCTCCCAAATCACACAAAGCAGTTCTAACATAACTGTTCTTAATAGAGCAAGGGATAGTTGGAATCCCTGGGTGTCCAAGTTTCTTAGGAACCTTACCATTGAAGGAATAATTAGCAAGCAAAGTAGAGATTTCTTCATTAGGGATCTTCCTTTTATTCGAGACAATGTCCTTCATATACTTTGAATAAAAGCATCAGTCAAAGTAATTTGCAAGAATAAAGGTTTCATCCACTCACAAAACTTATTATAGTGTTCATCTTCTTTTGACTTGTGTTTCTTATCAGGGAAAGGCATAGGTTTTTGGACCCAAGGTTCCCTCTCACTACCATGTTTCTTAGCAATAAAATCTTCTTTGGTGTATTTAGTAGTCTTAGTGTGGTTTTCAGCTTCTTCTTCAACTTTTTCTTCATTAGGAACTTCATTTTCTTCATTACGACTTTCATTTTCAGCATCAGAGATAGATATACTATTAGGATCTATAGCAGGTTCAGAGGGTTCTACAACAGTTTTATGTTTCTTTTTTCCTTTTCTTACGAGTAGAACCGCTATTTTTAGCTTGTTGAGAATCCTACTCAATTCCTCTGGGATGCCCTTCAGGATATAGAGGATCCTGGGTAGCAGCACCACTTCTAGTTCTAATTTCATAAGCATGTTTTTGTTTAGCAGCATTAACTAGCAAGTCGTTTTGCACTTTAACGAGTTGATCTATTTGAGTTTGAACCATTTGAAAGTGTTTAACAATCATTTTAACATCATTAGAGGTTCTTTCCACAATATCTTACAACTCAACAATAGCTCTAGTGTTTTCCATTAGATGATTTTGCACCCTTTTATTAAAGTTATCTTGCTTAACAATAAAGATATCAAATTCTTTTAAGCATTGATCAGGAGGTTTCAAGTAAGGGATATCACCTTCATCAAAGTGTTGGATACAGTGTACCTCAATAGTGGGTGAATAGGGAATAGGTTTACATAACTCTTCTATAGGAGGTAAATTATTGACATCTGCACCTTTAATTACCTTCTCCTTAAGACATTTCTTAGCTTCCTTCATCACTTCATTATTTAATTCAATAACTCCCCTCTTCTTTGGTGTTGGAATAGGCACAGGAATAGATGGTTCAGGCACAATTACTTTAGGTGTAACTTGTTTAGGAGGAGTCCAATCTTCATAATTCTTGCTTATTTTAGCCATTAATTCTTCAGCTTCCTTGGGAGTCCTATTCCTGAAAACACAATCAGCACAACTATCTAGGTATGTCCTAGATTCTTTGGTTAGTCCATTATAAAATATATCAAGTAGTTCATTCTTAGGTAATGGACTTCCAGCCTGTGCATGAATCAAAGCACAAAACCTTGCCCAAGATTCGGGCAATACCTCTTTTTCTCCCTGATTAAAATCAAAAAGTTCCTACAAAACAGCATGTCTAGCACTAGGAGGAAAATATTTCTGCAGGAAAGTATTAAACAAGCACTCAGGGATATCAATAGATCTAGGAGGTAAATTACCAAACCAAGTTTTAGCTTCTCCTTTAAGTGAAAAGGGAAAATCTTAGCAACAAAGTAAGTACACATTTTAATATCATCAGAAAACAAGCCACTCATGGTAGAAAGTTCATTCATATGTGCTACCGCACTTTTATTCTTAGTCCCGCCAAAAGGTTCTTTCTGGACAATAGCTATGTAGGATAGATCGAGAGAGAAATCATAATCTTCATCTATAATGTTTACAGGAGAAGCAGCAAACTTAGCAGCAGGAGATAATTTGGGTCTAATTGTACGCCTCTCAAGGAGATTCTTAGCAGCGCTCCTATCATGGGTGTTCCTACATTCTTCAATAAACTCATCAGTCATCTCAACATAATCTTCTTCAGCATCATAACTCTCACTAGACTCAGGTGAGCTAACAGGTGTAGTAGTGTGTTCATTAGTAGTTTCGGTATTTCCAACTATAGTTCTAGCAATCGTTGCATCTAGGAAAGGACCTAATGAACCACTCTTATCAAGGACAGTAGAAGCAGCATCATAAGCATCAGATGTTTCAGATTCAGCAGTACTAGCAGTGTGTGTAGCATGTGTATGTGGTGGTGTAAGGAACTTACTCAGAACAGATGGTGAATCAAGAGCAGTAGAGGTGTTCAGAACCGTACCTCTTCTTGTAGTGGATGGTAAAATAGGAACCTTGCCATCACGAGACTTACCCATGATGGATGGAAAGCAGCGAACAATAGAGAATCCAAGTGAACTTGATAAATAAAGCTATGCTCCCCGGCAACGGCGCAAGAAAATAGTCTTGATGACCCACAAGTATAGGGGGTGTATCGCAGTATTTTCGAGGGAAGTGAAACCCAATTTATTGATTCGACACAAGGGGTGCCAAAGAATACTTATCAGCCTTAACAACTGAGTTGTCAATTCAGCTGCACCTGGAAACAATCTTGCTCACAGCAGTTTATGAGTAGCAATAGTTTTGTAGTAGGAATAGTAAAGTAACAGTAGCAGCAAAACAAATACAGTAGTAACAAAAGCAGTAAACAGTGGGATTCGAGTGTGGTAGGCATAGGGATGGATGGACGGGCGTTGCATGGACAAGACAATTCACATAGCAATCAGAACATGGGGCAATTGCAGATAAATAAGATAAAGCACCCAAGTACTAGACAATCCTAGGCATGTGTTCCATATATAGTCATACGTGCTCGCAATGAGAACTTGCACAACATCTTTTGTCCTGCCAGCCCGTTTCCAGCGGGTCCTCTAGGGAACTACTAGCAATTAAGGTGCTCCTTTTAATAAAGCACCAGAGCAAAGCATTAACACTCCGTGAACACATGTGATCCTCACATCAAAGCCTTTCCCTTCCGGCTACCCCAATTTCTGTCACTTCGGGACCATAGGTTCCGGACAACGACATGTGTATACAACTTGTAGATAAGACCCAAAACAATACTATCATGATGAATCAATAATAAGTTCAGATCTGAAATCATGGCACTTGGCCCCTAGTGACAAGCATTAAGCACAACAAAGTTGCAACAAAGTCATAAAGCACAAATAGAGATACTAGGCACTATGCCCTAACAATCTGATGCCATTACATGAACGATCTCATCAAATCCCTACCATCCCCATAGCCTACAGCGGGGGATTACTCACTCATAGATGGGGGAAACATGGATGGTCGATGGAGAAGCGATGGTGATGATGATGGCGATGATCTCCTCCAATTCCTCGTCCCGGCAGGGTGCCAGAACGGAGTTTCTGGTGCTGTTTCGTGGAATCTGGTGGTGGCGACGAAGCGGAACTCCTTCTGGAAAAACATCGAACCCCCCGAAGTTTTTAGGTCAGAAGGCTCCTTATAGGCGAAGAGAGAGCCTGAGGGGGTGCCTGGGGGCCCACACCACCCCCTGGCGCGGCCTGGCCTGGCCCGTGCCACCAGGTGGTGTGGCCACCCTAGGGCTCCTCTCCATCTCGTATTTTGGCTCCTGGAGTCTTCGGGTGAAATAGGATTTTTGGCATATTTTCCGGGATTTTTCCTGATAGTTGATTTTCTGCACAAAAAGTAGACACCAAGGCAATTCTGTTGAAAACATCGTTAGTTCGCATTCGTTGCATCCAAAGCACACAAGTATAGAGGAGAAACAACATCAGAAGTGTTCAGGAAAGTAGATACATTTTGGACGTATCAACTATCTGGCCCAGTTCTGTTATAAGTTGGTGTAATCGTTTGCATTGAGTCATATAGTTGAAAAATAAAAAAATGAAAAGAGATTCAATATTAAAAAAGAGAAGAGAGCTACAAGCGTGACAAAAATAGATATCAAAGTGTGCAATATTGGAGGCCTAGTTGATTATAGCACTTGTAGATTGAGCAATCTTGTGCCTGTTTACTTTGAGCTTTTACTAGCGTCTCTCTTGTGCATTGCAATATTTCATTTCATAAGTTGCTTTGCCACGTTTATCTCCACCGTGTGTGTTTCTTAGGTTTTATACAATCAGCACTAGGACTTGTTTGCGATGTAGTTAGGATACCATTCCTACAGCTCCACCTTAAATAACATGTGTGCCCTGTGATCGTTCTTTATACCCTCGATATTCACTTCGTCACTTCAGTGCATCAGTCTTTGCTTTCGTTTTGGTAAAAAGCATATCTAATCACTTTGGAACGGTAAGATATCCTTTCTTGTCAGTTGTGAGTGAGTTGTGAGAGTTTCCACCAAACAGATTTTGATTTTTGCACTAACCTACTAATCATGTCTTCTAGTGATGATGATGTTGTGTCGCAGAAAAATAAGGATGAGGTCCTTGTTAATTGGCGTGAATATGAGGCGTTGAAATCCCACTTGACACGTGTGTTTATTCACACGACAGATGCCATTGACAAGAATATCCAAGATATGCAAATGACATTGGATCAGAATGTGTGTGCTGTTACTACTATTCAAACTCAAGTAACAGCAATCAATGCCAATGTCGCCACTTTGCAGCGTTCTATTGATGCCTTGATAGTAGCTTTATAGAAACGGCAGGAACACCCACATGATGATGATTTTTATGACTATGATGAGGGTAGTGCGGCTGATGCTGCCACACATCCTGGAAGGGGATGTGCCAATCCCCTACATTTGTACCTCCTGCTGTACCTGCTTATGGCCATGGTTTTGCTCCTATTGGACGTGCTCAACGTGTTCAGAACGAAGTTGCTGATGATGGGTTGGGCAATCCAAAATTCTCGATTCCCAAGTTTGATGGTTCACTTGATCCTGAAGATTACCTCACATGGGAGTTGAAGATTGAGAAGATTTGGCGTTTGTTTGACTATCCAGAAGACAAGAAGGTCAAACTTGTAGCGTTAGAATTTGATGGATATGCTTTGCGCTAGTGGGATGATATTGTGCAGAATCGACGGGAGGACAATGAACTTCCTGTGATGAATTGACGCGAGATGAAGCAAATTATGAAGGCTCGTTTTGTACCCACCAACTACTGGCGATCAGTTTTTGATAAGTTGACACAATTGAGGGAAGGAACCATGTCCGTTGATGAGTACAACATGGTGATGGAGATGCTGATGCAGCATGCTATAGTTCGTGAATCCCTTGAGATGACCATGCAGCGATTCCTCAACAATTTAAAGTTACCAATCAAGAGCATTGTTCGTCATCACAAGTATGAGACTATGAATGAGCTATTGCACCATGCTAGAGAGGCTGAATCACAGTTGGCTGAAGAAGCTAAGTCACGTACGAGGTTTCTATCTACTAGTCGTTTTGCGGCAAGGTCTACACCTCCACCACCTACGGTGCCACATGCAGTGGCTGCTAGCCACCCTTCACCATCGACCAAGCCTGCTCCAACATCGTCTTATGGTTCCAATGCTAAGAACCCCGCTGCTCCTACTGCTAGCTAGGGTTCCAATATGTCAACTGCGCGAACGCGCGATGTAGCGTACCATACTTGTGGAGGTCGAGGATACTACAAGAGAGATTGTCCCAACCGCAAGGTGATGTTTGTCAATGAACAAGGAGAGTATGAGAGTGGAGATGATGTTGATACTCATGGCTATGACTGGATATTACAGCGAGGGCGGTATGGATGCCTTCCCTGAGCATGCACCTACTATTGTGGTCTCTCCACGTACCCTTAGTGTCCAGCCTATTGTTGATTCTCAGCGCTGCAACTTGTTCCAAACAAAAGCACTCGTTGGCCCTAACAAAGCTTCCAAGGTAATCATTGATGGAGGAAGCTGCATAAATCTTGCAAGTAAGGAGTTATGTGCCAAGCTGAATTTGACCTATTTACCTCATCCCAAGCCATACTACATACAATGGTTGAGTGACAATGGTGAGATGAAGGTAAACCATATGGTACGTGTTAATTTTGAAATAGGACCATACAAGGATTTTATTGATTTTGATGTGGTTCCTATGACTGTTTTCCATCTATTATTGGGTTGGCCTTGGCTTTATGATCGCCATGTGCAACACAATGGCCATGCCAATACATATCACTTGGATTTTAAGGGCAAGTAAATTATTTTGCAACCAATGACAACACAACAGATTGTGAATGAGTCTCGTCAGAAGATAGAAGTGAACTTGAAGGAAGCATCTATAGATGGGCGACAGAGTGTTGCCACTATACATGATGTAATAGAGCCCAAAAAGAGTGATATAACGAAAAGTGAGAGAGTGCTTGGTCTAGTAATATTAGCCACCAAGGAAGATATGAGAGAGTTTCGTGAGGATCCTACAGCCATGCCACTTGTGCTCATGTATAAGGGTGAGGTATTGGTTTCTAACGACATGACCCCTATTTCTCTTGGTGTATCTACTGTTTTGTAGGATTTTGGTGATGTGTTTCCAGAAGATGTACCCGTGGGATTGCCTCCATTACGCGGCATTGAGCATCAAATTGACTTGATCACTGGCACAACATTACCAAACCGTGCACCCTAGAGGACCAACCCTGAAGAAACAAAGGAGATACAGAAACAAGTACACGCGTCACTAGATAAAGGGTACATTCGTGTTTCTCTTAGCCCTTGTGTTGTTCCTGTTATTTTAGTGCCTAATAAAGATTGTACATGGTGCATGTTCGTAGATTGTAGAGCTATTAATAAACATCACTATTCGATATCATCATCCTATTCCACGTTTAGAGGATATGCTAGATGAATTGAGTGATGCTGCTATTTTCTCTAAAATTGATTTCCGTAGTGGTTATCATCAAATTTTAATGAAAGAAGGGGATGAATGGAAAATTGCTTTCAAAACAAAATTTGATTTGTATGAGTGGGTAGTTATGTCGTTTGGTCTTACTAATGCACCTAGTACTTTCATGCGATTGATGAATCATGTTTTGAGAGAATTTATTGGTCGTTTTGTGGTTGTTTATTTTGATGATATACTTATCTACGGCCACACAAAAAATGAACATTGTAATCATATCCGATAAGTTTTGCAACTGTTGCGTGATAATAAATTGTATGCTAATCTTGAGAAGTGCACATTTGCAAAAGATAAGGTCATAATTCTGGGATTTGCTGTATCTAAGCATGGGGTAGAGGTAGATCAATCTAATATTGAATTAATTCGGAATTGGCCTATTCCCATGAATGTTAGTCAAGTGCGTAGTTTGCATGGATTAGCTGGATTCTATAGGCGCTTTGTGAAGGATTAAAGCACTATTGCTGCAGCATTGAATGATTTGTCTAAGAAAGGTGTGCCATTTGTGTGGGGCGCAGCCCAAGATATTGCATTTGATACATTGAAATGTTTGCTTACTTCTGCAGCATTACTTGCATTACCTGATTTTTCGAAGCAATTTGAAGTTGAATGGGATGCTAGTGGTATAGGTATTGGTGGCATTTTGATGCAAGAGGGTCGCCCTATAGCATATTTTTCTGAGAAACTTACTAGTGCTAGACTGAACTATCCTATTTATGATAAAGAATTGTATGCACTTGTTAGAGTACTTGAAGTGTGGCAACATTATTTGTGGCCAAAAGAATTTATCATACATTCTGATCATGAAGCGTTGAAGTATTTGAAAGCTCAATCAAATTTGCATAGAAGATTAGCTAAATGGGTTGAGTTTATTGAATCTTTTCCCTACATCATTAAGTATAAGAAAGGAAGAGAACATGTAGTTGATGATGCTTTGTGTAGTAAGAACGTTCTATTAACCAATCTTGATGTTAAAATTCCTGGATTAGAGAGTATTTGTGCACTTTATGCAAATGATCATGATTTTTCTGAACCATATTGTTTGTGTGCTCTTAAAAATGCATGGGTTAAGTATCATTTACATGATGGATATTTTTTTAGAGCTAACAAACTATGCATTCCATAATTGTCGTTGCGTTTGTTCTTAGTGCAGGAATCACATGCTGGTGGTTTGATGGGTCACTTTGGGCATGGGAAGTCATTTCTCATGCTCGTTGATCATTTTTATTGGCCCAATATGAGGCGTGATGTTTATATATTTGTGAGCCGTTGTATTACATGCCACAAGTCGAAATCCAAGCTGCAGCCTCATGGTTTGTATACACCTCTCTCTACACCTACTATACCATGGGAAGACATTAGTATGGATTTTGTACTAGGTCTACCTAAAACACAGAGAGGTCATGATTCTATATTTTTGGTAGTGGATAGGTTCTCTAAGATGGCTCATTTTATTGCCTTCCACAAAAGCGACGATGCGTCACATGTTGCTAACCTGTTTTTCAGGGACATGGTGAGATTACATGGAGTACCTAAGGCGATTGTTTCTGACCGTGATGTGAAGTTCATGAGCTACTTTTGGAAGAACTTATGGGGGAAGTTCGGAACGAAGCTACTATTCAGTACTACATGTCATCCCCAAACTGATGGTCAAATAGAGGTGGTGAATCGAACATTGTCACAGCTGCTGAGGACTATGATTAAAAAGAATCTGCGGGAGTGGGAAGAGTGTTTGCCACATGTTGAGTTTGCTTACAACAGGGTTGTGCATTCAACTACTCAGCTTTGTCCTTTTGAGGTGGTGTATGGCTTCAAGCCATTGACGCCACTTGATTTGTTGCCTTTGCCATTACATGAGAGAGTTGATATGGAGGCATCAAAACGTGTTGAATACGTGAAGAAGATTCATGAGAAGGCTATAGAGGCTATTGAGAAGAAAGGAAAGAACATTGCTGCTGCAAGGAATCTAGCAAGGAAGGAAGTTTTGTTCAAGGCTGGCGACATGGTATGCGTGCATCTACGCAAGGATAGGTTCCCACAACTTCGGAAGTCAAAATGGAAGCCATGTGGTGCTGGTCCTTACAAGTTGTTAGCCAAGATTAACGATAATGCCTACTCGATTGATATACCTATTGAGGAGTTTGGTGGTGTTAGCAACAGCTTCAACGTTGCTGATTTATCACCATATGATGGAGAAGACCTTGGAGTGTCGAGGTCGACGCCTTTTGAAGGGGGGAGATGATGAGGACATCCCTACGATTACATGTACTGAAGATGCTCCAACTGTTGAAAGGAAGGATTAGGCCAATAAGATTAGAATTGGACCCACTACAAGAGCTCGTGCTAAGCTACTTGAACAACAGGTGCATTTGCTCCTAAACTAATTTGGTACTTTAATTGATGAGAACTTTATATTGCCTAAGTCTATGCATTTATGTATGATCAGGTTCGTTGGAGAAACAAGCATTTGGTGAGGAGGAAGGGCTATAAGAGGAGCCCAGCATGATGATCGGTCAAGGATGTGCGAGGGAGGAGTGAGAGGAAGGCGTAATAGAAGATCATCAAGAAGCAGGCCAAAGGATCTGCACCAACCGGAGTGTCCGGCCGGATCACGCCGGAATGTCCGGCCATCGACCGAATCTGGTCCGAGTCGGTTTGTATAAGTTTGAGTCGTTTGTGTTTAGTTTTGGTTTCTGGCCACCCCAGCCTCCCTTATAAGGCCTGGGACGACCCCTAGTTAGGTTTTAGACCACGTTTAAACTATTTTGGAGTTGTTTCATTCAAAGAACCTCTGGAATTACCCTGTGATCAAATTACACTAATGCAATTGAGTGTGATATGTTGTTCCATTGGGAATTAGTGGATTGCAAACTACCATTCGTGGTCGACGGCTGCGTGCGCAAGAGTATGGTGTTGTGAATATCCCATAGGGTTCGAGACCTGTTGGATTGGCATCAGGGTTCGAGCAGGAGAGTTCATAGCTACAGGATATTTGTCTATCCACCATTATCATCATCGACAAGTTCTTGTTGAGAAGATCGGGCCACCCCATATCATAGATATACCTGTATCTACTCAAATCATCCGTGAAAGTAACAAAATAATGATATCCTCCTTGCACCGACACACTCATTGGACCGCATACATCAGTATGTATGATTTCCAATAAATATGTCGCCCGTTCCATTGAACCGGAAAATGGTGTTCTAGTCATCTTGCCGATAAGGCATGCCTCACATGTATCAAATGATTCTAAATCAAGTGATTCTAAAAGTCCATCAGAATGGAGTTTCTTCATGCGTTTAACGCCAATATGACCTAGACAGTAGTGCCACATATATGCAGATATATCATCATTAAGTTTAATCCTTTTAGCATCAACATTATGGATATGTGTATGAGTACTATCGAGATTCAATAGAAATAAACCATTCATCACGGGTGCATGACCATAAAAGATATTATCCATATAAATCGAACAACCATTGTTTTTTTATTTAAACGAATAACCGCTTTGCAATAAACACGATCCGGATACAATGTTCAAGCTCAGTGTAGACACCAAATAACAATTATTTAGGTTTATCACTAATCCCGATGGCATATGGAGAGGCAGCATTCCGACGGCGATCACATCAGCTCTTGATCCATTACCGACACACATCGTGACCTCATCCCTTGCTAGTTGTCGCTTGTTCCACAGTCCCTGTATCGAGTTACATATATTAGCAACGGATCCGGTATCAAATAACCAGGTGCTACTGCGAGTACTAGTCAAGTACACATCAATAACATGTATATCACATATACCTTTGTTTGCCTTGCGGCCTTCTTGTCTGCCAAAAACTTGGGGCAGTTGCGCTTCCAATGGCCAGTTACATACCTTACAATAGTAGCACTCGGTATCAGACTTAGGGCTAGCCCGGGATTTCTTTTCAGGCGCAGCAATAGATTTGCCGCCCTTCTTTCCCTTCTATTTACCCTTCTTGTCTTTCTTGAAACCGGTGGTCCTATTGACAATCAACACTTGATGTTCTTTCCTAATCTCCACTTCTGCAGTCTTAATCATTGACAGAAGCTCGAGGAGAGTCTTCTTCATGCCCTGCATGTTATAGTTCATCATGAAGCTCTTGTAGCTAGGTGGCAGAGATTGGAGAACACGATGTATGCCTAAGTCAAACGGAATCGTTATTCCCAAGGACAGAAGCTTATCAGTGTACCCAGACATTTTGAGTACGTGCTCACTTACGGAGTTATTCTCTTCCATCAAGCAGCTAAAGAACTTTTATGAAGCATTATTACTCTCTACGGTAGCATGGGTATAAAAAATCATTTTCAATTCACCCATGGTATCAAAGGCATTGCCATTTTCAAAATGCTTTCGAAGTTCTGGCTCTAGCCCATACAGTATGCCGCAATGAACTAAGTTGTGGTCCTCCTGACAAGTTATATAGATATTCTTTTCCTTTTCAGGGGCATCAGGAGCTGGTGGGGGGCCTAGCGGCGCTTCTAGCACATATTTCTTTTGTGTGCAGCACAGAGGAGAATCCTCAAATTCATGGCCCAGTTGGTGAAGTTGCTACCATTCGCAGCAAGTTTCTCTTTCTCCATGAACACATTGAAATTAAAAGTAGGTGGTGCCATCTATAACAGAATTTGTAAAGTTTATTTCGACTAAGTTTATGATATATCGAGTTCAACTAAACTCCCACTCAAAAACAACATCCCTCGTGTCTTTTGGGGGAACCAAATTGACTACACCAAGTCCGATCATCACGTGAGTCGGTGTAGCTTCAAAGGCGAGCATCTATATGGGCATCATATCAACTATATGACTCATGCTTAACCTTTAGGCCGTGTTCTGAGGCCATGTTTGTACATGCTAGGCTCGTGAAGTAAGATCATTAGTGCTCGCGTGTGTAAAAATGTCTTACCCCCATTGTATGAAAGCGCAGAGTCGAGTACGCCCGATGATCACGTGATGTCTCGAAACACGATCCATAGAACGGTGCATACTTAAGGAAGAACACATTTTTATCTTGATATTTAAATGAGGGATCATCTTATAATGCTACTAAAATGCCAAACAATCAATATAAGATGCAAACATCATGTGTGTAATGTGAAATGATATGGTTCTTGCATTTGATCACTATCATATGCATCGTGGTATGATCTTTATCTTTCCTTTGTGTGTAAGGCCAAGGTCTATGGAACTTACACGTTAGGTGTGTTGTAAGAGTATCAACTATACATCAACTTACAACATTACCATGTCATGACACAAGCCCAGCAACGATCTAAACTAGACGCCTCTAATTTATCAATTGCAAGTTTTACGTGGCTTAGGGCTTTCGAAGATAGAACCATTCTTACCTACGAACATGGAACCACAACGATGATAAACAAATTATTAGCAACTCGTTATAAATTAGATATTGACTATAGTAGGCGAGAAAGACACCCTCCAGCCACTTATGCAAAACTAGTTGCATGTCAGTCGTGGAACCGGTCTCATGTGCGATGACATGTAAGGTTGGTCCAGGACGCTTCATCCCACTATGCCACCAATATCCGAAGTACATATAAGAAGCAATAACATGATCATCACCGACCACATACTCTTATGTGTTCTACCCGTGCAAAGCACCTATGCATAGATCAGGCTCTGATACCACCGAATGGTTCACAACATAAAAAACATAAAAAATTCCTACAATGGGAACTATACGCCAAGATCTATCTACTAGATACAAGCAACATGTGGATATACATCCAAGGGGAACTTACCCTTGAAGACAACAAAGTTTTGTTAACGAGTAGGAACTCATGGATGATGTAGTCGTTCGCTTTCGGATCTAAAGATCGTGTGGAAGACCTAGCGCTGGAAACCAGCAGCGCATCAGCACTTGCACACACGTTCAGGCCACCAAACAACCTCTACCTCCTCGCTCCAGCGATGCAGCGGAAGCAACAACTCCTTCCAGACGAAATGCCACCGGGAACATGTATCTCGCTAATCCGAGACCATGGGGGAATAATTCTAGAGGGGGAGAGAGATCCTTCACGAGGAGGTGTGAGGAAGAAGGGTGAGAGGGGTGGCCTTTTATAGGAGGAGGGGGGTACCCCTCCCCATGGCCGGCGCCCCATGGGGGGTGACCCCTCACCTCCCCATTCATGTGGTGGTAACCCCTCCACATTAAAATGTTCCTTCACATTCTCTTTTAAAGTCTCCACTTTAAATGCATTAAATTTCTCCAAATTTAATGCTCTCTCATTTAATAAAACTCTTTTATTAAATTTATTCAGAATTTTTCTAATTAATTAAATTACCAAACATTCACATAAAACCCCCTACAACATTTTAATATTACATGCATAACCAATTTCTGCAATTTCACCCGAAACAGTTTCGGTGTCTATTGAAATAATTCCAACGCTTTGCAATTCATTCGTTAGAAACACATTTGCTCCGAATGGTGTTGGTGTCCCTTAAGTGTGTCACCCTACGGTTCGTGAATAATGTAGACATGATCGAGACCCCTCTCAGATCAATAATCAGAAGCAGGATCTGGAGATCCATACTGACTCCTATACATTCTACGGTGACTTCTGTGATCATGAGAACCTTTAACATTAGTAACTAAATCCCTTTGTCTCGCGATATATTACATGTCCGAGATTTGATCATCGGTACCACATACCTAGTTTGATCTCGTTACCGACATGTACACTTTTCTCATTCACGTGATATAACATTCTAGTGATCTTATCAGTTGCTTGCAAGCTAACCAATGTGATATCACCGAGAGGGCCCAGAGAATATATATTCGTCATCGGGATGGACAAATCCCACTCTTTATCCATGAGCCTCTCCATAACACTTTCGTAGCACTGAACCCACCTTTATAATCACCCTTTCACAGTGTGACGTTTGATGTTATCAAGATACTCTTCCATTGTTAGTGATTAACATGATCTCATGGTCTAAGGACTAAGATTACTTTGTTATATGTTATAGCAATATAAACACAATGACTTTGATCGTAATGTTATACTTCAGATGAATGTTCATCACATCATTCCACTAATGTTGTGACCTCGTTATTAACAACATCCAATTTCCATGATCAGGAAACCTTGATCATCTTGTTAATCAACGAGCTAGTTTATAAGACATGCATAACTAGGAACGTTCCTTTTGTTTAATAAACACACATGTATTAACGTTTCCAAATTAATACAATTATAGCATGCAAAATAAACATCTATCATATACTTGGAATATGTATAATAACAACTTTATCATTGCCTCTCAGGGCATATTCCCTACAGATTGCTTCCATGTGTGAGTAGTTCCCTTGTTCTTGGGGAGATGGAGAAACCCTAGCACCATTATGAATTTTTAATAAAGATGATCTATTCTTGTGTCCATATGACTTGTTGGTCCATGATAGATTTATTATTTGTGTTTGATCTCTCTCTTTAGATGGTATGTGTCGTCAGCCACATAACATTTTCCCTTGGGGCCTAAAGGGAGGGAGAAATCCTTTGGATGTGTTTTGGGATCGTACCCAGAATGTCCTGGTGACAGATCGATGTCGTCTCGTAAGCTACACTATCAAAGGAGGATAAATATGGATTCCCAAAGCTAATTACGATATCCACAGGGAAACCCTTAATTGTGGTGGTTTGTATGGGTGACTTCTCTAAGACATCGCAGTGGTTATTTAGAGGTGACCTCACTCTTGTCTCAACAAAGTGGCTTCCTACGAGCCTTGTAGTGAACATCTTATTTTGGAGCTCTCTCCACACATATCATGACACAACAACTATGTTATCTTGATTATTCATAATAACAATTCTACACTAGTGGTGTATCCTACATCCCCAAGAAAATTTTAGCCCTATTGAGTTCAACCATGTTTTCACACAACCTTGTTACTTGTTTCCTTTTACTTGTTTTAATTACTTTTCTGCAAACAACCAAAAACCTTTGAAACACCCTCTACTTGAGTTCAATGGCAACTTATGTGTATCCTTTGGTAGATAGTGACGAGGGGCATAAAGACCTTTACCAATAGCTCTCTGTGGGGTCAATATCTTTACTTCGAAACTAGATACAATTGATTTGTGCACTTGTAGTCATCAAGCTATTTTTTGGCACCATTGCCGGGGAACTAAGCACTTTTAGTCTTTGTTCTTAGTTGCTTTTTTACGAATTGTTTTACTAAAGCTTTTATTAGTTTTAGGTGATACATTATGCGCGAGTAGCAACATATAATCCAGCTAGAGGCTGTGAGGAATTCCTGTCCGCCCATGGATGCCTATTTAAAATCCAATAACTCGAGAGGGTATCTCCATGCTATTGGATCTTTTGCATGCAATATTTTTTGCAGGAGATGGTATAGAGGATCCGTATGAGCATGTAGGGTTCTTTGAAGATATTTGTGGAACTTTGCACCTTAATCTACAAACCAAGGATGAGGTTAAATTTGCTCTCTTTGTTCAAACCCTCATTAATGAAGCCCGTTCTTGGTACATCCAAAGTTCTACAGAGATTACTAATTCCTGGAAGAGCTTAGCCTCTTTATTTTTAGTTTATTTGTTTGCCCGGACAAAAACTCTTGGCACGAGACGCATGATCACAAATTGGAAAGGAAAACCTGAAGAGAGCTTGCATGAAGGATATACAAGGTTTCGGGAATTGCTTGATCGCTGCCCCCATCATAATTTCCTGCATTTGCTGGTGATACACACCTTCTATGCAGGTTTGAGTGATGATAACAGAAATGAACTTGCCTCCCGAATGGGTCATTCACCGACTTCAGTGTTGAAAGAGCATGGAATTTGCTAGTCACGGTGAATAGGATAAAGAAAGCCTGTTACGAGGCTGAGTTTAATAAAGAAAATCCCATAGAGTATAGCTACTTAAAAAGTTTCTAGCTTCAAAGAGAGAAAAACTGCTCAGAAATTTTAATCTTGACCATCGCATGATTGTTCAAATTATTAGAACTTATGCTGACTACCTCCAGATTCCAAAAGATTGGGAACGCTATACACCACATGCGGAGGACAAACCCTCTAAAACTTGCCACCGTGATAAATATTCGCAAATGTAGAAGAAAATGTTAGCTGAGGAAGAGACCATTCTAACCAAAGTAATGGATATTAAGGGTGAATGGAATAAAAGGAAAGGAAGGTTAATTAAAGATCTAAGAACCATTAAACAGAATATTGGGATAGTAAAAGAACTTCTAGAACTTGAAATGTTCAAGGGTGAAGTGAGCAAGGTAAGTAAAGAATCCTCTGAAATGATAGGGGGCGAGTTTGATGATAAAAATATAAGTCAACAGAAAATCCCTTTTTGTTTAGGAGGAACTACTTATGTAGGGTTTTGTGACTTAAGTTCTTCCAAAAATATCATGCCTTATACAATCTATGAAGAGATGTGTGACCATCTTGATGAATCTTACCTTGAGCCAACAGAATCTACTTTTATGTTTTCTAATCAAACTTTGCATCCTACTAAGGTGATACTTCGCAATGTCTGTGTTTCTATTGGAGATTTTGTGTACCTAGTTGATTTTCATATTATTGAAATACCTTTGAACTCCTCCTGCCTGGTCATTTTTGGTAATCGTTTTTACAAATCTATGAACATTGACATTGATTACAAAAAAGGCTCTCCTTTATAGTTTGGTGAAAAACTTGTAGAAATAAATTACAGCCAATTCACAAGATTGCCTTGTGAAAAGAAAGTTGATATTAAGGAGGAGAAGACTATTGAAGAGTTGGCAGCAATCTATTTTTGTACTCCACAATCTGAGTTGGATAGGAGTTTGACAAGCAATGATTCTCTTCCGAATAACTCTACAAAATAATATTTGGTTGAGATTCTCAACACGACACCGGAGGTTGATACTAGCCTTAGGGATGAATTTGAAGAACTTGAAAGTAAAGGGGATGAGGATCCACCAACCCTCGTTTTGAAACCTCTTGCTCCAGGTCTAAAGTATGAATTTTTAGATAAGGTAGGTAAATGCCTAGTGGTTTTAGATGATAAGCTCTCTCCTGAGGAAAACATGAAATTGTTAGGGGTACTTGTCAAAAAGCGTGAAGCTTTTGGATACACTCTTAATGACATAAAGGTATAGATCCCTCCATAGTAACTCACAAGATATCTATGATTGAAGATGCTAAACCATTTGTTGATAATCAAAAAAGGTTGAATCCTAAAATGAAAGAGGTAGTAAGAAATAAAGTTATACGTATGTTGGACAGCGGTATTATCTATCCAATTTCAAATAGTAAGTGGGTGAGCCCAGCTCATTTCATACCTAGGGAAGGATCTATAACAATAATTAATAATGATAAGGATGAATTAATCCCTGCTAGAACGATGCCAGGATATAGAATGTGTATTGAATTCAGGACGTTGAACAAAGAAACCATAAAAATTCATAAGCAACTCCCTCTCATTAATGATATTATGGAAATGATGTCTACTAATTCTTACTTATGTTTTCTTGACGGATACTCTAGATATCCTCAAATAGCTATACATCCTGAAGATCAAGAAAAAACCACGTTTACCTGTCCCTATGGAACCTATGCTTATCGATTAGTGACTTTTGGTTTGTGTAATGCATCTGCTACTTTTCAAGAGTGTGTTCTAAAAAAATTCGATAGTCTTGTGGAATGTTCCATGGAAGTTATTATGGACAATTTTTTTGTTTATGTAACTACTTTTGAGCAATGTCTCTATAATATTAATAGAGTTTTGCAGTGATGTAGATAAACCAAGATGCTTCTCAATTGGCAGCACTGCCACATCATTGTAAGGGAAGGTATAGTTTTCGGGCATAAAGTTTCTAAAAAGAGCATTGAGATTGATAATTCAAACTTGGTTACTTTAGAAACACTTCCAATTCCGCAAGATATAAATGGAGTAAAGAACTTCCTTGGACTTGCTGTTTTTTATAGACGCTTTATTAAAGATTTCGCTAAAATAGTTGCTCCTTTAACTCGTCTCTTAGATAAAGATACCCTATTTTCCTTTGATAGAAATTGTAATGATTCCTTTCAATAGTTAAAAAAGGCACTAATTTCTGCACCGGTCATTCAACCACCTAATTGGGATCAACCATAGGAAATTATGTGTGATGCTAGTGACTATTCTATTGGAGCTGTTTTAGGGCAAAGAGATGGACTGGATCACAACGTCATTCAATATGCTAGTCGAGTTTTTATTGACAATCAAAGGAACTATGCAACAACCGAGAAATAATTTCTAGTTGTTGTTTTTTGCTTCTGATAGATTTAGACACTATATTATCAACACAAAAGTAATAGTTCCTACTGGTCATCATGATTTGAGACACCTCCTAGCTAAGAAAGATGCTAAGCCTCGTCTAATTAAATGGGTCTTGCTACTAGAAGAATATGACCTGCAGATAGTAGATAGGAAAGGAAAGGATAATCCTGTTGCCAACCATCTGTCGCAGATGGAAGGAACCATAGAGGATCCCATTCCTATTATTTAATCTTTGCCATGAGAATACCTTGTAATTGTATAACCTCTTGATCCTTGGTTTGTAGATTATGCTAATTTCCTTGTAGGAAAGTTTTTATCCAAAGGAATGGATTACAATCAAAGAAAGAAATTCTTTAATGATTTAAAACATTACTTTTGGGATGACCCTTACCTATACAGACATGGTATAGATGGGATAATCAGGAAATGTGTACCCGAGCATGATGTAAAGGCCTTTCTTAATGCTTGCCACGATAGTCCTTAAGGAGGACATCACGCCGGTAATCATACTGTAGCTAAGGTCTTGGAGTCAGGTTTCTACTGGCCTACACTAGTTAAAGGCTCTCATGAATATGTTAGAAATTGTGATGCTTACCACTATATGAGTAATATTGGTAAAATATAGGAAATGACGATGAAATATAACTTAGTAATAGAGCCATTTAATGTATGGGGAATGGACTTTACGGGACCATTTTTTCCCCTCTAACGGTTATACTCATATTCTTGCTGATGTTGACTATGTTACTAAATGGGTGGAAGATATGCCCACTTCTCATGCAAATGCACCCACTTCCATCAAGATGATCATGGGCATCATATTTCCTAGGTTTGGAGTAACCCGTGTTTTGATTACTGATGGTGGAAATCATTTTATGAAGTGTGGCGCCCCGCAAAAACCACTACTAGAAAATCGCGGTGTTTTTGTGCATTGCATCATCATGACTGCATGCTCATGTCATCATGCCACCTTGCATTTGAGCATCGTCATGTCATCTTGCATTCGTTTGCACAAAACTATTTTCGAAAAGCCTGGTCTCCGGAATATATTGTTTTGTCTACCAACAGTTTGCAAAAGCCTCGTTTTTAATAAATAAAATTATTTGTTTATTTTTAGGAGGCAGCCTGCCAGGCCCGAAAGCCCGGCCGGCCACCTCCACGCCCTAAAATAAAACCTAAACTAAATCCCAAACCCTTACTACCAAATAACCTACCCAGCCTACCCTACCCAGCCTATCCTACCCAGCCCCTCCACCTCACCTGCACCAATCGGTCCTTGCCACATCACACTCTCCACATCACCTCAACCAACCCCGGATCGCCACCGTCCCCCTCTCTCTCTCCTGGCCCCACCCCCTCCCAGCACACACGCACATAGCCACGAGGCAGCCCTCCCGCCTGCTCATCCGACCGAGCCAGCCGCCACCTAGGCACCGTGCCACACTTCACCTGGTCCGCAACCCGACCCGCCGCCACCTGCGCCTCCCAACCAAACTCCCTCCCCCGGCCCCACCTCCCTTTTTCCCGGCTGCCGCGCGCCCCCATCCCACGCGCTAACTCCCGCTCGCCACATCCCGCACGAGGCAGCCCCGCCTGCCTCGGGCTCTCTGCCCCACACCGGCCCCACCACCTGCCTCTCCCCATGTGGCCACTGCCGTCCCCGTACCTGAGCCCCCTCGCCGGAGCCACCCCGTCCTCCCACGCCCGCCCCATCCAACCGTGTCCCCCACCGACGCGACCGCGTCGCCAGACTCGCTCCGCCTCCACCCTGACGGACGCCGCCGCCCCACTCGCTCCTCCGCCGCCCGGACCCGCAACCACGGCTTCGCCCTGCCTCCGCCACCGAGCCCGTTGCCGCTGGCCCCCTCCCCCACGCCGGCCTCCTCCTCCCGCCGCTCGGGCTCGCCCCGCCATCCGCCGCCAGTAACTCGCCTCCCCGGCCGCCTTCGGCGTCTGCACCGCCAGATCCCCGTCCGCCACTGCCTCGGCCGCCCGCGCGTCGGCCCCCGCTGCCGTGTTGGCCGTGCCGCCCTCGACCGCCGTCCGCCCAAGGCTACCCCTCTCCTCCCTCGTGCTCCGCCCCGTCACCTCCGACCTACGCGACCCCGCATTGAAGCCGTCCTCCACCTCGACGCGGCCTGCCTCCGCCGCCCTCTCCCTGCAGGCCTGCTTGAGCTCTTCCACTTGGTCTCTTCCGCCTCGCCACGCAAGCAAGCCCACACGCCGCCTCTCTCTCTCTACAGCGGCGCCTTCCCGCGACGCACAGGTTCCCCTGCCCGGGCGAGTGCCCCTGCTTTCGTCCTCTAACCGCGAGCACACACTGATGTTGGCCGTAGTGCACTCGCCTCCACTCTCGTGACCCCTCGTGTTGCACATGTCATGTGTTGTTCCTCTGTTTTGGTGCTATAGACGTAACCAATGGCCACGTGACGTGAGACCTTTGTTGTCTATGCAATCTTCGATGACGATGTGTTGCTACCCGCAAGACCAAGACCCTGAGGATCTTCATCGATGATGAGACTGTCGAGAACCGCCAAGTTCATCCACCGTCGGCACCACTCGAGGGACCGTCGGCAAGACCGTCGACGCGAACATCAAGATCTTATCCCCGGAAACCAAGACCGTCGACATGGAACCGAAGGACGTCAAGTTCTTCACCCCGGCATGCCAAGTTCTTCCTCTCGGACCTGAAGACACCGAGACCGGGGACGCCAAGATCTTCGCGACGACAAGATCGACACCGACTAGGGCGAATCCGATGCTCCCCGACGCCAAACCAAGTCCTTCTTCCTGGATGCGACAAGATCTACTCCGTTGTCTGAGAACGTTCCCGCCGAGACCGATCCCCGTCGAACCCTGCCGAACCCCCGACCCCCCCGGAGCCTAAGTTCGCCGAACCCTAATGTGATCCCCTATCCGAGACCCCCATTATTTTTATAATAATAACATTATCACTTGTTGCATATTAAATGGTTCATATTCGCATCGCATCATGTGGGTTTGGGGGCATTATGCCGATTCACATCATAATTAAATATGGAGTCTATATGAGGGCTTTTCTAGTCTTATATCGGCTCCATTTAAATTGGTGTAGCGAACCGATGCCATGTTTCGCCCTGCTAAAACAACATTTAAATTGCGGGGGTTCTAAATCACGTGAACCGCCTAATTAATTGTCGGGACCCCGGTTCCGCTTAATACCGCCCAATGGCACTGCATCTGCATCATATCATAATCATGCCGGATCTTCTGCCGTAGTATTAAATATTGCATCCGGTGTTTGTGCTAGTGTTTGCTTCTTCGCGGATTAGGCCGATGAGTTGATGCGAGTATCGACAAGTTCTTTGGATATGAATCTCCGGCAGTGTTTCCCAGGCGAGCATCTCTTCCCCTTCTACCTATTTTGCTTTTATAGTCTTTATTTTCCTCCTGTTGATCTATTGCTATCCGTGTCGCGATGGTTTAGTTTCTGTCTCCCAGTTATATCCCGTGCAGCCTCTATATTGCCTTGGACACCTCCTATTACCCGTTGCTTGATAGACAGCTGGCCCTGCGAGTTGTAGTTGCTTGCCTAGGTGTTGCCTCGCGTCGTCGATGTTCCACAGTTGTTGGGCGGTTGGCAAATGTTAATGCTGGTGCTGATCATGTTTCTAATTACAGCTTATTAATTAATGTTGATGGTAGATTAATGCAGAGGCACCGGTAATAGTAATTATTTGGTTCTTAACCGCTCACTAGTATCCCCTAGGACCCGAGTTATTGACACCTGTTCCGAGATCGAGCGCGCTAACCACAGGTGGGGTGTGTCGGCACCCCCATCGGCTTACTACCTGATTTCAAAATACTGTACCGGGGGCCACAAGTAGTTTGGGGCTTTATTACTATTCTATACTTATGCCATGTTTACTGCTTTATTTAATTTGTGCATGGAGCACCTGTCTTGTTTTGGATCGCGCCATGTTTTCACGGTATCGACAAGCCCAGTCACACTTTTCGGGTTCCCAGTCATTTACAGCCGTCGTTGCAAACCCTGGGTCCGTCTCGGAGCCGGCCGACCTCGTTGCGGGTAGCTTAGTGGGGTGGCCCCCATGTACTTGCTTTGGGTCTGGGAAACGTCATGACTTAGGCCCCGCCGACATATCGATGGGTGTATGTTAATTGATCTGGCAAAAGGGTCGAAGTGCGTGTGGATACTTTGGTGCACCCCTGCAGGGTTAAATCGTTTCGAAAAGCCGTGTCTGCGGTTATGGACGACTTGGAGCACAGTTTCTCGATCATAGATAACTATAACTAAAGTTTACTGTTATAATTTGACCTGTATCCGAGATGAATAACAAGTTGGATAACTGTCATGGAAAGATTACATGAAACTGCCAACCGTGTGAGTTTTCCTCGGCTTGACTTCCTCGTTTGCTCTCGAGGGGGAATACCAGGATGGGTATGTGTGGTGTTAGCATCAGGTTGGATCTGAATAGGTCTTTCTTCCCCCTCTCTAGTAGCCGCCAGTATTACAGAGTCTCTATAGGTTGTTTAGTGCCGCTGCGCTGCCGCTTCAGTCCACCATATCTATGTAGGCGAGAGCCGCCGAATTCTAGCCTCGCCGTGTACTGGCCTCAGTACTAACGCTCCTCTTTTTCCTTTGCCCTTTGTCGGTACCCCTTTTGTTTTAGCAGGTTTGAGATCGACGTCGTTAGCAGGGTTACCCTTCCGGCTTGGCCTAGGCAGGGTTATGGACGCCATTGGTTATTCTTCAGGGCTCTTAGCCCCATTTGCATCTTGTCCGTAGCCGGACTCTCTATCTATTTCAAGGTGACTTGGATCTTTGTATATTATATCTGTATTCTTGACTCGTTGAGTCACTATTGTATATATATCTGTTCTGTGGGTCCCATCGAGGACTGTTGTGTAATGTTATTACTTTGTTTTCCACCTGCACGAAAGTGCCTGGTGGGCGTCCTTGAATCGTTTCTATGCGGGCTTGGTGGAAATCGCTAAAATTTGCATAGGGCTGATTTGAGGGTGCTACATGAAGGGAAATTTTAACAAGATACTTCAAAAGTATGGAGTAGACCATCAGGTAGCCTCACCTTACCACCCTCAAACTAGTGGACAAGTGGAATTATCTAACAAACAAATCAAGGTCATACTTCAGAAGACGGTGAACAAGTCAAGAAAGGACTGGGCTTTGAAGCTTAATGATGCATTGTGGATGTATCGTACAACTTTAAAGGTTTATGTGGGAATGACACTTTACGAAATGGTTTATGGTAAATCTTGTCACCTTGCATTAGAAATTGAGCATAAGGCTCGGTGGGCTATTAAAACTATGAACTTTGACTTAAAAACTGCAGGGGGAAAATGGCTCTTAGATATTCATGATTTGAATGAACTCAGAAATTAGGACTATGAAAATAGTAGAATATTTAAAGAAAAGGCGTAGAAATAGCAAGATAAAAAATTAGAGGCCAAGGTATTTAAAACTGGAGATAAAGTTTTGCTCTACAACTCTAAGCTTAAGATTTTTATAGGAAAATTGAAATCCAGGTGGGAAGGACCTTATGAAGTCGAAGAGGCATATCCTTCGCGAGTGGTAAGATTGAAAAATACTACACCCTCTTATTCTTTCTGGATCATTAATGGGAAGCGATTGAAGCATTATAGAGTTAGTGTGGTTAACACCGTGGAGATGATCTCTATAGTTTTAGCCGAAGCATACAATAAGCAACGTGAGGTAACAAAGTTTTAGTTGCTTAGTTTTGCTATTTTCGGAAAAAACAGTCGATATTGTCTTGTTCATTGCTCCCCATTTTATTTTCTTCTTATTCAGAGCTGTTTTTCGACCTAGGCGGACCGTATGGGTAGACGCGCCCATACTAGTGGTCATTAAACTTTCAGAGTGCTAACTCTGTTTTCATCGATACGGTACGGTCGAACCGTACGGGCATAAGATCCCGTACAGATGGTCATTACCGGCTTTGCCTTTTCCGCATATATACGACATATTAAGATGTGTGTAAAAAAAGGAAGGTGGTAAGATGTTTGTATGGGGGCGTGGTACGGGCGGGGCCCGCCCGTACCACTACTCGCGACTGACTTTAACCCTTTTTATCTAGGGATTTCTTGCTTTAATCTGCACTTTTTTGTTCTTCCTTGTTCTTTTTTGTCATATTTCACATCTCAAGTTTTTTCCCCCTTTACAATGAAACCTCAAACCTCACTTGATCACTCAAGGACCATGCAGCCTTTTCATATCAAGCAGATTTGGACCAAGAAGGGGGTGTTTCTGAAACACAAGCAAATGGAAAGGGATCCGAGAGGGATACTTCATCTTCCTCGACCGACGAGTCCTCACAAGTGGTTCCACTCCCCAGTTGGGAAGACATGTTCCCACATAAGTTGGAGATGCTCAGGCACGTGAAACAAGGAAAGAACAAAAGAGAATCTCCACTCAACCCCTATAGGTATAACCTTCGAGGATATTCTCTTAAATCCCCTCCAGGAACCTCTTCCACCAAAGAGGAAAACCAAGATGATATTCGAGAAAAGATCAAGAACCTTGAAAAGATTTCCAAAGCTTATGTTGAAACTATTGGAGAAGGAGTTGACTCTTTATGGGCAAATACCTCGAAAAGAAGGTCGATGACTTTGATGGTAGAGTGCAACTCCTGACTAAGATTATCATGGAGATGGCTGATGACAGGAAAACATTGAGCAATGTAATTAAATAATTGCATGCTGGCATCATAGAGATGTCCACTCGATTCGTGTGTATTGATCATGCTTGCAACCTCAAGGCAGATGAGGAAGAGGAAGATGATGACTACTTTACTCCCAAGAAGGAGTAAGTAATCACAAGGAATTATTTGATCCACCCAGCTTGATTCCAAGCTTGGGGGGGGGGTCTCTGAGAGCCTTGTAATCCATCTTACAGTTTTTAGCATGTTTACTTTCCTGCACGCATGTTAGACTTTAAGTCAAGAATTTGCACTAGTTGCATAAACTTTGAGCTCCCTTTATTCAAGAGAAGATTTATATCCGTTGAGTTGCGAGACTTTATGATAATTGAAGTTGTGTTTTGATTCATTATTATTATATTAGATGATTGAACTAGGTTGAGTGTTATGATACTTGTACACCTGTCATGTTTTTAGGGACTTCCACACCAATAAAAGTATTGATTAAGTTATGAGAAGAATTTTGGTAGCATATTATAATTAAGAGTTTTTGAAAGCCACTGAAGTCATGAGCATGATCCAATAGCTATACTAAAAGAAAAATAGGAAGGAGAGAAAGTAAAAATATAAACATATATATATAAGAGAGATAAGAAAATAAGAAATAAGAGAGAACAACTACCAAAAGAATCAAGTGTAGAAGAAAAAGAATGATCATAAATCTTCATTACTAAACTAAGAGCTCGACATCTCTAAAATTTGTGATTATATGATATGTTGAATCACTAGAAGATTATTATGATTGCATTAATACTAGAAAAGGTGTGGAAGCCTCCAAGTCATGTAATGTGCAAGGATATGGTAATACCCCCGAAGTATATCTACATCAGATGTTGTATTCATATGTCAATTTCTACCTCATTTATTACAAACGACTCGTGTCTCATGGACATGATAATCTTGTCCATAAGCCACCATCTTGCTCGGGGACGAGGAAGAGCCTAGCTTGGGGGAGTTGATGAGTCCAAAATTGAAGCATATTTACCTTTTTTTCATAAATAGAGTAGCGATCTTTGTATTTCAATGTGTTTGCACACACCATTTTAGACTTATTTTAACAGGATCCCAGATCACTAAGTATTATATCAACATATCAATTGGAATTTTCATATTGTGTTATAATATGATATTTCTAAGTCATAAAAGTCATTTTATGGATTTACCTTCCCACCTGGGAGAATACCAAACAAGGAGAAGCAATCAGTACAAATAATGACCGGTGGTACGGGCAAAGCCCGCCCGTACCATCCTCCTGTACTAGGTGTTAGAGTGATCTCCTCGTCAAATACTTTCTCCTGGCGAAGAAGAGAGGGAGACCCAACATTCATAGCCACCATAAACCACGAAAAACACAATCTGAAAGGGATCTAAAGGAGGAACTTAGCTACGGTAAAATCCCAGCTGCTTCACGCATCATTGGACGACAACGCATCATCCCCTTCATCATCAACCACTGCATCTCCATCACCATCATTACCCCCATCTCTCATATATTAGATCTTACTGTAATTACAGATTCAATTATGGTTTGCATTAGATCTATATTTGTACTTTTATCCATTCATTTCACTATGATGAGATGTTGTTGATTGCTTCTATGTGTGAGTAGTTCCCTTGTTCTTGGGGATCCTAGAACCATTAATAGTTTGTAAGAAAAATGATCTATTCTTGTGTCCATATGACTTGTCGGTTTATGATAGAATTATGATTTGTGTTTGATCTCTCTCTTTAGATGGTATGTGTAGTCGACCACATATCATTTGCCCTTGGGGACTAAAGGGAGGGGGAAATCGTTTGGACATGTTTTGGTATCGTACTCGGAATGGCCTCGTGACAGATCGGCGCAGGCTTGTAACCTACACGATCAAGGGAGGATAAAAAGGGACTCCCAAAGCTAATTAAGATATCCATGGGGAAACCCATAATTGCGGTGGTTTATATGGATGACTGCTCTCAGACATCGCACTGGTTATTTAGAGGTGACCTTACTCTTGGCTCAACAAAGTGGCTTCCTACAAGCCATGTAGTGAACATCTTATTATGGAGCTCTCTCCACACATCTCATGAAACAAGTATGTTATCTTGATTATTAATAATAACAATACTACGCTAGTGGTGTATCCTACATCCCCGAGAACATTTTATCCCTATTGAGTTCAACCATGTTTCCACACAACCTTGTTACTTGTTTCCTTTTACTTGTTTTCATTACTTTTTGATGGGTTCGTAGCATCGAAAACAAAAAAGTTCTACCGCAAGAACGAACAAAACCCAGATCTAATCTAGATAAAAGCCAAGATCTAATCTATTAGACATGTGCAACGAGATAGATAGGAACTAACCCTCGTAGATCTGAAAGCGTTAACGAGATTAGATCTCGTGGTTGATGTAGTCGATCACTTGCCGATCTCAAGATCGTGTGGACGATCCTTCCGGCGTCGCGTTCCGGCATCGCTTCCGCAGTTGGTCAAGTGGACGATCCTTCCGGCGCCGCGTTTTGGCAGCGCTTCCGCAGTCGGTCACACGTGCGGAGTCGAAGCAGACCTTCGTCTCCTCGTTCCAGCGAGCAGCGGAGGTAGTATATCTTCTCCACGGAATCCCAGCAGCACGACGGCGTGGTGGTGGGGGAGTAGAGAATTCTGCAGGGCTTCGCCTATGCCTGTGCAGAAGAAAGGAGGAGGAGAGAGGCGCCAGAGATTGGGAGTTATGGAGCAGGGGTGGAGGGGGCGCCCCTGCCCCTCTATTTAAGGGGGGTGAGGCGCCATGGGAGGGGGAGTCCTTGTAGGACTCCCCTCCCTCTAGGCCGGCGGATTGGGGAGTGGGGGGAGGAGTCCTCCTCCCCCACGACTCCTAGTCTTGACCCACCAGGACTCCTTGATGCCTTCCTTGGTTTTCAAGCAAACTCCAAGAAACCTTCCAGAACATTCCAGAACATTCCGAAACCTTCTAGAACCCTCATACAAATACTCCGGAACATTTCATAACTCAGAAAATGATCTCCAATATATGAATCTTATTCTCCGGACCATTCCAGATCTCCTCGTGATGTCCCGGATCCATTCCGAGACTCCGAACAACATTCGGTCTCCAACGCACATTCCATATCTACTTAAAACAACTTTGAACCTTAAGTGTGTCACCCTACGGTTCGTGAATATGTAGACATGACAGAGAC
Organism: Avena eriantha; assembly: GCA_910589775.1. Lineage (NCBI taxonomy): Eukaryota > Viridiplantae > Streptophyta > Magnoliopsida > Poales > Poaceae > Avena > Avena eriantha. The sequence continues at coordinate 193,584,487 of OU342740.1, read as the reverse complement.
ACATCTCCTATCAATAACCATCAGCGGGACCTGGAGATCCATAATGGCTCCCACATACTCAACGATGACTTCGCGATCGATTGAACCACTTACATACAAAACCAATTCCCTATGTCACGCGATACTATACTTATCCGAGGTTTGATCGTCAGCATCTCCATACCTAGTTCTACCTCGTTACTGATAAGTACTCTTTACTCGTTCCGTGATATGTCATCCCTTGTGACCCAGTCACATGCTTGCAAGCTAACTAGATGACATTCCACCGAGAGGGCCCAGAGCATATCTATCCGTCATATGGATGGACAAATCCCAATCTTGGTCCATGCGCTTCAACACATACTTTCAGAATACCCAATGACACCTTTATGACCACCCAGTTACGAAGCGGTGTTTGATGTCATCAAAGTACCCATCCGGTGATGGTGATTAACACAACCTCATGGTCGAAGGCTTAGGTTACTATGCATTTAAAAGCTTACAGCAATACAAACTTAATGACTTGATCTTATGCTATGCTTACTATGGGTGTGTGTCCATCATATCATTCTCCTAATGACATAACCTTGTTATTAATCACATCCAATGTCCATGATCAGGAAACCATGATCATCAATTAATCAACAAGCTAGTTCAACAAGAGGCTTACTAGGGACTCTTTTATGTTTACAAAACACACATGTATTAATGTTTCCAGTTAATACAATTATAGCATGGGATGTAAACATTTATCATAAACATAAAGATATAATAATAACCACTTTACTATTGCCTCTTGGGCATATCTCCAACAGTCTCCCACTTGCACTAGAGTCAATAATCTAGTTAAAAAACTTGTGCATTCAACACCTATGGCTTTCTGGTGTTGTATAGACACTATTGCTAGTGGTAAACATAATCTTCGGATCTGACACTTCCAGGTCTGTGTGTATTTGCATGTCCTTGCGTCTCTACGCATTACTCATTCTCCAATGAGATGGCATTGTATAAATTTGGTCCTTTGGTGAGACCTTTAGTTCCTTGGGACTAAATCATGTTGATACAATTGTCGTACAATGTATCTTCATAGTATTATCCCGCTATGAACCACACCTACTTGACCCAATTGATAACAAACTACTTAACACAAATGCCCTCCTTTGCTGCTACTATAGCAGTTATATACTTAGCTTTTTGTTGTAGTAACCGTCACAATATCTCAACTTTGGAACTCATCCAAATCCATCATAGAACATCCTTTCCATTATATTGTGCCACCCATAGTCTAAATTGAGATAAATTTAATTTGTATCTTGTGACAAAATTAGTATCAATGTAACGTTTTACAATGAACTACCTTTAACTATTTGTCACTTATACATGATATATTCTTAGTTCTTCCAAAGCACATAAGAATATCTTTACTATTGTCCAATGATCATCTTATGAATCATTCTGGTATATGCTCATAACATTTAGAGCATAGGATATCTGGATGTGTACATCTCAAAGAATGATTGATCAAAATATTCTTGTGATTTCACCAAGTGTCAAAACACTTGAATCTCGTGTCAACACACTCGAATCTTGATTCAGTCCTTTCCATGTGTCAAGAACCTTTCTTGTTGTTTCCATATTGAACTCATTCAACATCTTATCTATGTACATTTGGCAAAACTATATTAGCGCCTCAATCTATTCATATAGACATTGATGCCTAATTCTTGGGTTATGCCTAAGTCTTTCATCGAAATGAAATTCTTAACCTATGTCAATACAAGATACATAATTTCCAATCAACAATATGTCCTCTACATAATGTATTAGAAATATGTCTCAGCGGTCCCACTTAATTTCTTGCAAATGCAAGCATCTTCATCATCTCCGATGAATTTAAACCCTTTTAACAGTTTCATCATGGTGAAGATTCCAACTCCGCTATGCTTACTTCGACTATTGAAGTTTAGCATACTCTTTTAGCATCCTTTGAATAAACAAAACCCTTTGGATCGTGTCATGTACACGTCCTAGGTAACAATTCTATTAGAAGAACTTGTTTTGTTTGTTCAACTACCATATACCAAAATATATGTAGTGGTTGCTACATTAATCCGTCCAGACTAAATATCTCTATGAAAGATCAAATCTTATCATAGTCAATTCCTCGAACATTGTCGTAAACTCTTTCCGACATGTCGACAATTTCATAGATTTGAAACATCCATGTCTATTTCTTTATAGATCCAAACACGACCGATAGGCTTCACACCTTTTCGGAGGGTCTTCTAAGTTCAGAAACTTGATTTCTCGTGTATGGATACTATCACGGATTCCATGACTTCTAATCATTTTATGGAGTCAGGGCCCATCATCGCTTCTTTGCATGTAGTCAGTTCATCATTGTCAAAACAATAACGACTTTCTTATCAAATCTTACTATTTGATTCTTACCGACCCACACGGTTCTATAGGAACTCTAATCTCCGAGATCACACCTTTTGCAATCACGAGAGCCATGAGCATTGTGATCCGCCACCAGGACACTTTCCGGCGCTGCGCTACTTAGCACATATAGCTAAGGTTTAACAACCTTATCAAAGTTCTATTGTCCTCCCTCTTAACTTTTTACGAAAAATTCCTTCTCAAGAAACTTGACATTCCAAGTAACAAACTCTTTTGTTTATGGAGAAATTCCCAACAAGTTCTTTGGGATAACCTACAAAGACGTGCTTATCCGACTTTGGTTGTAAACATTTTACTTATGCATAACATACCAAAATTTAAGAAAAAACAATTCGGGTTTTATCCCAAACCATGACTTATATGGTGTCATTTCAACGGATCACGATGGAGCTCTTTTCAGTGTAAAAGCGGTAGTCTCTAAAGCTTCAATCTTTAAAAACATAATGGCAGTTTTATAAATGACACCCTTGAACTTACCATCTCAAACATGGTTTGATTTCATCTCTCGAATATGCCATACTCCTATGGTTTATCGGGAAACACAAATCATAGAACAAAATTCCTCAAGTCTTTGGTGTTTTTGCTAAACATGTAACTCAAATATCTTCCTTTATAATCGAATCATAAACTCTTTATTTTCTTGTTACAATGATTTTCAACTTCATCTTGAAAGTCTTTGAACAACTTTCAAATATTTCATACTTCCTCCTTATTAAGTAAATGTACAGATATATTCACTCAAATTTTTCGGAGAAAGCATATGAAGCAAAAAGATCCATCGCATATGGCTACACATAATGGACTATGCACATCAGCATGCACAATTTCCAACAAGCTAGTCATCCGTTCCTATCTAGTCTATGGACGGAGTTTCAATTATCTCGAGGAAAGTCTCACATGCGTCAATTGATCAAAATCAAAGACTCCAAAATTCCATCAACATGGAGTTTCTTCATGTTTTCTTTCAAATATAATTTAAACAGCGATGTCACTTCATAAGTGATCTTTCAATCATTTGTCTTGCGACATTTTAGCAATAGTGTTTATGGATGTGATTTCTCCCACCAGACTTGTAAAAGTTCATCCATCCTTTATGGAATACGGTAATTATTTGAACAACCATTGTTCTCATAATCCCGGAGAAAAAATAACAATTATTAAAACAAATCTTGAAGGCTAGGTTTGATGTCAACGAAAAACACAATAACACTTTATTTGTTTTCGATGAACATCATCACTCATTCTCTTGCTAGTTACTTAGGCCATTGTAGTTCATGAATTGCGTTGTCCTGTATGACACTTCATACCAACCAATTCGGTATCAAATGCCTAAGAACCACATTGTTTAACAAGCAAGGAATACAACCATAACATGTATATCTTCTATATGCCTAAGTTGGACATCTCCAACCTTTTATTTTCTGCCAAATATTTTACAGATTCTCTTTCAGCAATTCCTTTTCTTTTAAAAGAATCTATCAACATCAATAGTGGTGTCATCAACATGACACATGGTACAAAGCGTATATAGTCAACTACTAATACCTTTGGACTTGCACTTTGAGGTGGATCACCATCATCAAATGTTTGGTGTTCTTTCAAAAATCCATTCTTTAGTAATCTATTAGTGTAGTAAATATTTTACTTACATCTTCTATTCATCCTTATCATGACAACTTTCATGATCAAGCTGCTATAGCTTATAAAGGTGAATTGCGAGTATAATGTTTCTTTTTCAAAACCTTTTGGAGGATTAGGATGACTAGCGTCTCCAACCTTCACAAATTCTCATCAAATATGAGGACGTATACTCTATCATGTTGTAACCAACACATTGTTTTAGATATCGCAATACCTTTCACATATGATGGTTTCTGAAACAATGCTTTCAGCTCTTAGATAAACTTGATATTAAAAAACAATCTTTTGAGTATCAAGAATCATGGAGGCAAACATGATACATTAGATACTAACACTGGAATTGTTACTCTTGATTTAATACTACTTATTAAACTTCATGAAGCAAATAGAGTTTGCTGAAAGTTTGCAATAGGACTTATAATCTTTAGATTGACACTCAAAAAACAATACGATACCAGTTCGTAAAGTAAATATCCAGAATTTCTATAGTTCCACTATCTCAACTATAACTAAGCGTAAGGTGGTGAACGGATGCCAAAGACTACAACAAACTATGCAAATTCACTTTGATTGTGTTTATGATAAATTGAGTTCGACTAATCCAAATTACAAATGAACTCCCACTCAAAACAACATCCCTCGAGTTGTTTTAGTGATTACACGAACCAAATCCACTACACCAAGTCCGATCATCACGTGAGATGATGTAGCTTTAAAGGCGAACAATCAACATGTTCATCATATCATCCATATGATTCATGCTTTACCTTTCGGTATTCCGTGTTCCGAGACCATGTCTGTACATGCTAGGCTCGTCAAGGTTAACCTTAGTTTCTGCATGTGCAAATCTGGCTTGCACCCGTTGTATGCACACGTAGAGTCTATCACACCCGATCATCACGAGATGCTTCAAAACGACGAGTCTTAGCAACGGTGCCAACTAAGGACGAACACTTTATTACTTGATATTTAGTGAGAGGGATCATCTTATAATGCTACTGTCGCGATCTAAGCAATACAAGATGCATAAAGGATTAACATCACAGGCAATTCATAATATGTGATATGATATGGCCTTTCTTCTTATGCCTTTGATCTCCATCTCCAAAGCATGGACAAGATCTCCATCATCACCAGCGTGGCGTCAAGGTCCGTGGCGCCGCTTCATGGTTGTCCATCACCATCAACAACTATTACAACTACTTGGAATAAAGCTATTACATGATGAATAGACACGCAGGTCTTAAAAAAAATTTAAAGACAACCATTAGGCTCTTGCCGGTTGCCATATTACAATAAGGATCATTGCATACATCAAATATAATCACAATCACATAATGGCCATATCACATCACAAAACCCCTACAAAAACGAGTTAGACGCCTCTAATTTTCTTTGCATGTTTTACGTGGCTTGGGGCTTTCGAATAAGACCGATCTTACCTACGAACAAGAACCACAACGCTGATACAAGTGTTGTCAGATGCTCATTGTAAATTGAATCTTAACTATGGTGGGAGAGACAGACACCCGCAAAGCCACTTGTGCAAAGCAAGTTGCACGTCAAGCATGGAGCAAGTCTCATGTGCGATGACATGTAATGTTACCCCGAGCCGCTTCATCCCACCATGCCGCAAGATGCAAAGTACACGCTAAGACACCGACAACAAAAGCATCAACGCCCACAAAAATATTGTGTTCTACTCGTCCAACAGATCTACGCATAGATACGGCTCTGATACCACTGATGGGTTCGTAGCATGGAAAACAAAAAATTTCTACGGCAAGAACGAACAAAACCCAGATCTAATCTAGATAAAAGCCAAGATCTAATCTATTAGACATGTGCAACGAGATAGATAGGAACTAACCCTCGTAGATCCGAAAGCGTTAACGAGATTAGATCTCGTGGTTGATGTAGTCGATCACTTGCCGATCTCAAGATCGTGTGGACGATCCTTCGGGCGTCACGTTCCGGCAGCGCTTCCGCAGTCGGTCAAGTGGACGATCCTTCTGGCGCCGCGTTTTGGTAGTGCTTCCGCAGTCGGTCACACGTGCGGAGTCGAAGCAGACCTTCCTCTCCTTGTTCCAGCGAGCAACGGAGGTAGTAGATCTTCTCCACGGAATCCCAGCAGCACAACGGCGTGGTGGTGGTGGTGGAGTAGACAATTCTGCAGGGCTTCGCCTATGCCTGTGCAGAATAAAGGAGGAGGAGAGAGGCGGCAGAGATTGGGAGTTATGGAGCAGGGGTGGAGGGGGCGCCCCTGCCCCTCTATTTAAGGGGGTGAGGCACCATGGGAGGGGGAGTCCTTGTAGGACTCCCCTCCCTCTAGGCCGGCGGATTGGGGAGTGGGGGGAGGAGTCCTCCTCCCCCACGACTCCTAGTCTTGACCCACCAGGACTCCTTGATCCCTTCCTTGGTTTTCAAGCAAACTCCAAGAAACCTTCCGGAACATTCCGAAACCTTCTAGAACCCTCATACAAATACTCCGGAACATTTCCTAACTCAGAAAATGATCTCCAATATATGAATCTTATTCTCCGGATCATTCCGGATCTCCTCGTGATGTCCCGGATCCATTCCGAGACTCCGAACAACATTCGGTCTCCAACGCACATTCCATATCTACTTAAAACAACTTTGAACCTTAAGTGTGTCACCCTACGGTTCGTGAATATGTAGACATGACAGAGACACATCTCCTATCAATAACCATCAGCGGGACCTGGAGATCCATAATGGCTCCCACATACTCAACGATGACTTCGCGATCGATTGAACCACTTACATACGAAACCAATTCCCTTTGTCACGCGATACTATACTTATCCGAGGTTTGATCGTCAGCATCTCCATACCTATTTCTACCTCGTTACTGATAAGTACTCTTTACTCGTTCCGTGATATGTCATCCCTTGTGACCCAGTCACATGCTTGCAAGCTAACTAGATGACATTCCACCGAGAGGGCCCAGAGCATATATATCCGTCATATGGATGGACAAATCCCAATCTTGGTCCATGCGCTTCAACACATACTTTCAGAATACCCAATGACACCTTTATGACCACCCAGTTACGAAGCGGTGTTTGATGTCATCAAAGTACCCATCTGGTGATGGTGATTAACACAACCTCATGGTTGAAGGATTAGGTTACTATGCATTTAAAAGCTTACAGCAATACGAACTTAATGACTTGATCTTATGCTACGCTTACTATGGGTGTGTGTCCATCATATCATTCTCCTAATGACATAACCTTGTTATTAATCACATCCAATGTCCATGATCAGGAAACCATGATCATCAATTAATCAACAAGCTAGTTCAACAAGAGGCTTACTAGGGACTCTTTTATGTTTACAAAACACACATGTATTAATGTTTCCAGTTAATACAATTATAGCATGGGATGTAAAAATTTATCATAAACATAAAGATATAATAATAACCACTTTATTATTGCCTCTTGGGCATATCTCCAACACTTTTCTGTAAACAACCAAAAAACCTTTCAAACACTCTTTACTTGAAATCAAAGGAAGCTTATAAGTATCCTTTGGTAGATAGTGACGAGGGGTATACAGACCTTTACCAATAGCTCTATGTGGGTTTGATATCTTTACTTTAAAACTAGCTACAATTGATCTGTGCACTTGCAGTCATCACCGGCACGCTACGGCAGTATGACCAACTCATGTGAGTTCCTCTAGTTTTACACCACGGGCGTAGAGGCAGTGGGGGAGATGACTGCGTCATGGCGAACTAGTACCCCCTGTGCTTGAATAGGCAGTGGGGGAGATGACGCGTCATGGCGAACTAGTACCCCCTATGCTTGAATGAGACGGCCAGTACCTGGCCGATGAACCTCCCCGAGGAGTCAATCGACTCGTGGGCGGATCTCATCTCCCTCTTCATCGCCAACTTCAGGGGGGCCTACGAACACCCGCTGACCTACTATGACCTCCGCCAAATATGCCAGCAGCCTGGAGAGACCCTCTTCAAGTTCCTGCAGAGGTTCAGCAGAGTCCGCAACAAGATCCCCAAAATATCATACTCAAACGTCATCACTGCCTTTTCCGAGGGTGTGAAGGAAGTCAAGATGAAGGAGAAGATCAGCATCCGAGGTGAGAGCCTCACTACCATTGTCGAGACCTTCGTCTTGGCTAAGAAATGCGCCAAGTCAGAGGCGGGGCGGATGTTCGGCCTCGCTGAAACAGAGACCACCCCCAAGGCCTCAGGCTCACCCAAGGGCAAGGACAAGGACCCCAAGCGCAAGACCGCCACCGTCCTAGCGGCAGGGCCAGATCGGAAGAGTCCTCGTGAGGGGAATGGCGAGAGGGAGCGGGACAACAACTCGTACTGCCACTTACACAAGAAGCCAGTGCACCACACCGACGATTGCTACGAGCTCAATAAGCTCCGCGACCTGCGCAACAGCCAGAGGAAGGGGAGGCTGGGAGGTGAGTGAGACGGCCACAATGGAGGCAACCGTGGGGGCGACTATTGGAACGACAACTCTAGTGGCCACGATACACCTCCGGTGGGCCACCAAGCCAACACCATGCAACAACACCCTCACCCCTAGGAGAAAGGACATGCCGAGGATCCCTGGGGCTACCAAGTGATGTACGGTGCCATAGCCTACATACTTGGTAGCTCCCAAGCCCCGACGTCCAACCAGCACTTCAAGCTACTCACTCGCGAGGTCATAGCTGCTAGACCTGGAGTCCCCTCACCAAAACTCAAGAGGTCCAGTGCGCCATCTCCTTCAACGCCAGGGACCACCCCATCTCCACCAGCCCATGGGCACTCTCCCCATGATCTGCACCCCCACCATCAACAATATCGCGGTTGCGAAGACCCCCATCGATGGAGGCATAGGCCTAAACGTGATCTCCACCGATACTTTTGCCTAGCAGTAGGTGCTATATGACAGGCTAATGCCGACCACACCGTTCTCCGAGGTGACCAGTGGATCCACCATACCCATCGGGCAAGTGTGCCTCTCCATCATGTTCGGGACACGCGACAACTACCGCACTGAGCTCATCGACTTCGACGGACCTCCTATACAACATCATCCTCGGTTACCCCGTGATGGCCAAGTTCATGGCCGATACTCACCATGCCTACAACATGATCAAGATGCATGGCGGCAACAACGGAGTCATCATGGTCCATTGCGACGAAGTGGAAGCCTTATGCTCCCTGGGGCAAGCCTATAAGACTGTTGCCGCCACCTATCCTGAGGATGTGGATGCCCTGGACTATGTCGGAGGCTCCACGAGGAGGAAGCAGATGATGGCCCAGGAAAACACCATGGAAAAAAGGGCAGCAGCCGCTCTGTTCCTACCTTGGGAGGGGCAGGACGTGGCCGGCACCCGTAACCTCAAGAGGAGCCCTGGGTACCCATCCCTCAAGAGGGATGTGGAACCCCCCGGGGACAACAACAACACGGGCTCCAAACTTCCCATGGACTGCACCCAGTGCGTTTACAACACCTGCTGCCCCCACGACGGCGACTGAGCGGCCGGATGAGCTAACAGATCGAGCTACTGCAACATGGACAAACCTCTTCAAACAACGCGCCCAACTCCATGACTTTTTGAAGGTGACCCCCAAAAAACCCTAATCCCTTACAGATTCGTCTCATGTAAGACCCCATGCATATCAGAGTGGCATTGTCATAAGCTCGTACTACCGACACCCCTTTTCTGGATCTTGTGCTGCACGCACGCTTGATGATTCAATTGTTCCTCGAAAAAGCATTTGTCCAAAAAAACCTTCACTGGGCCAGTCCCCCATCAACATCAGAGCCTAAAGTGTCGAGCTCTGAAATCACAAGACAATCCCGACCGTGAGTCACCTCACCCACAGTTCCAGGTGCTTGAGATCCTTGTGTGGCATGTGTACGGTACTCTAGTAGTGCACGCTTTTCCCTACGGCCCTCTCCTGGTAAGGTCTACGGGGCAGCTCGTCAGGACCTAAAGTGTCGAGCTCTGAACTTGTGGCCCATTCCTCAGTCGTGAGTCACCTCACCCATGGTTCCTGGCCCATTTTTATCTTTGCGACAGATCGTGAGGCACTGCCCCTCTGTGGCCTGCGCTTGTCAGGACCAAAAGTGTCGAGCTCTGAACTCACGGTCAGTTCCTCGGTCATGAGTCACCTCACCCATAGTTCCTGGCCCAGTTTTATCTTTCATGACGGCTCGTGAGGCAGTTCCCCTCCGCATCCTGAGCTTGTTAGGACCTAAAGTGTCGAGCTCTAAACTTGCGGACCGTTCCTCGGCGGTGTGTCACCTCACCCATGGTTCCTGACCCAATTTTATATTCGTGACGACTCTACGGCCTGAGCTCGTTAGGACCTAAAGGGTTGAGCTCTGAACTCGTAGCTCGTTCCTCGGCCATGAGTCAACTCACCAACAGTTCCTGACCCAGTTTTATCTTTGTGATGACTCGTGAGGCACTGTCCCTCCGTGGCATCAGCTCATCAGGACCTAAGTGTCGAGCTCTGAACTCGTGGCCCATTCCTAGGCCGTGAGTCACGTCAACCACGGTTCCTGACCCAGTTTTATCTTTGTGATGGCTCGTGAGGCACTGCCCCTCCACGGCCTGAGCTCGTCAAGACCTGAAGTGTCGAGCTCCGAACTCATGACCCACCCCATGGGCACGAGTCACATCACCAATGGTTTCTTACCCCTCGAGACCAAAAATCCTTGCGCTAAGCTAGATGACTTTCTCCTCGACAGGTTTGCAGCGTGTCTCGCAAGGCCTAATACGCTGAGCCTGGAAATTACCACCCAGCAGCACCGCCAAGTTTCCTCACGCACGGCTCTCAGCGCTTGTATCCCACCGCGTAAGCTCGTTATAGGGCCTCCCTGGTAGCGCATGTGCCCGCCCCTGCTGCTACTTCCTCGAGAACCCCTGCAAGGGACCCACGAGGCCCAAAGAAATGTCACGGGCGAGCCTCTAGAGGGTGGCACCGCCCGAAAAGCCTGGCTCGAAAGCATACGAAGGCTTCCCATGAACCACCAGCTACCGATGATCGACAAAGACGCCGGCCCCTAGCGCCACCCCTGGAGATCACCTGATAGGGCGTGGCCTCCACAAGCCCCCACCTCGCGAGGCCTCGCTTTTGGGTGCCGACCTGTGGGCTGCTTCACTAGGAGACGTGTCGGGCCTGCTAGTCATTTCCTGCTGCACAGGATCAGCCCTGCACCATGGACATCAAAACTCCAAGCATCACAACAAGAACATGTGAAGGGAGAAATAGCAAGCATGAGGATCCACTTATAAGCATTCATAACAAGTCTTCCTTACAAACCCAACATGGGAACATAGTACTAAAGGACACTACACCTACATTAGCAAAATACCCGAGCCCCAGGGGCGAGGGGGCGAACGTGGTGCGGACCTGGCCTTGTCTCCTCAGGGGAGGTAAGCTGGGTAGGCCACCTAACACAGCAGGGTGTCAAACACCAAAACAGAGAAGTCGCTCCCACCGATGTAGCGAAATGGTAGCATGGAGAATGATGAGTGACAAGGAACTGATTCCAACCGTCGTAGAGGTAAATCTCATCAGGAGGAAGGGTCTCCACACTCAACCGCCACCTTTGGTGCCCGCCAGAGTGCCACAGCTCCACCTCCCCCAGAAAATCCGCCATAACTCCAAGGGCAAAGCGGGAAGGGAGCCTCACCTTGACGAACCAGTCGGAGTTCCTGAGAATGACGACAAAGTCGATAACCCGAGCAGGCTCGGGGTCATCCTCTATCTTGATCACCACGGGCGGGGGTTGCACGATGACCGCCGCCGGATGCTAGGGATCAGCGCCGGATCTCCTACCGTGTCCCCCATGGTGGCCACAGCCGCTCCCGAGGGGGCATCCATGCCCATGCCTTGCTAGAGCTTTGACGGCCGACGCCTCCGCGATAGAGGTTGGGGTGACACTAGGGATGGCGCCGTGACCCCCATGTCGTCCTCAGCCGCTCACGGGTGGGCGGCCGCCACCCTGCTTCGCTAGAGGCGCCACCTCCACCAGAGGCGAGATGAGGGCGAGAGAACCCTCACCGTCGACCATGGCTTCCTTGTCCACCACGACGATGGGAAGGAAAGGGGATTCCATCCCTAAGAATAGGGTTTTCGTGCAATCCCGTAGTAGAATAGAAGGGGAACGAAGGTGTAGAGTGAGGAACCCACGCATCCACGCCCCGGTATAAACAGGGCCGCTCGAAAGGACGTATCGCTACCCCAGGCACGGGGTATAACTGCAAGGGTCCCACGCACCGTCGTGTCATGGGAGAAACTCTCAAAGCAGGGGCGACATGCCCAAGTCTGGCGGTTAAGAGCCCGCGGGCGCTTCGAATCTGCAGTCAAGACAAGGGCATGGCAGGATCATGATTCGAGCCCTTCAAGGGACACGTGCAGGCCAAACGCCTAGGGGCTACACTCAGGCCCCTGGCTACCAGGGTGTCATCTCCCGACGATTGGAGGCCCCCTAGTGCCTAAATATGGCGTGCCCTCGCGAGACTTTGTTACCTCCCATGACGAGAGCGACCGGGTTAGTCCTCGTGAGGGTTCGCCTCATGAGGAGACACCCTCCCGAGTTAGAGCATCTATGAAGCCCACCGTCGGATGCCTTGAAGCATACTCGGGGCCTTCCAGTAAACCCACCAAGCAGTCAGCGGGTGGGCTAGGTCGTGACAAGGGACATGGTTGCTGTGTGCCCACTATTTGCCTCAGTAAAGGAAGATCTGGTCCACCCACCCTTTCTTGCAGCTGAAGGACTGAAGACCTCAGTGAGGCAGGCGTGCCAGCTTGCCGGTTTGCTGCAAGAGAGGCAGTAGGGAGCGCTGAGCAAGGACAAAACAATGTATAAGAAGATCACTTTGCTAGTGGGTGGAGAAGCGTCCAGCGCCCTAGACCTAGTCCACCTAAAAGTAGTCTTGTGGACCAGGACCTCGGGGAACGTCACTATGGAGACCCTCCTCTCCCATAGACCGGGAGGAGAGGCCCGACGCCGCCCTATATAAGAAACCCTTCACCTACCTTGGGGGGATCAATCCTTGAGATCTCAAAACCCTAGACTTTCATCCTCCATTGTACCCTCGTGAAGCACGTGAGTAATAGAACAAACCAGGAGTAGGGGCTTTACCTCCTCATCGCCGTTGCTGAGTTCCTTCGGAATTGCATGTTCAGCCCCCTCACGAACCAAGGGATTGTTGGACCCTAGTTCCTTCGCGAGAGAAATCTCCGACAATACTAATTTTTATGGGTATTTGTGTACTAAAGGAAAAGTAAACAACTAACAAACATGCAAATGACTAAAACAACACAAAAGAAAATTGCTTTGAAAATCTAAAGGAGAAGAAAAGCTCACTGTGGTGCAACCTCACCAAGCTTAGGTGTTTGCACAAAGTTGGTGATGATGGCGCAATAAGATGTGCTCACTTCAAACTTGATGACCGCAGCGCAAGAAACAGCTCTAGAAGGTGGTGTGCTCCTTGCTTGATGAAGATGCAGTGGTGATGTAACTGACTAATTCCTTTGAAATGGCGCCAGAAAATGTTCTTGATGGCAACAACTCCGTGTGTAGACTCCATGTGTAGAGTGTTGTAGCAACCTAGAAAGCAAAGTCCTTGTCTTGTGTCCCCAATATCGTAGGATTGAAGACATGTATGCCGAGAGGGGGTCCTCGAGGCATGTGGAGAAAGGGGGTGTGACGCTACGGTGTTCTGGGAAGGTGAACACACAAGCTTTACATAGGTTCAAATCCATCGACGGTGGACGGATCCTACTCCTACTAGCAATCTACGACAGAGCCGGAACTACAGATTACAAGAGAGGTTTCGCCTGTGGGAATTGAGGTTGTAAGTTGTGGAGTGCTCTAAAGGCTCGTCCCTATGACGGCTTATATAGATATCCATCTTAGGGTTACAAGAGAATCCTATCCGGCTATGATACAAAGTCGATTACAAAGTACCCCTTGGACAAGTAACTATACAGGCCTAAGTTGGTAAGTCTTCTGGGCCTTCCTGTAGCCAGATGGACCTCCGCCATATCTCCCTGACTAGGCCACTCGTGAAGCAAAGCTCTAACCCGAGGTGGGCCACCCTGGTATACGAGTCACATTCGGTATAACCGGAAAGTATATCCCTAGCTTGATCCAACGTCGGATTTTATCGTCTAGCTTGATCTTTCTTCGGCTGCAGAGTCTTGAAGGGTTCTTGAAACACCAAGATAATAGTAGGATCCGGGTCTCAAATTGAGTCGGACCTGTGAGTATTCCATTATGGTTTTCCCTATCTTGATTTCAAACTAAGACGGAAACTAGTCTCTGATGTAACCTAACATCAGTCTTGGTAAAGTCTTGTCACTGACAGACATTCCTATCAGTGTGACCGTTGGTGCGTCAACTTCGCACGGAACCTACGCGCCTTTTAATGTGCGCACGGAGATCGAGGAGGCGTAATCTTCTTGAAGAATTTGCCCAGTTCCTTCCATGACGCGTGGCACAAATTATTCTTTGTTTAGATGAATCTTGGCGCAGGCGTGGTTCATAAGGGGTAGAGATCCTGTCATTCTCCTCTCACCAGGCTTTGCCCTCTTCTTCCTCCAAACGATGCAGCATTCCTGCCTCCTTTTCCTTCCTCCAAATCCCATAGCACTACCCATCAAATATCATCCCTCGACCAAATGGCTGACAAAGCGTCAAAAGGCATGGTGGTGACGGCAGCAGCGACAACTGCGGCGGTGGAGAAGGAAAACTTTCATGGGGTCTGGATCTCTTGTGTGCTTGACAACGAGAAGTTACGCGGCATCAAGAAGGAAGGCCTCCTCTGCGCTGGCGAATGGTGGAGCGGCTTTGATGAGATTGTCCCTGCCCCACACCGATGAGAGGGTCCACTTTGGCAACCATCTGGATAAAGGTTTGAGTTTTCCCCCTCAGAGTTCTACTTTGAGGTTGTAGATCACTATGGAGATCAACTCCCAATCCCCCCCCCCCCAATATGATTCTAGAGCTTAGTGCTTACGTATCCCTTTGCGAGGGTTATCTCGGAATAAAACTGAGTCTTATTTTGTTCCGGTACTACTTTGGTACCCTGAGAAGTTTCATCACCGCCGGTAATTCCTACATTACCGGAACACTAAGCCTGACCCTTACGATAGGCCGAGTATATCCCAAGATTATAGCTAGTGAGTCACTGAAGAGGTTGTCGTCCACGTTCTTTATCACAAGGAAAAGTCGTCTCCTGGCAAGCAAGAAGCATTGCCAGCTTTTGTCGACGGAGCCGACGCCCCCCAAGAGTGTTGGGACACAGATGCGTCAACTCTTACTAAAGATTTGATCCGTACCAAGAGGCGGATTGAATATTTGATGAAGCACAAAGGCCTAAAGGGATCTGACCTCGTCCACTGTTAGCTGGCACGTCGGTTTCAACCCCTCCTGCACTATGGTGACTGACTCATGCATATGGTCACCAAGAGAAAGAAGGACAACCTGAGGATCAGCCCACTCCCAATTCGAGGTAAGGAGTACGAGACTTGGATCAAATGGTTGATTAAAGAGCATATTGAGAAGAAGATTCCAGAGATTTCTCTAGACATGTACACTGCTAACAAGCCCATGACACCAGTATGTTTTCCGGATGATTCTTTCATACTTAACTAGCTGGGTGACCCGCGCAAACTGCGTGGCTATAATAGTATAATTCTGCTAAATACATCATAATTCTTACTGATGAGTAACATATATAGTTACAATTTTCCATTTAACTAAATCTTGTGAAACAAAATACCCTGATTATGTCAGAGTGAAAAATACATATATGTAAGGGATTAAATATGAACCTTAGGACACAAAAACATGCACATTTGTTTGTCTAATGGTGCCAAATTGTGTAAATTGTACATCTTTTATGCATTAGTTTTTTCCGTTTGCATTTTCAAATCATGGTTCATACTTCTTCATATATCCAGTATGTTCGACGTGCATCATTATATACGCACACAACATTGAAAATGGAAGATTTTTTTATCTTAACGGGTGACATATACAGTACTATTAATAAACTCACTTAGTAAGTGTTAAATCATGATCCAAATTCTATTAAGGAGGCTACCTTCTGACGGAGCGGAGCGAGGCCCGTCGCCGGGAGGCTTGGGCCGTGCCCAACAGGGATGCCTGTGGGGGGTACGGGGGAGACAGCCCCCCTTTGTGCAGATCGTTAATGACCTAGGTTACCACCGCTCTATATACCTCTTGTAAGCCGCCAGCTAGGATAAGTTGCATCTCTGAAATCCTTGGTGTTGTGTAAACACTCCCCGTTATAGTGAAGATTTGTTGGCTGGCGCCCGTGGTTTTTCCCCTCTCTTCGTTGGAGAGGGTTTTCCATGTTAAATCGGTGTCCCCATTGCTGCGATTTTATTTTCGTTCTTCATTATTTACTTGTCGCAAAGCTAACAAGTGGTATCAGAGCCCCAGGTTCTAATCTAGGGTTTGCAACATGTCGTCATTGAAGTTCGATCTACCGCAGCTAGACTACGCCACAAGATTCTGCTTATGGCAGGTGAAGATGCGGGCGATTATCGCCCAAACTTCAGATCTGGATGAAGCGCTAGAAGGATTCGGGAAAAAGGATGCTAAGAACTGGTCTGACGAAGAGAAGCGGAAGGATCGTAAGGCTTTGTCTTTGATTCAACTTCATCTGTCCAATAATATATTTTGCAAGAAGTTTTGGCAGAGAAATCTGCTGCTGCTCTTTGGGGGAAACTAGAATCGATCTGCATGTCAAAGGATCTAACCAGTAAGATGCATGTGAATATGAAGTTGTTCTCGCATAGATTGCAGGAAAGTGGATCGGTAATGAATCACTTATCTATTTTCAGAGAGATTGTTTCTGATATGCAATCTATGGAAGTAAAATATGATGATGAGGATCTAGATCTATTACTCTTATGCTTGCTGCCTAGTTCTTATACACACTTTCGTGATAAAATTTTGTTGAGCCGTGATAAAATAACCCTTGATGAAGTACAAGATGCCCTCAAATAGAGGGAAAAGATGAAAACTTTGGTACAAGCAGATGAGGCGTCTTGTAACTACCTCGGTGAATTACGCTCTTAGTTACATGCCTGGATGAGCGAAAGTGGTTAAAATAGCACGGTGGGGCCCGGGGCCACTCACGGTAGACCTTTCGGCCGTCCTAACAACTTTCAGTCAATCGGGACAAGAACGAGCGGCGTAATCGGCAGGCGAAGGGATCAACTACATACACAAGTGAGTATGTATGCAAGCCACATACAACAGTCCTCAGAGCCATTCCATCTAAAATAAATAGAAATATTGCAATGCCATA
The DNA here is from genome assembly GCA_910589775.1 of Avena eriantha. Lineage (NCBI taxonomy): Eukaryota > Viridiplantae > Streptophyta > Magnoliopsida > Poales > Poaceae > Avena > Avena eriantha. Next base: position 193,567,045 of record OU342740.1, on the reverse strand, counting down.
CGGCAAGATTCAGATATCCTAGATAGAGATAATATGTTAGGATAGCTCCTCATACATCAAACATCAGAGTATCAGGCGAAAGCGGAAAACAAGATCCGAGTACGGATAAGAAGCAAATCGGCATAAGATGCCACATAAATAAACACATCCCGCCCACAGATCTCACGGATCCCCGTTCCCAGAATCTCTACACCGAGTGATCGTTGCCACATCATCTGTCTCCTCCACCTAGTATCCATCTTGCGAGTACACCTGTTCATCTGAATCAAACAATTTATCGTGTGAGACCCTAGGGGTACTCAGCAAGTCTTTATGCCTCTAAAGGAGACACAACCTGGGTGACGCGATTGCAGCAAAAGATAATAACTAACAAGTCTAAATATACTCGCTAACCATCCTCCTAACCAATGATAGACGGATATCCGTGAATTAAGAACAACAGTTATAACAGTATAATTAACAGATCCATCCTCCTCCTGGTTTACCAACATGGAAGCGGACGAACAACCCCCATCCGTTGGCAGTTTTATTAACCATTCCATGAGCATTGCACTAATTACTAGTCAGGTACTTAGTCAATTTAGAAGCGGTGCTTTAGTTAGACTTTTCTATGATCGAGAAACTGTGCTCCAAGTCGTCCATAACCGCGGACACGGCTTTCAGAAAGATTTACCCTGCAGGGGTGCACAAATAGCAACACGCACTCGATCAACCTCGAAAAAACCAACTCAAAACCGAACAAGGCATTCATGACAAAGCGATCACAGGACTCAGTAATATTTCAGGGGGCCACCCCATTAAGCTACCCGCAACGAAGCTAGCTGACTCCGAGAAGGACTCAAGGTTTGTGTGGACGGCGGCAAACGACTGGGAACCCGAAAATGTGACTGGGCTTCTCGATACAGCGAAAACGTATCACGATCCAAAACAGTACAGGTTCTCCACGCACAATCTTAATTAAAGCAGTAACATGGCATAAGTACATGATAATAATAAAACCCCAAACTAATTGTGGCCCCAAGAAATAGAAATGAATCAAGCTCTGGCTCAGGGGGGTCCATAAGGCCTCCTGTGGATAGTGCGAATAGTCAAGGAACAGGAATCAAGTACGCGGGGTCCTACGGGACACAAGTGAGCATGAAAAACCAAATAGCAGATATTGCCCACCGGTGCCTCTTTCATTAGTTATCCCATTACTACTCAGGTTAAGTTGTTTAGGTACCTCGTTATCAATCAGACACTCACATACCCTACACATGCTTTCCTACGACTCGCATGGCCCAAACAACTCCTGTAGTAATGGCTCATGGGATGGAGGAACAAGCTTCGGTGGGGTTTAAAAGTAAAGTCTATGCAGTACTTGGGATTCAATTTAATGCAATCGCGACTCAATGATGCAAGAATAAGATAGAGGCAATAGGTACTATATGTATGCAAGCATGTGGTAGTGCTTTCCTGGCAGCTCAGTTGAAGCGACAGACGGATCTGGGTAGAACTCCTGTGATTCCTGGTAATTCTCTTGCTAGGCGTCTATCCGAAGAAGAACCAAACAAACAAGGGCCAACATAAATAAAGTGCACAAGCATATGAATTAGAATGCGACAAGCAAACAAGCATGCCATGATGAATGATGCACAATTTACATGGCATTAAAGTAGCATGGCATGGTGAGGTGTGGGGTGCAAGAATAAAGCATTTTATTTTTTTATTTAGCCAAGTTTTATTGCCATAAACAGTTCTGATTTTTAATAATGATATGATGCATGCTTCAATTCAGAACAAGTGATGCATAGATAGAACGGGCTCGTCGCGCTGATCGATTTAGACATACTATTTGGAAAATTTGGAGTTATAGATTTAAAGATATTAATTTATTAAGAAAGGGCATTTTATTGTAATTTTAATCCTCTCGAAAATTTAAAGTGTTCAAACATTATTTTGAATGTCATATTTGAATTCCTCACATTTTTCTGATTCCAAAACATATATCATTTGTATTATTTGGATTTATAATTTAAAAGTTATTTAAAAACAGATTTGACTTTGAATTTAAACAATTTCTGGAAAAGTTTAATTAAAAACAGAAAAGCAGAAAACATTTGCTACTCAGCCAGTTACAGACCCAGTCGCTGACGGGTGGGCCAGCTGCTGACTGGGCCAACACGCCCAAAGAAAGGTTTTTCTCACCACGAGCTGAGCTAGCCCATGCGGCGGACAGGTGGGACCTGTGGGTTATGGGACCACGCGCCAGTGGCCGAGCCCGCAGAGGCTGACAGGTGGGGACGGTCCGGAGCGCGGGTTAAGTGTGCAAAAACTGCGGGTGCCTTTTTGTAAAATGTTCCCAGACACGGACATGTGGGCCTGATCTAGACCGCGGGTTACGGCAAAAATTTGTGGAGGGGTATGTGCAAGATGGCGACAGCTACTGTTTTTCTTCCCTTTCTCTGATGACAGAGCGGTGCTCGATAGAGGCAGCGCGCGGTGCAGGGATCGAACCCGCGACCTCGTGCCTGTGCGCGGTGGCGGCTACCACTGCGCTGGCTTGGGATTGCTGCAAGGTAAGCGCTAGGCAGCTAGATCTACCTATGCGACGCCACGGTCTGGAAACAAACGCGGACGCCGGCGCGCAGAGAGCGTTCGATGGAACGTCCGGCGCGACCAGGACACGACAGCGACGGCGAGGATGTCTGGGAGGTTGGATAGCTCACCGAGGGGTGGACAGAGGGGTCGGATCGAGGCGGGGAGCTGCTGAGCGGCGAGGTTGCAGATGAACCCGGATCTAGGGTTTGCGGTGGAGCGGCGAGGGTTCTGGTGGTAGCAGGGCGACGCCTTCTCGCTGGCGTGTACTGGACGAAGCAGGGGACCCTCCTCGGCCTCCTCGACCACCTCTACGTCTCGCACGCCTGTTGGTTCGAAGATTCGGCGTGGTACTGACGGTGGACGCCGGCGAGGTGAGAGGAAGGGTGGCGTCGTTGGAGAAGAAGGGGAAACGCAAGGCCCTGGGGTGGATCTGGCTGCTACGAGACGAGAGAGAGGGAGTAGATAGGAGGGAGAGAGAGGGTGCCGTGTAGGAGCGGGGTAGAGATAAAGGTGGCTTCGGCCACCTTTTCCTCCTCTCCTTCACGTGCTCGAGCTAGGGCTCGGCTTAGCCAGGGCAGGGGCATGGCAAGTGGGCCAGGAAGAGTTCAGGCGGGGCAGGCTCGGGCTGGGGCCAGCATGGCAGGGAGAGAGAAAGAATGGAGAGAGGGGGGCTCGGGTAGCTAGGGTAGATTAGAGAGGGGTGGTTCGGTTTAGGGTTTTGGTTAGGGTAGAGAGGGTAGCTGGGGTGGGGCCTGCATGGCAGGGAGAGAGAAAGGAGTGCCTCGACATGGTGAGAGGAGAAGAGGTAAGGTAAGGGCAAGGGGTTAGGGTTTTCTTTTTATGGAGTAAGAGCATGACGTGATTAAGCACATGGTGGGGTTTGTAGCTAGGTTAAGGAGAGTGAGATGCAAAGCTTTTGGTTTTGACAAGCTAACCCACATCCATGCATGGTGGATCAAGATGAGGGTGGAAGGGAAATTATGGAGTTGTTAGGGTTTGATTCAAGTTAACCAAGACAAAGTGATATTAAAAGAGAGAAAAGAAAGGGGTGGAAGCAAGTGTGCATGGCCCATGCATGGGCATTAATTGCCATGGTATTATTCTTGTGAAAACAACATTGCTGTAACATGGTATTATTTCCATGCATCCCCAAATGTGGAGAAAAAGCCAAGCCAAAGAATCTAAATGAGAGTTCCAAGTGGGGTAGATGGAGATGATCACATTGGAATATAATGGGGACTTGCTAGTGTGTATATTCCTCTAGATGTTTAATAGTCCCAAAAATATCCCAACATGAGCATAAATCCTTAACAATCCATTTGAAAACTAGGAAGAGTAGCACCACCCATAATGCATGCAAATGTGGCTCCACATATCAATAATGTGCAAACCACATGATGCATATATGAGAGCATGTGGAGAATAGAAATATGAGAGCATGTGGAGAATAGAAATGGATCCATCCCAACCCACATGAGCTAGATTAAATGCCAAAAGAAAAGTAGAGCTCATGGATAACTAGGATGGTGGGATTATAAGGTGGTGACAAAGAAAGGTGGTGGAGTAGAATAAAAGATATGCCAACTCAACTTGGGCATCAAGAATTTTTCAAGAACAAAATACAATATAGCAAGAGCCAGATACAATTAATAATGCATATGAGCGAAGAACCAAAAGGAAAAGGTTTTTATATGATGCTCAAATGCAAGGTGGCATGATGACATGAGCATGATATAATTATGATGCAACAATTATATGTAGGAGTAGCCATTATATTACTAGACCAAGTAGTATTACAATTGTTAGACAATTGGGATGCTACACGTCTTCCAAGGCTGAAGCTCTTCAGGTGCGTGGCAGGACCAAGCAGAGATTTAACAACCATGGCAACCGAGATAAGAGCAAAGACGACAGAAGTCGTTCGAAGTCCAAGGGAAAGGACAAGTTCTGCAGGTATTGTAACAAATTTAATCATGTTATTGATGATTGTTGGAAGCTGCAAAATAAGTAGAAAAGGAACGGAACTTACCAACAGAAAGATAAGGATCAAGGTACCGGTAAGGCTGCTGTTGTTTCTGGTGATAGTTCTGACGGTGAATGTTTAGCCGTTTTTGCTGCTTGTCCTTCTCGCGATGACGAATGGATACTTGATACTTCATGTTCGTTTCATATTTGCTGTAACAAAGATTGGTTCAATTCATATGAGTCTGTGCAGACTGGAGATTTTGTACGTGTGGGGAATGACAACCCATGCCATATTATTGGAGTTGGATCTGTTAAGGTCAAGACACATGATGGCATGACACGTACGTTGAATGAGGTGAAGCACATACCAAGCATGGCCAGAAATTTGATCTCCCTAAGTACCATGGACGTTGATGGATACAAGTACGTCGGTGGGCGTAGATTGTTAAAGGTATCAAAAGGTTCTCTTATTCACATGATAGGTCATATGAATTCTGCAAAGTTATATGTTCTTAGAGGTAGCACTTTTCCTGGTATTGCTGCTGCTATTACTTCTAATGATTCTGATGATTGTGGTAAAACAAATTGTGGCATATGCGTCTTGGGCATATGAGTGAACATGGCATGACAAAGTTGGTAAAGAGAGAGATGATTGATGGTTGCAACATGGGTAAGTTTGAGTTCTGTGAGCACTGCGTTTTTGGTAAGCATAAAAGAGTTAAATTCAATGCTTATGTTCATACCACCAAAGGCATTTTAGATTATGTGCATGCTGATGTATGGGGGCCTTGCCGTAAGACATCTATTGGTGGTGCAAATTACATGCTTACTATTATTGATGACTACTCAAGAAAAGTGTGGCCATATTTTCTGAAACATAAATCCAATGTTTTTGATGCTTTTAAGAAGTAGAAAGTTATGGTAGAAAAGCAAACTGAAAAGAAGGTAAAGGTACTACGTACTGACAATGGTATGGAATTCTGTTCTAATGAGTTTGAGGAGTTTTACAGTAATGATCGTATGATCAGGCACCACACCATCCCTTAGAATCCTCAGCAGAATGGCGTGGCTGAGCACATGAACATAACCATCATATCGAGGGCTCGCTTCATGTTGTCCAATGCAGGTATGCATAGACGTTTCGGGGCTGAAGCAGCCAACACATCGTGCTACCTCATCAACAGGTCATCTTCTATTCCACTTGAGAAGAAAACTCCCATTGAGGAATGGTCAGGTTCGCCTGCTGATTATTCACAGTTGAGAGTTTTTGGTTACACTGCTGATGCTCATGTTGATAATGGAAAGTTAGAGCCTAGAGCTATCAAGTGCATATTCCTTGGTTATGGTTCAGGAGTTAAGGCATATAAACTATGGAATCCTGAAACTAAAAAGATTTTGTTGAGTAGGAACGTTGTTTTCAATGAATCTATTATGTATCATGACAGCTTGCTATCAGATCCCTCTCTTGTTGCTATTGGAGATGAGGGAGTTAGTGTGCAGGTGGAGCACCTATTGAAAAATATTGATAATAATGTTGTCGATTATGATACTCATGAGGAAAGTATTGATGATGATGTTGTTCAGCACTCACCTACTGTTTTACAACAACCACAAGAATCTATTGCTGCTGATAGACCGAGGCGTAACATAGTTCCATCTCGTCGTTTAATTGAAGAGTGTAATCTTGCTCATTATGCTTTTAGTTGTGCTGAACAAGTGGAGCATGATACTGAACCTGCTACATACAATGAAGATGTTGCATCCGTGGACCGTGAGAAGTAGATTTCTGCTATGCAAGAAGAGATGCAATCACTTGATAAGAATGGCACATGGGAAGTTGTGCGCTTGCCTAAACAGAAGAAGGTTGCCCGCTGTAAGTGGATATGCAAGAGAAAGGAAAGTTTGTCTCCTAATGAGCCTCCAAGGTTTAAGGCAAGGTTAGTAGCAAAAGGTTTCAGCCAGATTCCAGGTATTGATTATTATGATGTTTTCTCTCCGGTTGTGAAGCATAGTTCTATTCGTGCTTTCTTTGGTATTGTTGCTATGCATGATCTTGAGCTTGAGAAGCTAGATGTAAAGACTACTTTTCTGCATAGGGAACTGGAGGAGGAGATTTACATGGACCAACATGAAGGGTTCATAGTTCCTAGAAAAGAGGATTTTGTGTGCAAATTGAAGAGATCGCTTTATGGTTTGAAGCAATCTCCAAGACAGTGGTATAAAAGGTTTGATTCATTTATGATCTCACAAGGTTTTAAGAGGTCTCAGTTTGATAGTTGTGTTTTCATAAAGTTTGTTAATGGAACACCTATTTACTTGCTGTTATATGTTGATGATATGTTAATTGCTGCCAAGAGCATGAAATAAATCACTACTTTGAAGGCACACCTAAGTAGTGAATTTGAGATGAAAGATCTTGGTGCTGCTAAGAAAATTCTCGGTATGGAAATTAAACAGGACAGAAAATCTAGGTTGTTGTTTCTTATTCAGCAAAGTTATGTTGAGAACGTTTTTCAATGTTTTAATATGCATGATGCAAAGTATGTTAGTACTCCTGTTGCTCCTAACTTTAAATTGTCAGCCTTGCAATGTCCTAGTTCTGATGAAGATATTGAGTACATGTCTCGAGTTCCTTATTCTAGTGTTGTTGGTTCCTTGATGTATGCCATGGTTTGTTCTCGCCCTGATTTATCATATGCTATGAGTTTGGTGAGTCATTACATGGCTAATCCTGGTAAAGAACATTATAAAGTTATTCAGTGGATTTTCAGGTACCTCAGTGGCACATCCAACGCTTGATTGAAGTTTTGCAAGACTGATGAGGGACTCGCAGGCTATGTGGATTCAGATTTTCCGACCGACATGGATAAGAGGAGGTCCCTCACAGGTTATGTGTTCACGGTAGGTGGATGTGCCGTGAGTTGGAAGGCAACGCTGCAACCAGTTGTTGCTCTATCTACAATTGAAGCAGAATATATGGATGTTACTGAAGCTTGCAAAGAGTCTGTTTGGTTGAAAGGTTTGTATGATGAGCTTTGTCAGGATGATTCTTGCATTAACCTGTTCTATGATAGTCAAAGTGTTATTTACCTTACTAAGGATCAGATGTTCCATGAGAGAACAAAGCACATGGATATCAAGTATCATTATGTTCGTGATGTTGTTGCACAAGCTACACTGAAGGTATGCAAGATAAGCACTCATGATAATCCTGCTGATATGATGACAAAGCCTGTTCCTGTGCTAAGTATGAGTTATGCTCAAGCTTAGTTGGTATAACTGCTTAGCCCAAGTGGCACCAAAAGTGTTTTCTTTGTTTGTTCAAGGAGATGATTGTTGTTGATGCTATAAGAAGGAATTTATCTCAAGGTGGAGTTTGTTGAAGTATGATCCAAATTCTATTAAGGAGGTTAACTTCTGATGGAGCGTTGATGACCTAGGTTACCACCGCTATATACACTTCTTGTAAGCCGCCGGCTGGGATAAGTTGCATCTGTGAAATCTCCGGCGTTGTGTAAACACTCTCCGTTATAGTGAAGATTTGTTGGCCAGCGCCCGTGATTTTTCCCCTCTCTTTGTTGGAGACGGGTTTCCACGTTAAATTTGTGTCCTCATTGCTGCGATTTTATTTTCGTTCTTCGTTATTTACTTGTCGCAAAGCTAACAGTAAGCAAAACACAGGAAGTGTATCGTTACATGTTGCCTACACATTCACGAATCTAGACTACTCAATGCATTCCAAAATCCTGCATATGATGGAATACTATTTACTTTTTTTATCTTTGCCATGAATGATAACTCGAATACATTGATAGTTACAGGATTAAACAGAAAGGTGGACTTCAATGTCCTCATCTTTGAATTTGTGTATTCCATTTGATGAACAGCCTGATTCATATGGAGTTCACGTGCCTCATAGCCTTCCTCAAAATTCTTTGGCTGATTCGCCGTCCAAAGTAGACGTGCCAACTGAACTTGGTCATGCATCTCATTCTGCCCACCTTCCTTCAAGGATGTCTAAATTCTCTTGTATTCAAGATCAGGGTGGTGTCGCTCTATGCATAGCGCGCATAGAACAATTTTGATTAATACCCAGTGTGCTTTGACGAAATATCTTTACGGTTGATTTATCTCGAATTTTATGTGTTTTAAATGGGACCTTATATGGAACCGAACTCTAAACTTTAGTCGGGCCGGCACTGCTTCATCGTGTAGTGTGTCTTATGTCCCGTGGTTCTAATCCTTGATCCGTACCCTCTGTGTTGATGCTTATCTTTTGTTCATCTCAATAAACACTGGCATCTAGCCCTTAGCCCAGCTCTGCTCGAGTCCACAGAGCTGTTGCAAACTGCGGTGGCAGGGTGGCATGGTGCGTTGCCAGATACCCTACTGTCATCGGACATCACAGCTTTGTTTGCCCCTTGTGAGTGCCATCGATCCAACCCACCTAGTGGATCCGGTTCAGATATAATCGGATCTCATCAGATTGATATCGCCATACCAACTCGTCGAATACCTTCAAGCTTTATTAGGTAGACTGGAGGCACTTGTGTATTCATCAGGTTCGTTGGCCCGAGATGTCTGGTTCCCTTGAGCTTTATTAATTTATTGTGTTCTATCTACATGGCTCGATTTACAACATTTTTATATAACTGATACTGCCTTTTCTGCAGGTGTTTTGGTCGTCTCTTGTGAATTGTTGTCCAATTTAGTTAGTTGCTATAGTGGTACAAAAGTATATTTTTTTATTTTATATCTTGGAAAAATACAAAGGGATTTATATAATAAAGTATGCAAGCAATACAATTTGGGAATATTTACTTTTTATATTAGACCGCTGCCTGTGGAAAATCTATGACAAATCAACATCTTTGATGATGCAACCTCACCAGGCGAACTTGAAAATTTTCATTAAGATTCAGCATGTAAGTTGGATGGACGAAATGTAGTAGAGATTAGACTTTACGCACATTGAAAAGTTCACTAAGATTCAGCTCTTTGGTACAGTAGTAGGAGAGATTAAACTATATATATATATGCACATGGAATATAAACTATGTACTCCAAGATGCATGACATGTTACTTGTAACTTGTGAAATAAACAGGTTTTGCCAGATTAAATTATCATGTGAGGAGAACCATAATTAATGCATACACACCTCATGGTCTTCGAAAGTGACTGCATGAACTCTATCCAGGAGTTGTCTATCCGCAAGATCCATGGACCAGCAAACAATTTGCCTATCAAACTGTTGCTTTTAGGTGTAAAGTGAGGTAATCCAGTATTATCAGTGAAAGTTGGAGCATGTGTTGCTTGATTGTAACCAAACCTCTACCAATTAATGCATACACCGATTTGCTATCAGCTCTTATAATATTGAAGTCTTTGGAGCACCACATCAACCTCTAAACAATAATATTCTGGTTAATTCGGTAAATACATAAATTGGAAGAAGAAAGTTATATAGTTTGTCATGAAAAGATCCAATGACCGGCTAGTCCAAATAGCCAAAGTCAGTGGATTTGAACCTTGTAATATAGAACGCTTATACTCCACCTTGAGTATAATATGTAATCGCCCCGAGTCCTCGCGATGTCGCGCCTCCGGCCGTCCACCGCGTCTTCCACCTCGATTTACTCATGCATTCTTAGACTTCCTATCAAATACTAAAATCTATTATATATGTATTCAATACATTTTAACACATGATAGAAAAGAAAATTTAGTTATCGGTGGTCATTAGCATTACCTAATCAATGAAAAAATATCATGCACTGGCTAAATGATTTGGTAAGGTCAATTTACATCTAATAGTGACAAAACTAACTAACACATAGGTGGGAACAATACTATTTCCATGGTAACCATTCTTATGTTTTACAGTCTATCCAAAGAAAAAGAGGAATATAATAAAATCATAGTGATTTCCATTTCTTTAAGGTCCAGAGTAATTAAACTATATGTGTATAAATTTGTCCAATTCATCTCATCAAGTTCTGATCAAGGAAATATATTTTCACAACCCTAGATGAATGTGAAATACCAATATATACTCTCAGTACATCACCAAAACAAATAATCCAAGCATGCTACATAGCACTACCATCTAGAAATAAATTAGACCATGATAGCGCGCGTTGTCGCGCCCGTCCATTTTCACGACATGATGATATAGAATTCATAAATATACAGAGATATGAAACATTAAATTTGAACATTATAAACTTCTCATATATTAATCAGTAATTGATAAGTGGCCCACATCGAATCTGTCAACTTGCATGGAAAACACGCTACATGCCTTCAGCTTGCCTCCGTCAACAGGTTCCTCGCCTGAGCATATTGACACGCAGCATGGCGTAGTTGGAGACAAAAGAACGTGATTGTTGTGCCCTATCTTGATCAGCAGCTCGGCAGATGGAAGAACGTGATTGCGGCGGTCTGTCTCGATCATCGCTATCACCATGATGGTAGCAAGGGATAGGTACATAAGCTTCCGTGTCTGGGCATACTTGTACGCACCATGGTATAGCAGGAGACGGCGATCGCCGGTATCTGTGTCGGTTGTCTCTATCGCAAGGATGCCGGTGAGAGATAGGTAGATTGATTTAGTGACGGTCGCATACAAAAGAAGAAAGACCAAGTCGTGTATCTCTTTTCAACTTGCATGCATGCCGTAAGCTATTCCAACTCCTCTCAAACGGAAGTGTAACTTCTTTTCGTGTGGAAATTGCAAATCAATATGTATCGTCCCAAGTACTGTACATACCCAAACTGATTGACGTGGATTCTATTTATCTCTTTCGTCAAATCTTAGCCGCTCCTTTTCTAGCGTTAGCTTATGTCATATCCTAGCCATTCAATGTTTGTTGTCTTATAATAATATAATAGATGATTTTCTCATCTATTTTTGTTATTTGCAACACTGAGATAATTTTCTTTCAGCTTGCTAACCTCCCCGAGCTAGAGCTTGCTCCTCTCAAGGGATATTCGCCTGAGGATCCAGTTCCTCAGGAGGATGAAGATCTTGAATTGCTGCCGGAGGCGCTTACCCGGAAGCGTAAAACTTTGATTGTTTCTGTGGGCACTCAGAAAGTGCCCATTGTAAAGAGGTAAAATTTTCCACAAGGTTTTGTGTATTACCTCGTATTCTTTCTGAGTTGCAACGATCTTACTTTGTTACCATCCAGAGCTAAAACAATCACCATGGGCAAGGAAAAAGGAAATCCGGGGAAGACTTTGCGCTAGCAGGTGTTGACTCTGGCCTCGCCTGCTACCCTGTCTCTGACTCCTACCCATAAGCAATCGTCAGCCCCGGAGGGTACTTCCTCTCCACATGCTGACGATGTTCCTGCTCATTCTTCAGAGCCAGCAAACTTGGTTCGTAGACCAATATCACCATAACTCACTCGAGATTTGATAAGGGTGCACCCGCAGAGGGTAATGATCCCTCAGTTGAGACCTTCATGGTGAACCTTCTATAGAATCCGGGTATTGCCAAGCTTGGCCTTACCTAGAGGAGCGCAGAAAAGATCCAGAAGCCGGCCCTCCATTGCCTGGAGACCCGGAATATCACATCTGAGGAGGAGGCAAAAGAAGCCGAGGATATCAAACTTGTCGAGCTTCTTGACCAAGTTCGTCTTCACGACGAGAAGTTGAAGGCCGTTTTGGCACCACCACCACCAATGATTCCTTTGAATCTCGCCGAGAAGGTTTCTTCTGAGGTGAACATGAGTCTTAACATATTGATTGGTGAACATTATGTAAGTCATAATTTGACTCTTTTTATTGTATTTCATATTATATCCTCTAGCCCCAAGCATGAAGTTGGATAGGAATCCAGATTTATGATTTTATAGGATCTCAAAGAATGAACTAGTATAGCCCTCAAGGTTCGTGCTGATATTTAACTTAGTTAAAATATTAGGCTGTGTCTTAGTAGACTTATGACTCTGGGTACCATTCTGACTTACAGTAAGTTAATGATTATAACCAGGAATTATTGAAGAATATATATCACAAGTGGAGAGAGATCAGAGATCTCCGACTTGAAAATGCACAACTTATTGTTGCAAAAGATGAAGTTGAAGGTAAGCATTTCAGGCATTATTTTATAGTCTGTTTTTGAGTTTTGGCCGAATAATTACTCGACTTTGTTTTTTGCTGCTCCAGAACTTGTGAAACAATCCTGCAAGCTGATTGAACAAGCCGAAGATTTTAAGGTCTTGGAAACTGAAAATGCTGACTTGCGTGCTGAGGTGGACAAACTCAAGGTAGACCATGAGCGCAACATCAACAACGTTCTTAAATCCAGTAACATGGCTACCGAAGAGCGTGACCTCAAAATAGCCAAGCAAGACCAAATTATCTCGAACTCGAAGGATGAGTTGGACAGGGAGAAAGATACCACTGAAGCTCTTCGGAATGAACTTCGAAGTCTTCAAGAGGAGAAGACCAAAGTAGATGACTCTATTCTTGGAAACTTTGTTATCTCTGAATTTATGATTTTCCAACTTTGTTTACTCTGATATATTGTTGACCTTGTTTTCTTATTTTTCAGGTCCTCTCAACATTCTTGATGCCTCTTCATCCAAGTCTCGTACCAACTGGCTTGTTGCCATTGAGGACTTAATCCACAACTTCCGCCAATCCTTGGAGGAAATCAGTGAAACCTTCTAGCTCTCCGGCTTAAACACAATGTCGGCCTTTGCCCAATATTGTCAAGGATTGGAACATGTCGTATGCACGCACAGCGGCATAGAATTCCGTAACAATAGTAATTAGCCACCATGGAAGCATGGAGTTATGGCAAGTTACCAAGGGCGCAGACTGAGTCTGATATACTCGTCTCGGAAAGATATCAGGGTGATACGGGTGATGTTTCTAGCGAGCTAGCAAATCCTTCATCTCCACCTGCATCATAGAGTTCACCAAAAAAACAATGTGTTATTCTGAAAACAATCTGATGTAATAGCTAGAATATTATTTTGATGTGCTAGTTTGTAAGAACTTATGTGTTACTCCTTTAGCACTTTTGGCTTTATTTTTGGTGCTTGAAAAATACTTAAGCACTGTTTTGTCTATACTTATCGTTTATTTGGCTTTTCACCTCGCCCCTTTCATGAGCCGACAAACTTTCAACATAGAAACTTTGCCGATCAACGGAGCTCAATTGCTAAACCAGTTTAAACCCGGAATCAAAGCCGGCTTCTAGTAGCAACAATCCACTACTTGGAAAATACCCGCATCTAGCAATCAGACAAAAAAACCAAGTATAGACTAGAAAATTTTAGACTTATACCAAAAGGTAGCATTTTAGATGGTCCGTAGGAAATAAGATGGTACTTTAAAAAACATCTCAGGAAAAACATTGAGGAGACCAATACTTTATTTCACTTTGAACATGTACATTGGTATTATTACAAAGAAATAAATTTAAGAATAAAAGGGACATAGCTGAGAAATATTCCATGGACGATCAATTTCATCCAGATTTGTACTGCCTCTAGCTCTCTTTCTCTTCTTAGTAGCATGTCTTTGTTTTTCTGGCCTCATGTCAGTTAGGTAGTAACAACCATTGTGCAATACTCGACTAACCATAAAGGGCCCTTCCCATATAGGGGCAAGTTTGTGCTCCCTTTTTTGCACTAGTCGTCGAACCAGATCGCCCTTCCTAAAAGACCTGTTTCTGACTCTCTGACTATGATACTTGCGTAACTACTCTGGATAGGCTATAGATCTCTGTTCAGCAACGATGTGAACTTCCTCAAGCACACTGAGGTCATCTGACCGAGCTACTTCAGCATCCTCATCAATATACGCAGTGACCTAGGGAGAAGTATGAATAAGATCACTTGGAAGAACTGCTACTGCACAATGGACCAAGAAGATAGGTGTATATCTGGTTGACCAATTAGCAGTGGTTCGTCAAATCCATACAATAGACGGCAAATTGTCCACCCAAGCCCCCGTATCATGATGAAGTGGTGCTTTGAGTATTGGTCATAGGCCTTGAAGAATAAACCATTTGCCCGTTCGACTTGTCCATTGGCTTGTGGATGTGCAACTGATGCTATATAAAGTTGGATCTCTTGTTCATTGCAAAATTCTACGAGTTCTCCCATGGAAAAGTTACTCCCGTTGTTTGTAATAATACTGTGTTGATACCTGAATCGGATTATAACATCCTCGATGAACTATTTGGTTGTTGCTCCATCATAACTTGTGGTGGGTTTTGCCTCAATCCATCCGTGAATTCATGCACCATCACTAGGAGGTGGGTGTATCCACTTGGAGCCCGTTTAAACGGTCCTACCATGTCAAGCCCCTAGATTGCAAAGGGCCATGTAATCGCAATTGTTTGCAGCTGATCAGCCGGAACATGGGCTTGATTGGCATACTTTTGGCAACCTTTACATGTCTTGACCAGCCGTTCGGTATCTTTCTTAACTGTAAGTGTTGGCGTAATGGGATCAGGGGTCCCTCGCGTTGCGCCTTAGCTTGTGGGACAAGACCCACCGGTCGCTACCCAGCAGACGTGTGGCTTGGCCGGCAAGGGCGTCAGGAGGATACGAGCACCGTATGCTCCAACCAGGTATGGTTTTGTCATGATGAGCATATGGAGACTAAGTGTCAGCTATGTTGTAGGTTCCTATGGGTGAGACAAACACTATAGGACGCGCCTCGATCCGCTGGCCGGGTGCAGATAAGGAGGAAAGGACAATGACGAGCGCAAGGCGGTCCTGCCCCTCCTTTTGGGGGTGCCCAGAAGGAGGGCGAGGGCACTGTTGGAGGCAGCGAGGCCGAGGAGAGGCCTCGGCCGAGCCCCAGAAGGGCCATGGGAGCTCCCCTCCTGGGCCAAGTGCGGCCCAGGAATCAGAGTCAATTGTGCCTGACAAGGCGTGTCAGGCCCAACATTGGGAACTGGTGATCCGTCAGCATTACTGGACATCATCATGGCGTTGTAGTCCACTACAGCGCACCACTGACATGAGTGACAACTCGGAGCCTGAGCTATCACTTGGCCATCAAGTGCATCTGAGCATCGCCCTTGGCCATCCATTGGCCACATGCACTGCCTATCAACCTGAGGACCACGTGGCACCCTGCGATTGAGCCCGGGAAACCCCCGGAGGGTGCTCCACGCCGACCCTCTAGTGACCCCTTGGTGTATAAAAGGAGGCACTTGGCCGAGAGTTGGAGAAGGGTTTTCTCGGAGGCATAGAGGTTCAGTGAGAGGTTTTTTTTGGGGAGGCATAGAGGTTCAAGAGGAGGGTTTTGGGAAGGAGAGAGGTTCATAAGGTTTCTTAGTAGCCAAGTCGAGAGGTCTTTGGGAGATGTCTTCGAAGGGATCTAGGGCAGGAATGTTGGAGTCCTGAGCTAGAGGGAGAAAGCAGGGAAGTGAGGAAAGAAAGAAAGAGGAAGCCCGGGAGTGTAGAAGCTAGAGAAAGCATCTCCCCGGCACCATAGAGATCATCTTCTTGTATCTCGATCCACCCTAGAGAATCCACCAAAGAAGGACGTAGGGTTGTTAGTCGAAGGGCGGCCTGAACCTGGGTAAAAAATGCATGTGTGTGCTTTATGTGTGATGTATGCTCGTATCAGCAGGTTCCTTGACCGACGGTGAGGCCGGAATGCCTTCGTTCCCACTAGCGAACAAATAGGGGGTGTCTAACATCCCCGATGGCAGTGTAGGCAAGACGACGGAGTATGCAGCATGGAGGGACGACCTCGACGAGTAGTTGGAGTTCATCAGGCTGTAGCAGGAGTCCGCCCACTCTCGTTCCTAGTTCAGCCTCGGGCCGAGGAGTGGGGCGGAGCGCCTTCCTAACACCACCACGGGACCCATGAAAAACTTGCCCCGAGGTCGTGTTCCCGGAACCCTACCCCTGGGCCGAGGGCTGCTGGACCCCGCAACGGTGGAAGGAGGACCGACAACCATGTCGCGGGCCACTTAGGGGCTGCAGCCCAGAGGCTTTCCGAACCAGATCACCTCTTTGTGGGTTCATCTGCCGACTCCATGCACCGGTGCATCGAAGGGTGCCGAGGCGATTCGTCCCCGGCGAACAATGCGCTAGTTCAAGATTACCTGCTCCACTTGCGTCAACAAGCTGCGAATGTGGCTGTCCCAAACCCGCGGGGTGCAGTTGAGGCAGGAAGCATGGCTTTCGGATACGGAAGAGGTTGCCACGCCTTCTCTCGTGCCTTACGGCAGGTGGCGTGGCCGCCAAAGTTCCATCCCATTGTCCCCATCGAGTTTGAAGGCAACACAAACATGAAGGAGTTTCTGGCCATCTATTCTACTACAATGGTGGCTGCGGGTGCTGATGGGAAGGTCATGGCCAATTGGTTTCGAATGGCCCTAAAGGGCATGGCCTTGTCCTGGCTCATGCATCTACCCAAGGAGCCCATTCATTCCTAGGCCGAGTTGTGTACTTGCTTTGTGAGCGTGTTCCAGGGAGCCTTCAAGCGTCCGGGAACACTCTTTCAGCTCCACACAGTGGTCCAGGGGAGTGGAGAGCGGCTACGAGACTTCATCCTGCGATTTTCACAGATCGCACACACTATCCCGAAGGCAGAGGACGCCGCCATTATTGGCGCATTCACCATGAATGTGCACAATAGCAATATGCGTGAAGATCTTAACATGCATCCCTTCAAGAGCATCCATGAGTTGTGGGCGTTGGCTGACATCTGCTCCTTAGTAGAGGAAGGACGCCTCGCGCCCGAGAACGCTGCCCGGTAAGCCGCTGGAGTGGCGGACCCGGCATGCAATATTGCGAAGAAGAGTGTCTCGCGTAAGCGGGGCATCCAACAGGCTTTGCCTGTGGAGCCTAGTGCTCCCACCGGGGATGAAAAGAAGACCAAACCGGAGGAAGAAGTGGTGGCTGTCAAGCCCGCCACAAGGAAGTGGTGCCCTGTGCATGAGTCCGACGCGCATGACGCTCGGAACTGCCGCTGCATCCTCGGTTACACCAAGGGACAGAAGAGGCGCCTCGCTGAGCAGGGGGATAACAGTACCCTCGAGAACTGTTACCATTGCAATAAGTTTGGCCATCATGCAAAAGATACCCTGGTACAACTTAGCCCAGGCGCCCCTGTCGAAGGTCGCGGGGGTAACGTGGGCGATGCACAAGGAGGAGATGGAGGCGGTGGAGGCAGAGCAAAAGCGGGGTGCGGAGGGGGCACGTCAACGCAGCCACTCAATCGCGTGGCAACGGCCCTACTGTTAACCAAGCGACGACGATAGGTGCAGACAGTACCCATAAGTACAAGATTGCGCGTGTGCACATGGAGGATCCTACGCCATGGCTTCCCACAAGGAGTTTAAGCGTTTCTCCCATGAACTGTGCACCGTACAGCCCAGCCTGGAGGTGCAACGGCCACTTCTGCGGTCTCACGTGCCGATTACTTTTGACGCGGGAGATCATCCGGACCGTAACACCGGGGTCGGCACGCTACCCTTGGTGGTCTCCCCCATCATAAAGAACATTTGAGTTACCAAGATGCTGGTGGATGGAGGGGCTGGCCTGATATGGGGTGGCCCGATCTTCTCAGCAAGCTCTTGTCGATGGTAATGGTGGATGATTGATAACTAGTGCGTAGCTATGATCTCTCCCGCTCGATCCCTGATGCCAATGCAACAGATCTCGAACCTTGTAGTATATTCACAACACCACACACTTGGCACGAAGTTGTGACCACGAACGGTACTATGCAATCTACGAATTCCCAATGGAACAACATATCACACTCAATTATAGTTGTAGAATTCAAACACAGGGTAATTCCAGAGGTTCTATAAAAGAAACAACTCCAAAATATTTTAACGTGGTCTGAACCTAGATAGTAGAGTGCCCCCATCTATTTAAGGGTTCAAGGGGCGGCGGCCTAAGGGTGAAACCGAGTTGGTCTGACCCAACTATGGGTACAAACCGACCCAAGTTTGGTTCAGACAATTGGCTCTGCCATGGCAGAGTCCTCGCCACTTTCTCTGTCGCGGCAGCCTGCCATGGCAGAGAAGGACTCGGTTTTCCTGTCACGGCAGCCTGCCATGGCAGAGAAACGAGGCTTTTCTATGCCGCAGCAGAGAACTCCCTCCTCTTGTTGATCTTCGTCTTGGACAGCTTCTTGTGCTTCCTCCCTCTCCTCCCTCGCGCATTCTTCATTGATCAACACGCCTGGTTCCATTAGCTCCTCGCTCCGTGCTACGCCTTCTTCTCCTAAGTACCTAATCATGCAATAATTCAAAGACTTAGGTAGTATAAAATTCTCATTAATTAAAACACCAAGTTCATTAAGAAACAAGTTCACCTGTTGTTCTAGTAGTTTAGCACGAGCTCTTGTGATTAGTCCAATCCTTATCTCATTGGATTGATCCTTCTTTGCAATTGGAACATCTTCATTAGCAATTGGGGTAGGTGTAACTGTAGGGATATCCTCATCATCTCCCCCCCTTCAAAAGGCATCGACCTCGACGCTCTAAGGTCTTCTCCAGCATATGGTGACAAATCAACAACGTTGAAGCTGTTGCTAGCACCACCAAACTCCTCAATAGGTATATCAACTGAGTAGGCATTATCATTAATTTTGGCTAGCACTTTGTAAGGACCAGCACCACGTGGCTTCAACTTGGACTTGCGAACTAGTGGAAATTTGTCCTTGCGTAGATGCACCCAAACCATATCTCTAGGCTCGAACAACACTTCTTTTCTTGCTTGATTCCTTGCAGCAGCAATGTTCTTTCCTTTCTTCTCAATAGCCTCTTGAGTCTTCTCATGTATTTTCTTCACATAATCAGCACGTTTTGATGCCTCCATATCAACTCTCTCATGTAATGGCAGAGGCAACATATCAAGTGGCCTTAATGGCTTGAAGCCATACACCACTTCAAAAGGACAAAGCTGAGTAGTTGAATGCAGAGCCCTGTTGTAAGCGAACTCAACATGTGGCAAACACTCTTCCCACTCCCGCAGATTCTTTTTAATCATGGTCCTTAGCAGCTGTGACAATGTTCTATTCACCACCTCCGTTTGACCATCTGTTTGGGGGTGACATGTAGTACTGAACAACAACTTCGTTCCTAGCTTCCCCCGTAAGGTCTTCCAAAAGTAGCTCATGAACTTCACATCACGGTCAGAAACAATCGTCTTTGGTACTCCATGTAATCTGACGATGTCCCTGAAAAACAGGTTAGCAACATGCGACGCATCATCGCTTTTGTGGCAGGCAATAAAATGAGCCATCTTAAAGAACCTATCCACTACCACAACTATAGAATCATGACCTCTCTGAGTTTTAGGTAGACCTAGCACAAAATCCATACTAATGTCTTCCCATGGAGTAGTAGGTGTAGAGAGAGGTGTATACAAACCGTGAGGCTTCAGCTTGGATTTCGACTTGTGGCAAGTAATGCATCTGCTCACAAATCTGTACACATCACGCCTTATCTGGGGCCAATAAAAATGATCAGCAAGCATGAGCAACGTATTCTCACGCCCAAAGTGACCCATCAAACCACCAGCATGTGATTCCTGCACTAAGAACAAACGCAACGACGATTCTGGAATACATAGTTTGTTAGCTCGAAACAAATATCCATCATGTATATGATACTTGTCCCATGCGTTTCTAAGAGCACATAAACGATATGGTTCAGCAAAATCATGGTCAGTTGCATAAAGTGCACAAATATCTTCTAATCCAGGAATTTTAACATCAAGATTGATTAATAGCATGTTCTTCCTAGATAGAGCATCAGCAACAACATTCTCTTTTCCCTTCTTATAATTAATGATGTAAGGAAAAGACTCAATGAACTCAACCCATTTAGCTAATCTTCTATGCAAGTTTGATTGAGCTTTCAAGTATTTCAATGCTTCATGATCAGAATGTATGATGAATTCCTTTGGCCACAAATAATGTTGCCAAACTTCAAGTACTCTTACAAGTGCATACAATTCTTTATCATAGATTGAATAATTCAAACGAGCACCAGTCAATTTCTCAGAAAAATAAGCTATAGGCCGTCCCTCTTACATCAAAACGCCACATATGCCTATACCACTAGCATCACATTCAACTTCAAATTGCTTCGAAAAATCAGGTAATGCAAGTAACGGTGCAGAAGTAAGCAAATGTTTCAAAGTATCAAATGCAATGTCTTGGGCTGCGCCCCATACAAAAGGAACACCTTTCTTTGTCAAATCATTCAAAGGTGCAGCAATCGTGCTAAAATATTTCAGAAAGCTCCTATAGAAACCAGCTAATCCATTGAAACTACGCACTTGACTTACATTCATTGGAGTAGGCCAATTCTGAATTGATTCAATTTTAGATTGATCTACCTCTACCCCATTCGTAGATACAACAAATCCTAGGAATATGACCTTAACTTTTGCAAATGTGCACTTCTCAAGATTAGCATACAATTTATTATCACGCAACACTTGCAAAACTTGTCAAATATGAATGCAATATTCAGATTCGGAGTGGCTGTATATGAGTATATCATCAAAGTAAACAACCACAAAACGACCAATAAACTCTCTCAAAACATGATTCATCAAACGCATGAAAGTACTAGGTGCATTAGTAAGACCAAACGACTGACTAACCACTCATACAAACCGAAATTAGTTTTGAAAGCAGTTTTCCACTCATCCCCTTCTTTCATCCAAATTTGATGATAACCACTACGCAAGTCTATCTTAGAGAAAACAGCAGCACCACTCAATTCATCTAGCATATCCTCTAAGCGTGGAATAGGATCACGATATCGAATAGTGATGTTATTAATCTCTCTACAATCAACACACATGCGCCATGTATCATCTTTCTTATGAACTAAAATAACAGGAACAACACAAGGGCTAAGAGAAACACGAATGTACCTTGTATCCAACAACGCTTGTACTTGCTTCTAAATTTCCTTAGTTTCTTCAGGATTAGTCCTGTAGGGTGCACGGTTGGGAAGTGTGGCGCCAGGAATCAAGTCCACTTGATGTTCTATACCATGCAATGGAGGTAAGCATGCGGGTACATCTTCTAGAAACACATCCCCAAAGTCCTGCAAAACAGAAGAGACACCAAGAGAAATAGGGGTCATGTCGTTAGAAACCAGTACCTCGCCCTTATACATGAGCACAAGTGGCATGGCTGTAGGATCCTCACGAAATTCTCTCATATCTTCCTTAGTGGCTACTATCAATAAACCAGGCACTCTCTCACTATTCGTTATATCACTCAATTTAGGCTCAATTACATCAGGAACAACTATCACACAATCTCGCTGAGCTGTAGGATCTTCCTCAAAATTCACCTCTATCTTCTAGCGAGAATCATTCACAATATCTTGTGGTGTCATTGGCTGCATAGTAATCTTCTTCCCTTTAAATTCCAAGTGATATGTATTGGCTCGACCATTGTGTTGCACATGGCGATCATAAAGCCAAGGCCGACCCAATAGTAGGTGACAAACAGTCATAGGAACCACATCAAAATCAATAGAATCTTTGTATGGCCCTATTTGAAAATTCACATGTACCATATGATTTAGCTTCATCTCACCATTGTTGCTCAACCATTGTATGTAGTATAGCTTCAGATGAGGTAAGTATGTCAAATTCAACTTGGCACATAGTTCCTTACTTGCAAGATTTCTGCAACTACCTCCATCAATAATGACTTTGCAAGCCTTGTTAGGTCCAACTAGAGCTTTTGTTTGGAACAAGTTGCAATGCCAGGATTCCTCAACCGGTTGCACACTAAGTATACGTGAAGATACGATAATAGTTGGAGCACGCTCAGGATACGCATCAGCGCCATCCTCGGCATCATCAACATCATCATTAGAAGCTTCATCTCCACTCTCTACTTCGCCTTGTTCGTTAACAAACATAACCTTGCTGTTTGGACAATATTTCTTATAGTGCCCTCTACCTCCACAAGTATGGCACACCACATCGCGAGTACGCGCAGTAGACATGTTGGATCCCGAGCTAGCAGCAGGAGCAGCGGGCTTCCGAACATTAGAACCAAACGAAGGTGTACTTGTTGGCTTGGCCGATGGTGTAAAAGGAGCAGCAGCTGGTGGCGTGACAGTAGGAGGTGTAGATCTGGCCAAACAATCTGCTGGAAGATGGAAAACAAGCACGTGACTTCGCCTCTTTAGCCAACTGGGATTCGGCCTCTCTAGCATGGTGCAGCAGCTCATTCATTGTCTCATACTTGTGATAACACACAATACTCTTGATTTGAAGCTTCAAATTGTTGAGGAAACACTGCATTGTCATCTCTCGTGATTCATGAACATTAGCACGCTGCATAAGCATCTCCATCTCCATGTAGTACTCATCAACTGTCATTGTGCCTTGCCTCAACTGTGTCATCTTGTGAAACACGGAGCGCAAATAATTGGAGGGAACAAAACGATCCGCCATGATGGACTTCATCTCACGCTAATCCCTCACAGGAAATTCATTGTCGTTTCGTCTATTCTGCACAATAGCTTCCCAACAACGTAAAGCATAACCATCGAACTCTAATGCTGCAAGCTTGACCTTCTTGTCTTCTGGGTAATCAAATAAACGCCAGAGCTTCTCAATCTTCAACTCCCAAGTAATATAATCCTTAGGATCAAGCGAGCCATTGAACGAAGGAATTGAGAACTTGGGCTTGCCCAAACTATCATCAGCTGGATTGTAAACACGCTGGGCACGTCCAACAGGAGCATACCCACGGCCATACAGAGGGGCAGCCATAGGTGCAGGGGGATTGGAGTGTGGTGCAGCATCAGCCGCACTACCCTCATCAAAGTCCTCAAACCCATCATCTTGTTGTTGTGCAGGTCCTGGCTGGAGTGTCGCTTGAATCACCTCAATGGAACGCTGCAAGGTGGCAAAGTAGACATTCATTGTAGTCAGCTGAGTCTGAATATTATTGATTGCTCCAGTATTATTCTCCACAACATCTTGTATGTTGGTGATATTTCTATCAACAGACTCACGCCAAGTAACAAGCTCCTCAACCTGCTTTTTCTGTGACACAATTTCATCATCACTCAAAGACGTGATTAGTCGGTTAGTGCAAAAATCAAAATTGGTATGGTGGAAACTCTCACAACTCACTCACAACTGATAAGAAAGGAGACCTTACCGTTCCAAAGTGAATAGAGATGCTCCACCAAACGTAATCAAAGACTGATGCACTGAAGTGATGAAGTGAATATCAAAGGTATAGAGAACGAGCGCAGGGCACACATGTTATTTATGGTGGAGCTATAGGTATGGTATCCTATCTACACCGTAAACAAGTCCTAGTGCTGATCGTACAAATATCCAAGAAACACACACGTCGAGAAAAACGTGGCAATGGAACTATGAAGGGTGTTGCACTACTCTCGAGAGACACTAGCAAACCTCAAAGTAAACAGGCACAAGATTGCTCAATCTACGGGTGCACAAAGATATCACTAGGCCTCTTGCTCAATTTCTCTTTTCACTACTTTTCTTTTTCTTTTGTATAGCTCTTTTTGCTTTTTTTCTTTTGTTATATTGCTTTTTCTCCTTTTTTTTGATTTTATAGATCACACACGGCCAATTACAAAGTACAACACCAAAATCCTATGAGCAGCCTGTAGGAGCGGAAACTAGTCTCAATGGGCAAGTTCCTACACCTATGTAATAGAATGGTTGTGGCTAAGGTTGAAGGAAAAGTGCAAATTCACACTTTGTAAAATTTTCATGCCGTGGCAGAAAAACAAACCAAAATTGTGTCGTGGCAAAAAATCCTGCCGTGGCAGAAAAACATGTCAAAAACGTGCGGCGGCAGCGAATCCGAGTCATGGCAGAACAGGACTCGCGGCAGAGAAACGTGCCGTTTCTGTGCCGCGGCAGAGTCCGTAGGATTTTTTTAATTCCGACTCGGCCAAGAGTAGATGACTAGGACCCTTAGAGTAGATCGGATCTGACTTGATGGTGGCGGAAACAATGGTGGAAATCGACTAGAAAATGACTAGAAAACAAATCTACGAAGAACAGATCTAGATCTAATCGAATAGAGGAACACGACCAACAACTATTACTCGAATACGATGTAATCTAGGCTATGGCAACTCTTTTTGTGGGGCTTTTTCTGTATAGGACAAAAACACTCTCTAATCTATGGATGTATTGTGGATTGCTTACCAAGGCAACGAGGAAATCTGATACCAAGATGATATGGGGTGGCCTGATCTTCTCAGCAAGCTCTTGTCGATTTTAATGGTGGATGATTGATAACTAGTGCGTAGCTATGATCTGTCCCGCTCGATCCCTGATGCCAATGCAACAGCTCTCGAACCTTGTAGGATATTCAAAACACCACACTCTTGCGCACGCAGCCGTGACCACAAACGGTAGTATGCAATTTACTAATTCCCAATGGAACAACAGATCACACTCAATTATAGTTGTAGAATTCGAACATAGGTTAATTCTAGGGGTTCTATGAAAGAAATAACTCCAGAATATTTTAACGTGGTCTGAACCTAGATAGTAGAGCGCCCCCATCTATTTAAGGGTTCAAGGGGCGGCAGCCTAAGGGTGAAACCGAGTTGGTCCCACGCAACTATGGGTACAACTGACCCAACTTGGGTTCGGCCAATTGGCTCTGCCGTGGCAGATCCCTAGCCACTTTCTTTGTCGCGACAGCCTGTCGTGGCAGAGAAGGACTCGATTTTCCTACCGTGGTAGCTTGCTGTGGCAGAAAAACGAGGCTTTTCTCTGCCGCGGTAGAGAACTCCCTCCTCTTGTTGATCTTCGTCTTGGATAGCTCGTTGCGCTTCCTCCCTCTCCTCCCTCACGCATTCTTCATTGATCAACACATCTGGTTCCATTAGCTCCTCGCTCCGTGCTACGCCTTCTTCTCCTAAGTACCTGATCATGCAATAATTCAAAGACTTAGGTAGTATATAATTCTCATTAATTAAAACACCAGGTTCATTAAGAAACAAGTTCACCTGTTGTTCTAGTAGTTTAGCACGAGCTCTTGTGATTGGTCCAATCCTTATCTCATTGGATTGATCCTTCTTTGCAATTGGAACATCTTCATTAGCAATTGGGGTAGGTGTAACTGTAGGGATGTCCTCAACATCCTCTCAGCAAAGCTTCTGGATAAGCTCCTGATAACTAAGGATCAATTGGCTCCAACAGGGTCTGTTCTAGGCATAAGCCCGGGTGCTATCCATCCATGGGGAAGATTGAGCTGCCAG
This sequence comes from Avena eriantha, assembly GCA_910589775.1. Classification (NCBI taxonomy): domain Eukaryota; kingdom Viridiplantae; phylum Streptophyta; class Magnoliopsida; order Poales; family Poaceae; genus Avena; species Avena eriantha. Next base: position 193,541,248 of record OU342740.1, on the reverse strand, counting down.
TCACATTCGGCACTCAAGACAACTACCGCACTGAGAACATCATCTTTGATGTTGCGGACATTGCCCTACCGTATAGCGACATGATAGGGCGCCTTTCCTTGGAGAAGTTCATTGTGGTCTCCCACCATGCTAACAACTCGGTCAAGCTTCCCACCTCGTGGGGGACCTTGACCGTGAAGGGTGATATTAGGGACGCTGTGTTCTTCTATGAACAACTGTTCAAACTAGCAGCCTTCGCTTCCCATGTGACTTACACCGGCTCCTTGTCCAATTCAGACCAACATTTTTCCCCGATTCTCGCTCGCCCAGGAAAAGGTTGCAACCCTTTCTGGAACTTAATTATGATGGCCTTTCTGGTACTAGTGGCTCTCCAAGTAAGCTAACAACTTCTCGCATCCACCCTACCAGTTAAAAAGACCGTGTGTGAGTGGAGGTTCTCCCTGTGAATGAAAGCACGGGAGAATGCGTGGTGCTCCCGGCAACCTTTAAATATATATATAATAAAATCCCGGGTTTGAGTGGAGGTTCCCTTGGGAGCGTGTGTGGTGCTCTCGGCAAACCTTAAAAGCCCGAGAGTGGGCGTGGTACTCCTGGCAAACCTTAAATCCTTGGTGTTAGTGGAGGTTCCCCCGGCAAATGAAAGCCTGGGAGCATGCGCCGTGGTCCCGGCAAACCTTAAGCCCAGGAGTGAGTATAGTACTCCCGGAAAATGCGATGAATAATAACGTATCTAGCATGGCCCGCCTATGTGCCAACTGCTTGTAACCCGGGGGCTACCCCGGTTTTGGAATGGAAATCCCACTGCTCGCATTCTTCCGCCCATTTTCGTTTCCCTAGACTTTTTCATGATTTTTCTTTCCTTTGGATTTTCTCGGGGTCGTACGTGGGTAACGAGGTTGTTAGGCTAGGAAACTTCATACTCTCATGACCCGTTCTAAGGTATGAGGCATTGCAAATGAGCACTAAATCGTGAAGACACACCTCCCACATCAGTCCTCCGAGTTGGCAACGCCGTGCGCCCTGATAGAAGCGCACGACGCCATGTTTTAAACCTAAGTCATCGGTAAGATGTCGTAAGTTGTGTTCATCATGTTTAAGGATGAGCAGCGGATGGATAAGCAAGAGAGGCCAGGGCAAGGTCTTGGCAAGGGTGAAAGGCGCACCGCCAGATAGTAGCAAGTAGGGGTGGTGTTCCTCGCAAGCAAGGCATGATACAATCGCAAGGCTGGAGCTAAGGGAATGGGAGCAAGGTTTTTGTGACGATGAATGACGCCCCCACGGGCCCCGCGGAGGCATCGAGGTGGCAACATACAAGTGAACCAAGGGAAGCCATGAGCACGACAGGACAAAGAAAAGAGTGAATAACACAAGGCAAAGGCAAATATACTAATGGTAGCCAATTGGCATTACATTTGAAAAATGTACAATGCAACAACTGGCTTGGGGAGGACCCTAGGTGTCAAGGAGAGAGCTAAAAGTCGGTGGCATTAGGGAGGAACCTACATGCCGTCCTCCACCTCGTGCACGACTGCGTCACTCGCTCAGCACGACACCCCGCCTCAGGCGTCGTTGTGGTCTGAATCAAAGACAAGCGGCACGTAGTAGCTTTAGCGACAGAGGTTGTCATCGGAGATTTTCACCAATATGCGAACCTTGTTGCGGTATTGAAACTTCAGGATGTCGCCAACCTTCAACTCATAGTGGTATGTGAAGTCCAGTGACCCATCACTTAGGTACATGTTACCGGCACCGTCTACCCACCTCTAAAAGTCCTAGATGGGCTGGTCGCCGCTAATGGCTCAATACACGGCGCCCAGAAAAGTGCTTGGTGCATGGTGTTGATGTAGAGCTCGTTGGGAACCCCAAGAGGAAGGTATGATGAGCACAGCAGCAAGTTTCCCTCAGTTATGAAACCAAGGTTTAATCGAACCAGTAGGAGCAAGGTAACACCTCAAAGGTGTTACTAGCTGAGCTTTGGCAGGGCGCACTACCGGTGCTAGTAGCAACATGGAGACCTGCACAACACAACCACGGAACTTTGTCCCCAACTTGCGATCAGGTTGTCAATCTCACCATGTTTTGCGGAAAACAAAGGATTAAACATATCGAATGGAAAGAAGTAAAAGTTTGCAGAAAGTAAACACAAAACAGTAAACCGTTGTAGATTGTATGTAAAGAAAGAGGACCGGGATCCATAGTTCACTAGAGGTGGCTCTCCTTAGATAGATAACATGCCGGGTGAACAAATTACAGCGGGGCAATTGACAAACACCGAGAAAGAAATACATGCATATACTAATCATCTTGACTCCTCTGAGACTTGATTGGGCATTAAAACATAATACATAGACCGCCATCCAACTGCATCTATGACTAATAATCCACCTTCAAGTTATCATCCGAACCCCCTCCAGTATTAAGTTGCAAGCAACAGATTATTGCTTTACGAACTACGTGTAAAGTAAACAATACGATTGTTCTATGAACAAAGGATTGTTGTTTTCTCCCTAGTAGCAACAACACATCTAGTACCTTAGAGATTTCTGTCACTTCCCCAGATTACCAGAGGCATGAACCCACTATCGAGCATAAATACTAACTCTTGGAGTTGCTAGCATCTACTTGGCCAAGATAGCTACTAACAACGGAAAGCATGCAAGATCTCAAATAACAAAGACATGATAGAATCAATAATCAATCTGAAATAGCATCTCAATATCCATCATATCCCCGCAAACACAACATGTATGAATTACAAATAGATGATCTTGATCATGAACGGAGCTCACAAGATCTAAACATGAAAGCACAAAGGAGGAGAAACCAACCATCTAGCTACTACATGGATCCGTAGTCCAAGGATGAACTACTCATGCATCACACCGAAGGCTTGCATGGTGATGAAGAAGGCCTCCAGGGTGAATTCCCCTCTCTGGCAGGGTGCCGGGAAGAGCTTCAGATCCCCCCCCGATCTAGGGACAGAGACGACGGAGGCTACAGACTCTTTCGTGGATTTTTGATCTTGTACTTGGGGTTTTCGTCCCAAGGGCAACTTATAGTTGGAAGGGGAGGCCGAGGGGGTGCCGGGAGAGGCCACACCACCCCCTGGCGCGGGCCAGGCCTGGCCGCATGGCCATGTGGTGTGGTGGCTCCCTGGCCCTTCTCCGTCTCGTATTCTGGCACTTGATCACTTCCGGAAAAAATAGGCACTTTGGCTTTTGTCCCGTCCAATTCCGAGAATATTCATTTTCTGACTTTCCTGGAACCAAAAACAGCAGAAAACAGGCAGCTGGCACTATGGCTCTTGTTAATAGGTTAGTCCAAGAAATCATATGAAAAGTACTCCAAAGTTGAAACAAAACACAAGAAAGTGGATAAAACCAAGAATGGAACATCAAAAATTATAGATACATTTGCAATGTATCAACATCCCCAAGCTTAACTCCTGCTCGTCCTCGAGTAGGTAAGTGATAAAAAGAAATAATTTTTGAGGTGACATGCACCATCAAAGACTTGATCAAAGTATTTGCAAAACATTCAAAGCTGGGATCATAGTACTTCAATCATAACATGAAAGACAAAGTTCTAGCAATAAGCAAAGAAACTATGATGCATCATGAAAAGGCACAAACAAAAGATTCATGAATAACAATGCTTTGCAAGACGTTTGTTTGTTTCACATAAAGAAAACATAGCATAATAGTATTCAGCTTGTCCCTCAATAGAGTAGAAAATATAAATGCATAGGACACCTTCAAAGTTCATAAGAGTGACTAGATACAATAGTTTCAAACAAGCAATAACAAGTTATGCATCAATCAACTAGTCTTGGGACAATGCACATAGAACTAAGAATGGCCACTATGCTCTCAAAGTAGGTGCATAAAGATAGAAGGTGGAGACTCAATATAATGGTGGAAGAAAAGCCTTTTGTAAAAGGAAGTAGGGATTCAAGTCTCATAAAGAGCTTACAAAGATTATGGTACTCATAGCTTTCAGCTCTCATTGCCCCTATCATAACCATCTTGAAGTGATTAAGGTTAAAGTGAACAAACTATGGTGTACATGCTTGACGAAGTATAAGTCAGAAATCTCATGTCCCTTGTATACGAGGGGCGCTCCTCATGCTACTCAAGTTTAGTCACCGGTAAGTTCTTGTCATCATAAGTGTATGTGTATCATTGAGAACCGCCAACGGGGTACCCCTTGCCCGATGATACGGAAGAATCCCCATATCAAAATGACAAGGCAAGCAGACAACGAGCATCTCAGCATTCTTCTTATTTACCATGGGAATATGGTGCTTTTTTTCTCTCTTTCCTCTTTTCATAGTATCTCTTTTTTTCTCTTTTTCTCTTTTTTTTCAACATAGGACTCTTTTTTTATAAGAAGAATGCTTCATAGACAGCTCATTATGGTTACGCTGCAGGTTTCCACCATGTCAGCATGGATTAGACCAGCGGCCCAGGCGTTTCTCTAACACATATACATAACTCCATGGACTTACAAGATCCCCTGTCATTTCACACCGACGACATCCATATACAAAAGAGCATGATATCAACTAGGTACAAGTACCAAGTGCAATGTTGAAAGCGTTCCCCATGAAAGCATGGTTCTGCTAATTCCCGACAAATAAGTGCAAGCATATACAACATAGAAGACACAATGGTTTAAGTTTATTAAGGGCAAGTAAAGTAAAGTGTGCCATCAAGTTCGTGAGAGCTTTAATCACTAGTTTTTTCATAACAAGTGGAAGGTAAACAAAAGCATGAATATACTTGGAATAGCATAAGCTAGTAGGTAGGTATGGTGGACTCTTTGGAATAACTTGGTTTAGGTAGTTGGATGCATGAGTGGAACTCATACTTTGTTGTGGAGGCTAGCAAAAGACTGGGAGCGACAAACTAAGAGAGCAATAATGGCCATAATCATGTAGAGCGACAAAACATCATTGATCAAATCATAAAGTGATACTACAAGTTGAAAACTAAAGGATCATAAAGGCTATGGTGACTTGAGATAGTCATAACATGGTGTGAGCATGTGCCAAGTCAACCCAGATAAAGCATCAAAGGAGAATACCACTATACTATGCTTTAATATGCTAAAACAACGCATGATTCATCCAAGGCACATTAAGAAATCTCAATTGTTTATAACAAGTCATGCTACAGAAAAGAATACTAAGCATAAAGCCAAAACAATATCAAGAATGGCATGACAAAGCATAGGCCACAGTAAAAAACAAGCTCTTTTTACCACATAAGCATGAACTTTCCTACTCTTTTCCAAACCAAACCAAACTATTTGCAAACCAAAGTGTGAAAGAGGGGGTCCAACCAACTTATTCAGAACACTAAGCAAACCAAGCAAACTAAAAACCAAAACAAAAACAAAAAAGAAGACGCTCCAAGAAAAACACAACTGTGCATGAAACAATAAAAATGAAGCGTTTGGAAGAAACCTGGAATTTTTATTGATGAAGAAGGGGATGCCTTGGGCATCCCCAAGCTTTGACGCTTGTACTTCTTGGATGTTTCTTGGGGTGACATGCGTGGCATCCCCAATCTTGAGCTTTAGTCCATCCTTCATCTCATTACTCATTCGTTCCATACACCTGAAAATTTTCCTTCATACAAAACTTCACACAATCTCATTAGCAACATTAGTGCACTTAAGATAAATAAGTCTCAAGGTTCAGTTATAAAACCAAATAAACTTACATTAGAACACAAGATACTGTAGAACTTCCCTCAAAAAGCTCAATTCCCCAAAGGAACTCAAGAAGGAACTAACAAGAAGCAAATGCAGAAAATGGCAAAAATCTGTTAAAACAGACCAGCAGGTAAAGACGAATTTTTTCGAAGATCTTTTGTTGCTCAAATCAAAAAGTGTTGAACTAGCAAAAGTTAGATAACAATCGGGGTCAGAAGCACAACCAAATACAGCTCAATCCGACGTACAGAGCTCTCTCAGGAATTTTTACGTGAAGCACAGAAATCTGTTTCGGGACAGCAACTTTCCCAATCATTACTTCACTCTCATTAGAGGTTACTCTTGGCACAAAAAGCAAATAAAAAGGATAAGGAGAGGTTATTACAGAGGTAATAACTTCCAATACTCAACTAAAACTCTTGGTTTATCTCCCAACAAGTACTTTTCTTTAACGCCTTTAAGTTAGGCATAAGAAGCAAAGAAAGAATCAAGTGTTCTCAAATGAAGAAGCATTAAGACCAAATTTTATTTTCATAGGAGAAGCAAAAGAAATATTTTCTCTCTTTTCAGGGAAGTGTTCTATACCTTTCTTGAGTGGGAGTTGATATTTAATGGTGCCTTCTTTCATATCAATGATGGCACCAACAGTTCTTAGAAAAGGTCTTCCCAAAGTAATAGGACAAGAAGCATTGTATTCAACATCCAAAACATAGAAATCAACGGGGACATAGGAATCGTTAACCATAATAAGAACATCATTAAGACTCCCCATGAGTTTCTTTTTAGCATTAACATCAAGTGGGACATTCAAATAACAATCTTAAAGAGGAGGTAAATCAAGCATATCATAAATCCTTCTAGGCATAATAGAAACACTACTATCAAGATCACACAAAGCTTTGAAATCAAAGTCATTCACTTTAATATTAATGATGGGTTCACAACCGTCTTCTTGTTTTATAGGAATAGAAGCTTTATGTTTCATCTTTTCTTCTTTAATCTTTATGAGAGCATCAGTAATGTGTTTTGTAAAAGCCATGTTCATAGCACTAGCATTAGGACTTTTAGCAAGTTTTTGTAGGAACTTAATAACTTCAGAGATGTTGCAACCATCAAGATCAAGATCAAATTTATCATCTAAAGTTCTAGAACTATTACTAGCCTCAACACTAGTGGTGGTAATAGTAGAAACACTAATATTTCTAGCAATTTCATCTTCTCTTTCCCACTTAGCATGTAATTCAGCTAATAGTCTAACATTCTCATCAATTCTTACTTGTATAGCATTAGTGGCTGCAAAGGGATTATTATTAGTTTTAGGTTTAGCAGCCATTTTATTAATCAATGAAGATTGAGCTTCAGATAGAGAAGATATATTCCTTTCAGCATTAGAGAGTTTCAATTGTAAACTAGGAATTTCCCTATTTAGACTCTCAAGTTGATGACTAATGTTCTTCAAAATAATAGATTGTTCCTCCGTAGTTTTAGTAAATAGCTTATTTTGCTCGTATTGCATTTGCATGAAGTTTTTAGTGGCTCTTTCAACTAAGATTCTTCCTTCACTAGGTAATTCATATTTACCATTGTTGGGAGGGTATGGCTTATAATTGTTGTTACCAAAATTGTTCCTATAAGCATTATTACCATAAGCATTGTTGCCAAAGTTGTTATTTCTTATGAAGTTCACATCAACTTGTTCTTCTTGAGCAACCAAAGAGGCTAAAGGAACATTATTTGGATCAATATGGGCTTTCCCATTAACAATCATAGACATAATAATATCAATCTTATCACTCAAGGAGGAGGTTTCCTCAACAGAATTTACCTTCTTACCTTGTGGAGCTCTCTCAGTATGCCATTCAGAATAATTAACCAGCATATTGTCCAATAGTTTTGTTGCAGCACCCAAAGTGATGGTCATAAAGGTACCTCCAGCAGCTGAATCCAATAGGTTCCTTGAAGAATAGTTCAATCCTGCATAAAAAGTTTGGATGATCATCCAAGCAGTCAGTCCATGAGTGGGACAATTCTTTACCAAAGATTTTATTCTTTCCCAAGCTTGAGCAACATGCTCATTATCAAGTTGTTTAAACTTCATTATTTCACTTCTCATGGATATAATCTTAGCAGGAGGATAGTATTTTCCAATAAAAGCATCTTTGCACTTAGTCCAAGAATCAATACTATTCTTAGTCAAGGAATTCAACCATTCTTTAGCTTTTCCTCTCAAAGAGAAAGGAAACAATTTCAGTTTAATAATATCACCATCTATATCCCTATGCTTTTGCATCTCACAAAGTTCAACAAAGTTATTTAGATGGGAAGCAGCATCTTCATTACCAATACCAAAAAATTGTTCTCTCATAACAAGATTGAGCAAAGCAGGTTTTATCTCAAAGAAAGTATTTTCAGCCACAGGTGGAGCAATAGGTGTGCTCATAAAATCATTGTTGTTGGTGCTAGTGAAGTCACACAACTTAGTGTTTTCAATAGTAGTCATTTTTTTGGGTTTTCAAATAAGAAAGCAAACTAGTAAAACTAATTTTTTTGTGTTTTTTGAAGAACCAAACAAGCAAACAAAGCAAAAAGAAACTAAGCAAAGCAAAAACAACAAAGAAAAGAGATTGGTTGTGAGGGACTCCCCTTGTGAAGATGTCCTTGACTCCACGACAACGGCGCTAGAAAATCGCTTGATGGCTCAACACACGGTGCCCAGAAAAGTGCTTGGTGCGTGGTATTGATGTAGAGCTCGTTGGGAACCCCAAGAGGAAGGTATGATGAGCACAGCAGCAAGTTTCCCTCAGTTATGAAACCAAGGATTAATCGAACCAGTAGGAGCAAGGAAACACCTCAAAGGTGTTACTAGCTGAGCTTTGGCAGGGCGCACTACCGGTGCTAGTAGCAACACGGAGACCTGCACAACACAACCACAGAACTTTGTCCCCAACTTGCGATGAGGTTGTCAATCTCACTGTGTTTTGCGGAAAATAAAGGATTAAACGTATCGAATGGAAAGAAGTAAAAGTTTGCAGAAAGTAAACACAAAACAGTAAACCGTTGTAGATTGTATGTAAATCAAGAGGACCGGGATCCATAGTTCACTAGAGGTGGCTCTCCTTAGATAGATAACATGCTGGGTGAACAAATTATAGCGGGGCAATTGACAAACACCGAGAAAGCAATACATGCATATACTAATCATCTTGACTCCTCTGAGACTTGATTGGGCATTACAACATAATACATAGACTGCCATCCCACTACATCTATGACTAACAATCCACCTTCAGGTTATCATCCGAACCCACTCTAGTATTAAGTTGCAAGCAACAGAATATTGCTTTACGAACTACGTGTAAAGTAAACAATACGATTGTTCTATGAACAAAGTATTGTTGTTTTCTCCCTAGTAGCAACATTACATCTAGTACCTTAGAGATTTCTGTCACTTTCCCAGATTACAAGAGGCATGAACCCACTATCGAGCATAAATACTAACTCTTGGAGTTGCTAGCATCTACTTGGCCAAGATAGCTACTAACAACGGAAAGCATGCAAGATCTCAAATAACAAAGACATGATAGAATCAATAATCAATCTGAAATAGCATCTCAATATCCATCATATCCCCGCAAACACAACATGTATGAATTACAAATAGATGATCTTGATCATGAACGGAGCTCACAAGATCTAAACATGAAAGCACAAAGGAGGAGAAACCAACCATCTAGCTACTACATGGATCCGTAGTCCAAGGATGAACTACTCATGCATCACACCGAAGGCTTGCATGGTGATGAAGAAGGCCTCCAGGGTGAATTCCCCTCTCTGGCAGGGTGCCGGGAAGAGCTTCAGATCCCCCCCCCGATCTAGGGACAGAGACGACGGAGGCTACAGACTCTTTCGTGGATTTTTGATCTTGTACTTGGGGTTTTCGTCCCAAGGGCAACTTATAGTTGGAAGGGGAGGCCGAGGGGGTGCCGGGAGAGGCCACACCACCCCCTGGCGCGGGCCAGGCCTGGCTGCGCGGCCAGGTGGTGTGGTGGCTCCCTGGACCTTCTCCGTCTCCTATTCTAGCACTTGATCACTTCCAGAAAAAATAGGCACTTTGGCTTTTGTCCCGTCCAATTCCGAGAATATTCATTTTCTGACTTTCCTGGAATCAAAAATAGCAGAAAACAGGCAGCTGGCACTATGGCTCTTGTTAATAGGTTAGTCTAAGAAATCATATGAAAAGTACTCCAAAGTTGGAAGAAAATACAAGAAAGTGGATAAAACCAAGAATGGAACATCAAAAATTATAGATACATTTGCAATGTATCAGCCGCTAGCCTCGCGCAGCCAGAGCTCACACGAAGGGTGCACTCTGAGCTTCGCAACAAACAGGTCTGGCAGGCGCAGCCACCAGTTGAAGTTCACCAGGAGGAAGATGAGAAGCTCGAAACCAATGAGGCCTACCGTTTCATCGTCACTATCCCCGTGACGGATCGACAGGGGACGACAATACCCATCAGGCTCCTGCCATCCATGGAGAGCCTGGCGATGTGGGCCGTGTCCGCACGTTGGAGAAGGAGAACAACAATCGGGAGGCCGTACGCGTCCATTGCCGCCTTCCCGGCGGCAGCAGCGGGGCATGGCCTCACTTCATTGTTTCGGGAGATATTTGTCGGCGCCAGAGAAGACGCAGCGACCTCGGTGCCTACGCCTGCGTTGCGGCCCCTCCGACGAGGCCAAAGCCATCTCCCCCACCCTTGAAGGAGGATCATCGTCACCAGAGCTGCGCGACGCCATCGTATTCACTACCAAGGAGGGAGTTGGAAGGAAAGGCTGCGGGGGAAGTAGAGAGTGAGCCATAGCCCCATGCCTTCCCTCACTTTTATAACAAAAAGGAGGGAGAACGGTTGCTGCCCTACTTACTGGCTCACGGAAGGGCAATGATCATGCCCCACCAAAGTTATTTTGCAAGAATTGAAGCAACACAGTGAATGCAATCCCGCAGCCACTTGAGTGCGCAGGCACATGCACGTCAGGTCTGCGGGGTGGGAAAGTGTGCCGTCTAGTATTGTCGCACTTCCCGTGACATGGACTGGGCCCACGTGCTATTGAAGGGCGAAGCCCGGCAACAGCCTCTTCATCAAACCATGATCTACGTCGCAAGTTGCCGGCCCTTGCTCGGGGGCTTTTGTCGACGTAATGGGATCGAGGGTCCCTCGCATTGTGCCTTAGCGTGTGGGCCAGGACCCACCGGTCAGCAACCCAGCAGATGTGTGGCTTGGCCGACAAGTGCATCGCGAGGATACGATCACCATGTGCTCCAAGAACATATGGTTTTATCATGATGAGCCTATGGAGACTAAGTGTCAGCTATGTTGTAGGTGCCTATGGGTGAGACAAATGCTATAGGACAAGCCTTGATCCACCAGCCAGGCGTAGACAAGGAGGAAAGGACAATGACGAGTGCAAGGCGGTCCTTTCCCTCCTTTCGGGGTGCCCTAGAAGGAGGGCGAGGCCAAGGAGCGGCCTCGATCGAGCCCTGGAGGGTCCATGGGAGCACCCCTCCTAGGCCAGGCGCGGCCCGGGAACCGGAGTCAACTGTGCCTAACAAGGCGTGTTAGGCCCAGTCTTGGGAATCAACGATTCGTCAGCATTGCTAGACATCATCATGGCGCTGCGGTCCACTATATCAGGCCACCGATAGGAGTGACAGCTCAGAGCCTGAGATGTCACTCGACAATCGAGTGTATCTAAGCATCGCCCCTGATAATCCATTAGCCACAGGTGCTGCCTATCTTTGTGAAGACCACGTGGCACCCCGCGATTGAGCCCGATAACACCCCGAATGGTGCTCCACGTCAGCCCTGTAGTGACCCATTGGTGTATAAAAGGAGGCACTTCGCTGAGAGGTGGAGAAGGCTTTTCTGGAGTCATAGAGGTTCAGAGAGAGGGTTTTTTGGGAGGTTCACAGAGAGGGTTTTTTTGCGACCGAGGCATAGCTAATGTTTATTCCTAGGTTTTCGCAGAAATCCTGGAACTCCTTGGAGGTGAAGTTTGTCCTATTGTCTGTGATGATGATATGTGGCACCCCAAAACGGTAGACGATGGACTCGAAGAACTTGACAGCGCTGGCTCCTGGCTGATTCGTCACCGGCATGGCCTCGATCCATTTGGTGAATTTGTCGACCACGACTAGGAGGTAGACATGCCTCCTTGCAAGGACCTTAGGAGCTTTCCGACCATGTCAAGTCCCTATTGTGCAAATGGCCAAGCCACTGGTATTGGCCCGAGCTCTGCGCCGAGTGCGTGCGGTTTATCCGCGAATCACTGGCAAGTGTTGCAGCACTGGACGATATCCTTGGCATCATGCATGGCTGTTGGCCAGTAGAATCCAGCTCGTAGAGCTTTGGCGACGAGAGCGCGACTGCCCGCATGGTGTCCGCAAGTGCCTTCGTGTATGTCGAGGAGGATGGCTCTTCCGTCTCCGTTGTAGACCCACCTCTAAAGAACTCCTGTGATGCTACACTTGTATAGTTCACCATTGATGAGGGCGAATGCCTTGGATCGTCGTGCTATGTGTCGTGCATCAGTCGGGTCATCTGGCAGTCTTTTGTTGAGCAGGTATGTGATATACGGCTGTGTCCAAGATGGCTCGATCATCATGACCTCCATTGGGCCTTCGAGTCCTGTATCATGCTCCATGTCCTCGAGTGCCATTGGCTCATTGGGTGGCGTAGCCCCCGAGTCCATTGACGTGTCTGCCTTCTTCTTTGGAGCCTTGGGCTTGATGGAGCATTCACAGATGCGCTCTAGAAATACTCTAAGTCGTATTAGGGAGCAGGTGGAGCCGATGTTGGCGCGTATGTCTGCTTCCTCATTGCTTTCATAGCCAACGTGTCGCAGCTTGCAGCCATCGAAGTCTCCCTCGAGTGTGTCGTAGAGGTCGCGGTACGCGATCATGTTGTCGCTCAGGGCGTCGCACTCGTGCATTGTTTGGTTGACCACCAGCTTGGAGTCGCCATAGATGATGAGCCTTTTGGCACCACAAGCTTTCGCCATCCGCATTCCATGGATCAAGGCTTCGTATTCAGCTTCGTTGTTGGAGGCTGTGAATTGCATTCGCAACACGTACTTCATCTTGTCTCCTTGGGCAATGTCAGAATGACACCTGCGCTAGCTCCGTCCTTTCGCTTGGACCCATCGAAGTGCATTGTACAAAGGTAGGACATATCTGGCTTGTCGGGGAGCTGGTTCTCCATCCAGTGTACGAGGAAATCTGGGAGAACTTGCGATTTTATCGCGTCGTGCTTCTCGTATCTGATGTCTCGTGGAGATAGCTCGATTCCCCAGAGTGCTACTCGTCCAGTGGCGTCGGGATTATTGAGTATGTGCCCGAGCGGGGCGTCGTTTACCACCATGATTGGGTGCTCCTGGAAGTAGTGGCACAGTCACGTGGCTGTCATGAAGACACCATACGCCAGCTTCTGGTAGTGCGGGTACCGCTACTTTGTTGGCATGAGCACCTCGCTGAGGTAGTATACTAGGCGCTGAACCCAGTGGACCTTTTTTTTCAGCTCGTTCCACCATGAGTGCAGTGCTGACCACGTGGTTGGTGGTGGAGATGTATAGCAACAACAGCTCCTTTTCGCATGGTGTGACTAATACTAGCGAGGTGGACAGTAGACGCTTGAGGTCTTCGAATGCTTCTTGTGCTTCGTATGTCCACTCGAACTTGTCAGCTTTGCGGAGAAGTTGGCAGAAGGGCAGCGCCTTTTCGCCCATTAGACTGATGAATCGACTGAGTGTCGCGATTTGCCCAGCTAGCTGCTGGACGCCTTTTACGTTCTTTGCCTTCTCCATGGCCAGTATGGCTTTTATTTTCTTCGGGTTTACTTTGATCCCCCTCGCAGAGATGAGATACCCAAGTAATTGCCTAGATGGTACACCAAAGGCGCATTTGTCTAGATTGAGCTTGATCTGTTAGCGATCGAGGTTATCGAAGGTCTCGCGGAGGTCATCGATTAACGTGGCTTCCTATTTGGTTTTGATGACGATGTCATCGATGTAGACTTGGATATTGCGATCAAGTTGGCTCTTGAGGCAGGCCTGCATACACCGCTGGTAGGTGGCTCCAGCATTTTTAGCCCGAAGGGCATCGTGTTGTAGCAGAACACACCAAAGGGTGTTGTGAATGTTGTTTTTTCTTGGTCTTCCTCCTTCATTTGAATCTGATTGTAGCCTGAGTAGGTGTTGAGGAAGCAGAGGCGCTTGCATCCCGTAGTGGAGTCGATTATTTGATCGATCCGCGGCAACGGGAAGTGATCCTTCGGGTAGTGCTTGTTCAAGGCGGTGAAGTCCACGCACATCCACAGGATATCCGTGTCCTTTTTAGGCACAAGCACTTTATTTGCGAGCCAGGTGCTTTCCTTGATATCGTGTATGAAATTTGCGTCGAGGAGTCTGTTGATCTCCATACCGACCGATTTTGCTCTTGGTTTAGACATTCACCGTATTGTTTGCTTGACTGGCCTTGCGTCTGGATTCACGTTCAGTGAGTACTTGGCGAATTCCCTGGGAACTCCTGGCATGTCTGTTGGACACCAGGCAAATATTTCCTAGTGCTCAGGGAGGAACTCGATGAGCGCGAGTTCCTATGCGGAACTCAAGTTGTTGGTGATAGGGCCGTCTTGGCTGGGTCCATTGGGTGGACCTGGAATTTCTTGGTGTGCACCAACGAGTCGAAGGAGAGGTCGGGTGAGCTTGGCTTACTCACGGGAGGCAAATTGTTGTCTTTCGACTCCTTCAGTCTTGCGAGTTCCTCTTGCATGCCGAAGGACTGGGAGATTCTATTGAATTTCCTGTCGCAGCTATCGGGCCTCTCGAAGCTTCCGTTGACTATGATGATGCCGTTTGGGCCTGGCATTTTCATCTACAGGTAGGCGTAGTGTGGTGCTTCCATGAACCTCGCAAACCCGACACGTCCGAGGATGCAGTGGTACTGTGAGGTACAGTCGGCGACTTCAACGTCGATGTGCTCCCGCTGAAAATTTTGCGGCGTGCTGAAGATGACGTCGAGGTTGATCTTGCCCAGGGGTACACTCCCTTCCCTGGGACGATGCCATGGAACGTCGTGTCTAGCACTTCCAGACATGTCAGGGGAATCCTCATTGCCCACAAGGTACTTGCGAACATAAGGTTGATGCCACTTCTGCTATCCATGAAGACACGACTCATCTCGAATCCGCCGATCTATGCCTCGAGTACCAGGGGATAGTTGCCTGGGCGAGGTAATTGACGCGGGTGGTCACTTTTGTCGAAGGTGATGCAGGACTCGCTGCCACTGAGGTATTCAGTGGTGGATGGTGAAGAGTTTGTCACCAAATTGACTTGGCGAGTGATTCCCTTCTGTATTTGATTTGAGGGGCGACCCTTTTGGGTCATCTCATGTTCCCTAGTGGTTGGGGGTATGCTTCTCCTCCATAGTTATGGGCTGGTGTAGCCGCAAGTGGTGGTGGTCCGAGCGGTGGTGGAGGAGCTCCATGTGCCACAGCGCTTGGGGCGGCTCCATAGCCCTGGTTGATCGTGTCGCGATTCATCAGGGCCAGGCCTTCGGTGGAGCTTCAGGAACTTGTGGCAGTCCTTTAGGAGGTGACTGGACTTTTTCTTGCCGTCGTGCTTGTCGATGTAAAGTGCATGTTGCATGGTCCGAACAATTTGTCCTAGATGGACATTGTTGGTGCTTCGTTGCGAGTGTGGCGTTGCCACACCTGCGTGGTTTTCCCGCTATCACGGTATCCACCACTGCGGTATCCGTTGTTGCGATCGTCGTCACATTTGTCGGTGTAGCCGGCTGCAACCATGTCGACCTCATCGTGGTTTTCGTAGATGCCCATTCGACATTTTCCTTGGCGGTCGCGTCCCCCGAGGTCATCATCGTCATCGGAGTAAGGACGGTTTTTCACCGAGTCCTCTTCGTCGGCCCACTAACTCGCGATTTCCATCAGGTGGACGATTGTTTTGCGCTTGAAGCGGCCTAGCTCCTGCCTGAGCTCCCTGCAGCATACACCACCGTTGAACGCGTCGATTGCACGATCCTCGGATATGTCTTCTGCAGAGTTCTTGATGATGGACCATCTTTGGATGTATGAGCGCAGCGACTCACCAGATCTTTGGTGGCAGTCTCTTAATTCTTCAATTGATGCATGCCTTTTGTAAGTGCCCTTGAAGTTGCACACGAAGTTGTAGACCAGCTCTTCCCAGCTTTGAATTCATCCACGTGGGAGATCGTTGAGCCATGCGCGAGCGGCGCCCTACAGCTGTAGCTGTAGGCATTGCGTGGCCATGCTTCGGCTTCCGCCATGCAGCCTGATGGAGGAGATGTGATCTTCGAGCCAAATCTTCAGGTCTTGTAGGCCATCAAATTTTGGGTTCTCTGATGGGAGCTTAAACCCTTTAGGAATTCGCTTCTGCCTGATTGCTCTGCTGAAGCATCTAGCACCATAGAGTTCCACCTCGTCGTCTTCCGAGTCAGTCGAACGAGCACGCCTTGCATGCATCTTGTCGACCTTGCACTGCGTGAGGTCATCACGCGCGTCATAGTCATGGTTGTGTCACCGTGAGCGACAACATCGAAACAACTCATGGCTATCTTCACTAGATGAGGGCGAGGAGTAGCATTTTGCTAGCGCCTTCCCCTTTTTTGGCTCTGGCGTTGGCTCCTTGATGAGGGCGGCCTCGACTAGTCCCAAGCCCGTGATCATAGATCGATGCATGGTGGCTAGCGGATCTCCAGCCAGAGGCTGGTTGTTGAGGAGGTACATGATGGCCACAATTACCGCTTCTTGTGACGTCTTCGGGAGCACGTTGCCCCGTGTGTCCACCGTCATGGACTAGAAGTCGAGGACTCGCGCGGCCTCCTCGCGTTCCTTGTTAGTGAGGTGGGCCAGTCGAGATCTTCGTTTGGCGGCCACGTAGTTGTTTCCCTTGGATGAGGATCCTTCGTGGGAGGAGAGTTGAGCCCGTCGAAGACTCGACTCGTCCGTTGCCTTTCTGCGCGCGTCGAGTTGTGCGATTGTTTGTTGCTGGCGCTTGTATTATTCCTTGAGCAGCCAATGGTAGTCCATCAGCATCTCTTGCGATGAGTTAGTGGAAGAGGGTTGCCCCGTAGAGCTTGTCGACAGCGGGCCCACTCATTTTCGTTGAGCTTGATCAGCACGCGTTCTTCGGTGCACTCATTCATCATGAGGTTCGGGTTCCCCTGTATCCCGTTGGTGGGCACGCCGTTGGAGGGACCACCGTTTCCGCCGTTGGTTGGCCCGGTACCGGTGTTGTCGCGAGTGATACCGATATCACCTGCGTTTATGACGGCGCACATGAAGTGATTGGGGAAGCTGCTGCTCCCACAACTTTCAGATCCAGAGCCGTAGGCTTCGTCTTCAGTGGCCAGGTCACCTAGATCGGATCCACGACTGCTCTCATTGTCCGTACTCCCGACAATTATCGGGGCGTTGAGCTCACTGGGGGTGCCGATTGGTCATGAAAGCCAAGATGCTAGAGCAATCGCGGGGCCTGTCGGCTGGTCGGGGAGGCAAAGTGTGCCCAGCTGACCAACTTGGAAGCATAAGATCCCGATAGCCATGCCGATCTCATCACCCACCGACTCGAAAGCTGGGCAAGTGGCCGGCATGTGGACGGTGAAGGCGAAAGCGCCGAATAGCTAGCGAATATCGGCTGTTGTAGAGTTGTTGATCACTATTGACGGGGCCGAAGAGGCCGCAACATCAGCACTCCCAGTTCACACAGACGGTGCCAATTTACGAGGGATTAACTCGTCAATGCCCATTGTTATGGACATGGGTTTTGGAGAAGGAGGGAGCGCTGGAGGCATCAATCGGATAGCAAACCAGCACACAGGGACACAAGGTTTACCTAGGTCCAGGCCTCGTAGAGGTCCCTACTCCTACTTGTCTGCTCTTGGAATTATCAAGGGAGTCGAAACTTACAGGGGCGCGCAGATGCAATCTGGCGAGGTTCTGGAAACTAGGGTTGTGATTGTCCTCCTCGCCGGCCCCACCTAGCCTTTATATAGATAGGCTAGGTCTCGGTTAGCAGGTCGAGTTGGTTACATATTAGGGTTTGTCCCTTTAAACTTTCTATCTTAAGCATCATCTTGTGCTGCAAGCAATCGAAGTTTCCGTGAGCCACCCGAATCCTGTATTGGGCCCTGGTAACGCTGTGGGATCCTGTCATATCTGGGCCGTATATACCAAGATCGAGTACCTGTAGGGTATGCCCACGTCACCGGTAGAGATTGATTGGACACAACCGTTACCTTGCTTTCGCCGAGACCATGAGTCTCGCCCTAAGGAGATGCTGCCATAACTGGTCAAGTCCCGAAGCTGGACCCTAGAGATGTGTGAGGGGAACAAGATTACAGAGGTCATGACTCTCTTATTCCCAGCCACGCTTACCTACCTATATGAATGTACCTCCTTCACCGCCTTCGAGAACAACCAGAATGCATATGTTGGATGGAACACCCGAACTATGTGACTCATGGAATCTACTAGGCAACTTAGTTGGCCGAGGGGGTTTCCAGTCCCCGTGTGGTTGTATGCTCATCTTGGTTCAAGAGGCAAGAACTCAGATCCTAGTAGTGGCAAGTATGAGACTGTGAAAACCACAACCCGACATGGCCTCTCATACAAGCCTTAGCATGTTTAACTCACATCTCTGATCATACCACGTCATCCTGTCCAACTAGGTTATTTCGTAGCTCTGATTCATCAACCGGATGGACCAGCGGTAACAGCTAAGCTGGGCTAAGCACAATAGGTGTAACAGCTCTAGCGAAGCTCATAGGCCAAACCCTAGTTATGCTTGGAGCAGTGGATCAGGGAAATATAGGCTACAAAGGAAATATGCATCAGATAGGATTAAACTAACTATCGATAAAAGACTTTGCAATCGTATGCACATGGAAAGAATGAAATACTTTGAAATCATATGGTTATATCATGTGTGGGTCTATGCTTGCCTTTTTCCTGTTGATACCTAACATATAAATTTAGGTTCATCATCTTAACTTGTTCACCGTTGATCAAGTACTTCTCTTCAATGGTGTTAATCCCGGTCTTCAATGTTGGACTAAATCTCGTTGCTCACATCAACTCCGAGGTCTACCGAGGAGAAGAAAAAACACCAAAAAAGAAGGCAACAATCAACACATGGCATGGATGCAATGCTCAAGCAAGAATTATGATATGACAAGTTAAATTGAAATGAAATGAATCCCTAATGCATACTTCGCCATTTTAAACAGGGTTTGAGGGGTACAAACCCAAGAATAGGGGGAACCTCGGAGTCTCCTACAGGGTTCAATTTATTGGTCTAATTAAAGTTGTTTAACAATGCATGATTATGAGTCTGTTGTGTAGATCTCATATTTCTGAATATTTTGATATATTATACATATTTTTCTGAGTTAAACATGAATTAATTATGAATTTTCCCAATATAAATCCATTTTAAATCATTTTTAAAATAGTTAAACATTTTTTGATATTATATAAATTATTTTACAATTTGGACCCACATGTCATATACTTATTCTTTTCATAAAACAATTATGGAACTGATTAAATATTTGACAATAGGGACCCACATGTCGACATTTTTATTTATTGAAACAATTAGATATACGATTAAATAAAAGAAAACATGAAATGTTGCATAGGCATGATGTCATGTTGACATCAGTCGGCGCTTGATCCTCAGAGCGATGCTCGATCCTTCGATCAAGAGCACCCTGGGATGCGGGGCAGGTCTAGCTCGATTCAGCGACTCGGGCTGAGCTAGAAATGGGCAGCACGGCTTTCGGGTCGACGCTAGAGTAATGGAAACAATGAGGTTTGGCGATGGCGCTCGGTGGTTCTCAATTGAAGTGAGTTACAAAGTGAGAGAGGGTCTATGGAGAGATCCATGAGGACCATGATCTCACCCTAAGCACGGCGGTGGTGACGGCGAGGCCAGGTGAGGTCGGGCCACGCGGGAATTCATCGACGACCGCGGCGACCTAAGGCGGGAAAGATGCATCGATTTTGGCGATTCAGGATGCGCCTGCTTGCATGGTTGGTCGGAGGTGAATGAGGATCCGACGATGTTCCCAGCGATGATCTCAGAATGGCTAGCGAAGATCGGAGGCAGCGGGGATGATGGCGACCTGTGAGGTTACGGTTTGGCCAGAGACAGAATCGAGGAAGAAAGGAGCTAGGGTTCATCGAGCGGCAGCACATGGGTACTTGTAGACACACCTGAGGTCGGTAGCACGAATTGTAGCGGCCGCAGGCATCGCGATGCTGGCGAGCGGCGGAGGCTGCGTCACCGAGCTACTTTGCGTAGAGGACGATGAAGACGAACAGGAGAAATGGTACTGGTCCGAGGTTAGGCTGCACTTGGGGCAGGCTACACTGCAGCACAGCTTGAAAGGCGAACTACTGCTGGCTGCTATCTGCTGCGCGGAGTGGGAGACGGGGAACTGGGTTGCGGCCCAGATATATCAGGATAGGTTTTTATTTATAAACATATTTCTCTTTTTCTGTTTTTTGTTTTTCCATTTCCATTTTCAAACGCTTATCAATTTTGAGTATTTCAAAAATACTAGAAATTTTCAAAAATACTTAAAAATGATAAGGGGCCCTTATAAAAATTTGGGCCCCAAACATTTTGGATTTTCGAAATATTTTCAAAACCACGGTCTTGAATATATGATGCCCACTAGGACCAATATATGATGCGTGGGACCCACCTGTCATACAACAGACCAACCAAATAGAAACAGGAATCATATGGCAAAAAATAGCCTACCTAGAGCTCAAACTCGCGACCTCCTCCTCTCACTGAACCAACCGAACCACCACACAACCAAGTGATTTCTGTCTAAGTACCCCTGTATTGTCTATTTAAATATATGGCGCGTTGTGCTCTGGAATAAATTAGCAAAAATAGGAGGAAGGGGACTCGAACCAACAATTTGTAACCTCCCTGTTGAAACCACAGCCCCCAACCACCATACCACCACTAGCTTCTTGTTGAACTTAGTCCGCGCGAATTCTTTAATATTCGCTTCCGTTGATGGTCCTGGGCCTCATTTTGGAGGAGGTCTGAAACTCTTTTTTTATCTACAATTTCTCCACCGGCTGGGCTGATGGTCCATAGTAAGGTAGATTTTTATTGTGAATTTATGGGCTTTTGTAAGTTCGAACCCACGTAAACAGAGAGAGCTCAGTTTTTTTCAAAAATTATAGAAATAAAATTTCACCGTCAATTTTTCCTATGGCCTCGGATCGAGATGATTCCAAAATCAATTGACAATAAAATGAGGTTTAGTTTGTGTGTAAATTATAGTAGTGCCATTTCGCACCTTAATTTTGGTACTTGTTTCACAAAATAAAGTGGATCTCCCGAAACATGGTCAAAACGGTGGGAGTGACTATCCTTGTCTAGGAGTTGAGTCTTGTTAAAATTTTAGTGGATCTCTGATAAAACAACATATTGTGAGTCCAAAAATGATTTTTGCAAAAAAATCACGAGCATTATATAATGTACATGTAGTTCAAATCGAACCCACTTCCTACCGATTCAGCAGCAATTTGTTTTTTTCGCCAGGGGTGGATGGAAAGGTTTCAGATACCCCAGTTGGAACATTGGCCATGTAAGGTGGTCTAGTATTTTTAAAAATTAGGGTGGTACAATTTTAAAACTTTCACTTGGTAAATGCTTAAAAAAGCGCCCCATTTTTGGCACTCGGAAAATGGAAAAAGCTTTTTCCGTGAGCCGAAAAGGAAAACTTCCTCCGACAACATTGTTCGCCATCCCAAGATACACGTGTGTGCACAATATGGGCACATTATCACAAACTATGCCACGATTTAGGCCATAACATTGGTCTTTTGAGCTGAAAGCCATGAAATCTCGAATTGATAGGTCATTTCTAAGTAGGTTTTTTTGAGATATATACAATATACCAAGTTTGTTATTTTTACTTACAACTATGTCACAAAATATGACACCACGCGAAGGATTTACCTTGTTTGTACCATTTTTGAATTTCTTATGCCCGTTTCAAAATTTTCTTATGTTAAACTATGCTCAAAATGGTGGGCATGAAGATAAGGGATGAGCCTCGCTAAACTTGCACTTGATCCTTATAAACATCATACTGTGAGTCTAAAAATGATTTTTTCAAAAAATCATGAGCATTATATAATGTACCTGTAGTTCAAACTGGACCCACTTCCTACCGATTCGGCAGGAATTTGTCTTTTTTGCCAGGGGTAGACGGAAAGGTTTTAGATACCCCAGTTATGACATTGTTCATGTAAGGTGGGTTTATTATTTTTGAAAAATAGGATGGTACCATTTTGAAACTATTATTTGGTGGTTGCTTCACAAAACGCCCCGATTTTGGCACTCGGAAAATGGAAAACGCTTTTTCCGTGTGACGAAATGGAAAACATCCTACGGCAATATTATTCTCCATCACAAGATACACACAGGAGCATAATATGGACACATTATCACAAACTATGCCTTGATTCTATCCATAACATTGGTTGTTTAGCCTAAAAGCCATGAAACCTCGAACATGATAGGTCATTTCTATGAAGGTTTTTTTCGGAAAACTTGCAATATACCAAGTTTGGTATTTTTCCTTGAAACTATGTCACATAATATAATGCCACGCGAAGTATTTACATTGTTCGGACCATTTTTGAATTTCTTATGCCCGTCTAAAAAAACCGTTTCAAACTATGGTCAAACGGCGGGCATGAAGATAGCGGATGAGCCTCGCTAAAATTACACTGGATCTCTAAAGAAACATCATATTGTGAGTCTAAAAATGACTTTTGCAAAAAATCATGAGCATTGGATCATGTACCTGTAGTTCAAACCGGACCCACTCCTACCGATTCGGCAGGAATTTGTCTTTTTCGCCATGGGTAGACGGAAAGGTTTTAGATACCCCAGTTGGGACATTGTTCATATGAGGTGGGTCCATTATTTTTGAAAAATAGGGTGGTACCATTTTAAAACTATTATTTGGTGGTTGCTTCACAAAACGCCCCGATTTTGGCACTCGGAAAATGGAAAATACATTTTCTGTGTGATGAAATGGAATGGAAAACTTCCTCCGACAATATTGTTCTCGATCACAAGATGCACACGGGTGCACAATATGGACACATCATCATAAACTCTGCCGTGTTTCTAGCCATAACATTCGTCGTTTAGCCTAAAAGCCATGAAACCTCGAACATGATAGGTCATTTCTATGAAGGTTTATTCGGGAAACTTGCAATATACCAAGTTTGGTATTTTTCCTTGAATATATGTCACATAATATGATGCCACGCGAAGGATTTACAGTTCGGGCCATTTTTGAATTTCTTATGGTCGTTTCAAAATTTTTTTCATTTCAAACTATGCTCAAAAGGGTGGGCATGAAGATAGCGGATGAGTCTCGCGAAACTTGCATTGGATATCTAAAGAAACATCATATTGTGAGTCTAAACATGATTTTTGCAAAAACATTATGAGCATTAGATCATGCACCTGTAGTTCGAACCAGACCCACTTCCTACCGATACGGCAGGAATTTGTCTTTTTCGTCAAGGGTAGACGGAAAGGTTTTACATACCCCAGTTGGGACATTATTCATGTAAGGTGAGTCTATTATTTTTGAAAAATAGGGTGGTGCCATTTTGAAACTATTATTTGGTGTTTGCTTCACAAAACACCCCACTTTTGGCACTCAAAAAATGGAAAATGCTTTTTCCGTGTAACAAAATGGAAAACTTCCTCCTGCAATATTGTTCTCCATCACAAGATGTACACGGGTGCACAATATGGACACGTTATCACAAACTATGTCGTGATTCTAGCCATAACATTGGTCGTTTAGCCTAAAAGCCATGAAACCTCAAACATGATAGGTCATTTCTGTGACGGTTTTTTCGGGAAACTTGCAATATACCAAGTTTTGTATTTTCCCTTGAAACTATGTCACATAATATGATTCCACGCGAAGGATTAACCTTGTTTGGACCATTTTTGAATTTTTGATGCCCGTTTCAAACTATCATTTTTGTACGACCAATCAAAAGAGAAAACTTGTCTATCCACGGATCACCCACTGAATCAGATATCAGCCGTTGATAGGGCCTCGATCCGACGCTCCAAAGTCGTAGCTCTAGTTTCTCCCGCCACCCACACTTGGGCGTGAATGTACCAAAAAGCCCTAGGTCCCAGTATTTCACCACATAAATGAGAAGGGGCATTTTGGTAAAATCCTCCACACCCGACCCTAATCCCCACGCGCGACTGACCCGGCCGCCACTTCTTCCTCCTTCACGACCGAGCCAGCAAACCCTAATCCCGGCATCGGTGCCTCCCTCTCTCTGATTCTCCTACACCACCTCTGTGCACCATCGCGCTGGGCTCTATGTGCTTCATATGCTAGAGAGCTCACCACCTCTGCCCCCCTCCCACGATCAATACCATCCTCCACCCACGCCACCCATCCAGTCATCCAGATCACCATCGAGAGGGATCCGTGCCCCCAAACCCTAACCCCTCACGAGTGAGACTCCATGGCCTCTCTTAGGATCTCGTCTCTCCCTGACCCTGCCGCCTCTCCCCCTTTGGCGCTGCCCCTCTCTCTTCGTCTCTCGACCGCAATCACCGGACCCTTATTTCGTACAGCCACACCGCCTTCCTCTCTCCCTCCAAACGCAACGGGGAGGAGGAGGAGGTCGTTACCATGGAAGGTGCCAAGGCAGGGACGCGCCACTGTGGCCGATGCTCCCTCCACAAGAGAGGATCACCAGCTGGCCACGATGGCCACAGTATGGTCCCTCGTCCAGACCTTCATTGTCCTGCTCGTCACATGCCTCTTCTCCCTCCGCCAGAGAGGTATGGTCCCTCTCTAACCAAATTGTACCCGGATCCCATCCACATCAAATCTAGACGCGCTTGCTGATTCTCTCTTGGCTCGACCGCGGATGCGGAAGCCCCTGCTCGAGATGTTAATATAGGAGCGGCTCGACGACGGATCTGGTGAAGGGATCCAAGCACAAGATCCCCTCTGGCTAGGACTTCCTCACCGACGTCGGCAGGAGCGAAGGACGGCGATCTCATGAAAATAGGGGATGAGCCTTGCTAAACTTGAATTGGATCTCTGAAGAAACATCATATTTTGAGTCTAAAAATGATTTTTCCAAAAAATCATGAGTGTTAGATCATGTACCTGTAGTTCAAACCGGACCTACTTCCTACTAATTCGGCAGGAATTTGTCTTTTTCACCAGGGATAGACAGAAAGGTTTCAGATACCCCACTTGCGGCATTATCCGTGTGAGGTGGTCTAGTATTTTTGAAAAATAGGTTTGTACCATTTTGAATTAGAACTTTGGTGGTTGCGTCACAAAACCCCCGTTTTTGGTATTCAGAAAATGGAAAATGCATTTTCTGTGCAACGAAAAGGAAAACTTCCTCCTGTGACATTGTTGGCCATCGCGAGATGCACATGAGAACACAATATGGGCATCTTATCACAAACAATGTCGTGATTCTGGCCATAATATTGGTCGTTTGGCCTAAAAGCCATGAAACCTCGAACATGATAGGTCATTTCTGTGAAGGTTTTTTCGAGATGCAATTAATATGCCAAGTTTAATATTGTTCCTTGCAACTATGTCACATAATATGCTGCCACGTGAAGGATTCACCTTGTTTCGACCATTTTTGAATTTTTTATGCCTGTTTTAAAATTTTCTCGTTTCAAACTATGGTCAAAACGGCGGGCATGAAGATAGGGGCTGAGCCTCACTAAACATGAATTTGATCTCTAAAGAAACATCATATTTTGAGTCTAAAAATGATTTTTCCAAAAAATCATGAGTGTTAGATCATGTACCTGTAGTTCAAACCGGACCCACTTCCTACTAATTCGGCAGGAATTTGTCTTTTTCACTAGGGGTATACGGAAAGGTTTCAGGTACCTCACTTGGGGCATTATCCATGTGAGGTGGTCTATTATTTTTGAAAAATAGGTTTATACCATTTTGAATTAGAACTTTGGTGGTTGCTTCACAAAACGCCCCGTTTTTGGTATTCAGAAAATGGAAAATGCATTTTCTGTGTAACGAAAAGGAAAACTTCCTCCTGTGACATTGTTGGCTATCCCGAGATGCACATGAGTACACAATATATGCACCTTATCACAGACAATACTGTGATTCTGGCCATAACATTGGTCGTTTGGCCTAAAAGCCATGAAACCTCGAACATGATAGGTCATTTCTGTGAAGGTTTTTTCGAGATGCAATCAATATGCCAAGTTTAGTATTTTACCTTGCAACTATGTCACATAATATGCCGCCACACGAAGGATTCACCTTGTTTGGACCGTTTTTGAATTTTTTATGCCCGTTTTAAAATTTTCTCATTTCAAACTATCGTCAAAACGAAGGGCATGAAGATAGGGGATGAGCCTCGCTAAACTTTAATTGGATCTCTGAAGAAACATCATATTGTGAGTCTAAAAATGATTTTTCCAAAAAATCATCAGTGTTAGATCATGTACCTGTAGTTCAAACCGGACCCACTTCCTACTAATTCGGCAGGAATTTGTCTTTTTCACCAGGGTTAGACGGAAAGGTTTCAGATATCCCACTTGGGGTATTATCCATGTGAGATGGTCTAGTATTTTTTTAAAATAGGTTTGTACCATTTTGAATTAGAACTTTGGTGGTTGCTTCACAAAATGCCCCGTTTTTGGCATTCCGAAAATGGAAAATGCATTTTGTGTGCAACGAAAAGGAATACTTCCTCCCGCGACATTGTTGGCCATCCCGATATGCACATGCATACACAATATGGGAACCTTATCCCAAATTATGTCGTGATTCTGGCCATAATATTGGTCGTTTGGCCTGAAAGCCATGAAACCTCGCACATGATAGGTCATTTCTGTGAAGGTTTTTTCGAGATGCAACCAATATACCAAGTTTGGTATTTTCCGTTGTAACTATGTCACATAATATGACACCATGCATCATATTCTTGATAGATGCTTCAAAAAGACCCCTTTTGATATTTAGAATAGTGCCAGCCAATCAGTAAATAGAATGAGAGTACCCACGGATCACCCCACGAAGCAAATCTCAACCGTCCATCTAGCCTCATCCAACGACTGAAATTTTGTTCGAGGTTCTCCCGCCTCCCCATCCTCCCACCCAATTTGTACCTGAAATGACTAAAATGCACTACAGTTTGCATTGCCAAGTACCCCAAGTGTGTAGGGATAGTTTCGTCAAATCACACCACCTATCTAGATCGCGGCCGAGACAGACACCAAACCGTAATCCCCTCACGGCTCTGGCTCAGTCCCGCCACCACCTCCGTTCGCTCTCCCGAGATTCCTTCACCCCTTTCTCCCCTTCCTTCCCTCCTCCACTGTCGACCCCGAGCGCAGCCGCCTGTGGTAATCCTCGGAAAGCGTCATCCCCTGAGAGCTCTACGCCTCCCAAGCTGCTCGTCCCGGATCTCCTATCCTGCTGCGCATGCCTAGTGGTAGCAGGCCTACGAGTTCAATAGGTCAGAGCCCTCTCTCCTGATTCCCTCTTTTCTGCTAATTCCTCTACACCAGATCCAGTACTCAAACTCAATTCCATTGGATCTCATCATAGGCACGTGGGGAAAAATATGTTGTTGGTTTTCTGGTTCGGTGTTCTCATGTGTGTCGTGTTTGTTTGTGTAGATGGTGGACTGCTTGTCTTGGACCATGAGGTGGCCCTGTTCGGCGGCGTGCGGTAGTGGAAGCGCGCGCGCATCACGACCATGCCCCCTCGGTCTTTGCTTCTGCGATAGCCGCAATAGCGGTGGGGGCGGCGGCGACATCCAAGAAGCATAAGCTGAGGGTGGTGCCGTCCCTCGACGCGCTCCCCGACGAGTGCCTCTTCGAGATCCTGTGCCACGTGTAGGGCGTCTGCGTGCGGGGTGTGTCCTCGTGCGTCTCCCGCTACTGTCTCCCGCTGCTCGGCAGCAACCGTGCCTTGGATATTAAGCGGGCCTCCGTGGATTCGGCTATGTTGGACCTCAACCAGGTTAAATAGACGAATCTACTTGTAATATTTACTTCTCAAGCCTGTTGTAAGATGCATCATCATTCATATCATGTTGTCGTGGTGTAGGAATGGGGATTTCAGGAGATGGCAGAAGAATCAATGCAGCATAGTTGGTTCCTCCAGTAGCATGTCCAAGTCAGGTTACTCCAAAGCATTCGGGGTGGATCTGCACCCTGATAACGTGGCTGCTGCCACTGTTTATTTTGTGCAAGGAGTTTTAGGTTACTCGCGTGCCTTTTGCATTTGCCTATGCTACTTATTGAGTGATTACAGTGCTGCTATTTTAGTCATTCATTATTGCCTATTTTTTCTGTTTCTCAGTTTGATGTTCACTAACTCTAGTGGTAAAACTGGAATTGGAATGATGGCTAATATGTAGTGTTAAGCAACATACTCTGTAACTAAAGCATCTATGCATCACATTTTACCACCTCTTATTATGCTTGTTCCCACCTTATTGTCTCTCTTACTTACTTTGTGTGTCTAGATACAGAATCGGAAGGTAATAAGGGGGTAATTAATAATGAACTGCTACTTATTGAATGATTACAGTGCTGCTATTTTAGTCATTCATTATTGGCTATTTTTTCTGTTGCTCAGTTTGATGTTCACTAACTCCAGTGGTAAAACTGGAATTGGAATGATGGCTAATATGCAGTGTTACGCAACATACTCTGTAACTAAAGCATCTATGCATCTCATTTTACCACCTCTTATTATGCTTGTTCCCACCTTATTGTCTCTCTTGCTTACTTTTGTGTGTCTAGATATAGAATCAGAATGTAATAAGGGGATAGTTAATAATGAACTACTCATCCACTTAATTGTCTCCAAATCTCCCCTGTAGATCCCTTACAAGATCCTCAAGCATGACCAAGTCCTGGGGGCTACTTGCGTGGAGAGTACTAATCTGAACCTGACATCTCGGCCGAGTTACTAGAGGTCATGTTGCTACTATTTCTGGTAATTGAAGATTTTGTGTTATTCTATTGCCAATACTAGCAACTTTGTTTGTAAATATGGTTGACTGATCTAGATCACTCTATGGTTGGCTTATGCTTTAGAAGTAGACCAATAATAAGAAGAGAATATTGTTGAGTTCTGCGATTAAAGTGATACCTTGTGGTAACTTGTAGTTTTGCTTATGGTATGTTGTGTTAGCTCGATCACTTGAACCGTGATCCTCCTTTGTTGCTTGCTTCAAGTTACACGACTCAACATACCTTATGTATGCTTGATCTGTTAGGATTCTCTCTGTTCTGCACTATTTTCCTACAACTTGACATAGGTAGATAGTTTACTGCCTATGAAACAGAGTGGTGCTCTACTCTGACAGAAATTCATAATAATGTGGATTCACACTTTGATTTGGGGATACTTCCTGCATAATTGTTTGCTTGTTCATATGCTCCTACTATGTTGAATATGAAATACTTATTTGTTTGTTTATTACTAATTTCTATGGCATTCTAATTTTCAGATACATCCAATATTATACTGTGATTTATTTCAGTGCAGGTTAATATGGATGAAGGTGTTTTGCAGGCTGCAGGTGCTAATGTAGATTCTGAAGAAGGGAAGGCTTATGGAGAGTAGTCATATTTTTGTAGCTAATTCTATGTTCCTGATTGATCTAAATTATGGAATATAGTTGTAAGAGTTCTGCTATTATAGTTTTTTTATATTCCTGGGTGATGTGAACCCTGACAAGATTATATATATATATATTCTGATTTTGGTTGTCATTTGTGTAAATTTCTGTGATTTGGGTTGTATTGAAAAAATATTGGCTTTTTACGTATGATGTCAGTAATGAACAAAATGCTATTCTGATCACTCATGTGACTTCTACTATTAGGCTCTAGTTCACATGGATTGTTAAAAGGCCATGGCCCAACAAATTATAATGCATAAAGGCCTAAAAGCTCCAAATCGAGTTAGGCTGTAAAATGGCAAAGCCTAGCATAAATTGTATCGTAAATAGGCTTCGGCCTAGAGAATTAAAAAGACCGAATTTTGGGCTTGGCCCATTTAAAAGACTGGACTGGACCGGGCTGAATTTCCTGCCACGTCAGATTCCACATCGGATTAGCTTACGTGGACAGCCTAGAATGCCATGACCAAATTGTTTGGTCATAGACACTATTCCCATCTATTTTGGTCATAGTTGCACATGCCAATTCAAAAAAAGGTCGTTAGCTGTCTATAGTGACCCTTGCTATGTGATCTACTGTTTTTGGTCATAGAAAGGTCAAAGATGAATTACAATGACCTTTCTATGACCAATATTTGGGGTCACTAGTTAGCACATACCTTGTAGTGTAAATTAGTTTTTATTTTCTTAGAGAACATGCAAACATAAGTTAGCCAAATCTGTTTGAGTATGTGGTGTTGTTCACAATGGTTCATTTACATGCTATAATTTGATATGGTGTTTTTGTTGGCAATTACAAACTCTGATCATCTCACATTTCTTACTCTAGTCTAGCAGCATATTGCACCTGGAACACTTTCAACTTGCTAGGCTCTCAATGCAGGTACTAATCTAGGTATTCTGTTCTTTTAGATCTACTTGGACCCGAAGGAGCGCAACAACACAGAATAAAAGCTGGAGACTTTCTTTGCTGTCTACCGTGGGCTTTGCGGGACAGAGGTCATCTTCGAGTACCCTGTGACCGAAATCGTGTAAAGGACGCATGCCTCAGGTACATCTATTTTGATATATTTGCAACCCAAATGTATTGGTTATGGGATCGTCATATTATTGTAACTTTATGGTGATGTTTCTCCATATTACAACTCTGTCCTATTGTCCCATTTGTGGTTCTTGAGAGACATGTAGTGGAAAGTGGAAAACATGCTTTGTTTGACCAACCCAACTCTCTTGATGTACTATTATCTATTACCATTGTTATCTGCTTTAAATTTTGTACTGGGAGTATATTGGACTGATTATTTCCTGTTATAGTTTGGATTCTCCATTTACCTAACTTAACTAGGCTTTGTTTCTAATAACATCAGTTCTGTTGTTTATAAATGAAACATGTTGAGATATGCTTTTGTTGGTTTATAATATTTTAGTGAGCCAATATTTAAATCTTCATAGATAAACATGTGCAGTTGCATCGTTGTAGTAGGATCTGTTATTTCTATATTACTGCAGTTGCATCATTGTAGTAGGATCTGGTTGAGTGTATTTTGTTGCTTACTTTATGGTCACAGCAATTACTCATGGACATCTTGTGCAAGAGTATTTGATGTTGATCCGTAGAAGGACGAAGAAATGGAGGCAGAGGAGGAAGAAGGTGCAGTGGCTCTTGATGTGTCCATTGATGGCATAGAGGCATGAATAAGGAGCTGGCCAGGGGCACGTAGGAGAACTTGTTCCTAGATGTGTTCCTGGAGGTCCTGGAGGTGTTGCTGGCCGGAGGAGGAGCTGGCAGTAGAAGCAGCGATTTCGTGGAGGTGTTCCTGGAGGTGCTTCTCTTTGACTTAGAGCGACCTCAAGGTACGGCCAGCGGCAGGGCTATCTGTAGTGTAGGGCATAGGTAGAGGACGAGGGCGAGCAAACCTTGTGATCTGGAGGGGTTTAGTTCATTGTTGTAATTGGAAGTGTTTATTTGTGAATGACAGTGCTTAACAAGTGGGGCACTCTAATTGGAAGTGTTATCTATTGTAAATATTTTGTGTTCCTCTCAAATCGTGGGAAGCTAATATCTGTGTGAAAGCCAGCTATGTGGAATTGAAATCTGACGAGTGGGGCATGTATAGAACTGACATGTGGGACCAGTAGTTGAAAACTAATACTTTCATGCAGGACCAATTTGTCATGTGGGACTTACTGTTAATTTAAATCAGAATAACGAAAAATATTGGGCCAAACAAAATGCCATGGACCAAAAATATATGGGCTAACGTTTTGGGCTTGGCCCATGAAATAACTAGACAGTAGAAGCTAGACTTATAAAAACCAAAAGGCTAGAATTGTTGGGCTTGGCCCATGTAAAACAGTAAACTGGATTGGGCTGAATTTGCTGCCACGTCAGATTCGCTTACATGGATAGGCCAGAATGCCATGACCAAAATTTTGGTCATGGACACTATGACCATCTATTTTGGTCATAGTAGTCCATGACCAATACAAAAAAGGTCGTGAGCTGTCTATAGTGACCCTCGCTATGTGACCTACTATTTTTGGTCAAAGAAAGGTCATAGATGGACTACTATGACCTTTCCATGTCCAATATTTGGGGTTACAAGCTAGCACATTCCTTGTAGTGGGAGTTTGCATCACGCCTCCCTCGTTGTACAAGGCCTTGGCATCGATGCCCTTTGGTTAGACGTCAAGACCCTCCCCAAGGTGTTCTTCCCTCTCCGCTTGGGATCGAGGGAGCACATTGACCGATCTTTCCTTGCGAGGATTCTATCGGATCGGTGGCCACCGACGGGAGCAATCGACCTTGTATCATGTGAGTTTTGCGTGTGTTCATCATGTTCTTCGCGAGCTGTGCATCCGTTTTCGCTACCTTCCCCTTTACCCTCGCTTTCCCATCGATTTGACCATGAGATCCATGAAGATCGGGCCACCCAAGAGGTCACCCCTCAACATGCGAACAAAGTGGATCCATAATTTTCTTCTACCTCTATCATCACCACTGGGGTGGGGTGGGCAGTTTTAGCTAAACTGAGATAAATATCGATCTCGCCAAAGGACATGATTGTGTAGGTGGTCATATGTTCCCTAGATGGAATCCAGGTCTCGTCGAGAAGGATAAGAGGGACATCGCTAGCGTAGAGGACCCAGCTGATGGCGATTATCTCGCCGATTCCGATTCGTGCAGATTCCGCCGAGAACGCAGATCCGAACCTCACATGCCCCGCGGTGGGATCAAAATGTCGTTGTATTGAAGATATGTATGCCGAGAGGGGGTCCTCGAGGCATGTGGAGAAGGGGGTGTGAGACGACAGTGTTCTGGGATGGTGAGCACACAAGGTTTACCTGGGTTCAAATCCACCAACGATGGATGGATCCTACTCCTGGTAGCAATCTAGTAATACGATAGAGCCGAAAGTATGGATTACAAGAGAGGTTTTTCCTGTGCGAGTTGAGGTTGTAAGTTGTGGGGTACCCTAAAGGCTGGTCCCTAACACGTCTTTTGTAGATATCCAACTTAGGGTTACAGGAGAGACCTATCCGGATACGATACAGAGTCGGGTATAAAGAACATCTTGGACTACAAGTAACTATATAGGCCTAAGTTGGTAAGTCTTCTGGGCCTTCCTGTAGCCGGATGGAACTCCAGCTTCTCTCCCTGACTGGGCTGCCCGTGAAGCAAAGATCTAACCCAAAGTGGGCCACCCTGGTCAACGAGTCACATTGGGTATACCCGAAAAGTATATCCCCAACACCCAACTCCAGCGTGTGGTTATTAAGCACAAGGTTTCGTATTAGTAATATGAAATAAAAATATAAATAAATAAAGTAAAGCAATCTATAACTAGCCAAGCAAAGAAATAATAATACTATAAAGGTGTTTTTTGGTTTTGGTTTGTGTTTGCTAATAGAGAAAGTATTTTTGTATTTTCGAAATATTTAATTGCAGAATTTTTTTTAGGAATGGTGCTAGAAAGTTGTTTCTTATGAATTTAAAATGGACGGGGGTTCATGGGTTCACTTGTCTATTCTCTTTTTAAGTGCTAGTGGACATCCAAGCAATATAATATTGTGAAACTTCATTATTTGTTTGATAACCATTTATATGGGCATCACGTCTTATCATAGAGATGATGCAACACATCTCTCTTGTGCACCTCAAGAAAGGGAAATCTCTAAGCAATCTTGAATTAAGAATTAATAGAGCATATACTTAGTTATTTTAACATGATTTTGGATAACAAATATGCTACCTTGACCAAGCAAGATTACCAAGCTGTCACAAGATAATTATAGAATATAAATTCACTTATCCCAAGTGAGGTAATAGAATATAGGTAAAAAACATAGTAGATCTTGAATTTATTGTCACTATTCAATCACTATCACCATGTTACTCCAACTAACACACACGTTCCCCCGCACATGTTCTGGCATACAATTTGGATCAAAACAATTACTTCAGGACAGGGTACATGATATGCATCTATCAATACATCCTACATAGAAATAGGTTCCAATCTCATATAACAACTCACAGAATAAAAGCCACCACATAGGAATTACATATATGACCATAATAATGTTGGGCAGCTCATATGGTACTAGATCTATGATAGAACGAGAGAGAAATAGATCAAGATACTGCCAAGAACCCATATTCTAGAGGTGGACTAGTCCCTCTTTATCATGGTGATGATGGTGGAGATGCTGGAGAAGGTAGAGATAACTCCGGCGTCGGCTCCAATGGAGTTTCTCCCTCCAATCTTTGCTAGTTCTACCTTTGTTTTGGTGTTTCGGTGTTGCTGCGATGCTCCTTGATGGCCTGCAAGAGCACAGGTTCGTTAGTGCATATTTTCGTGGAAGTATTAATTCTAGTTTTTATATCAATCCCAATAAGGAGCTTAGGAAAGTGTCTTTATGAGGTGTTTATGTCGCACCCAAGGTGTCATGTTGTATTAAGTGAATTGGTTGCAAGCGTAGAGGGTGGATGTGGATGACTGAATAATCTGGAAAATTTAAGTAAATAAAGATGGTAGAAGTAAATAACATAAAAAGTAAAGAGCGAGAATAGTTTTCGTGATTCCTACATATGAGAAGTTACGCGCGGAGAGAAACGATTCATGGTAATAGTGAATGTGCTGAATGAATGCAACATGATAAGTTATTGTGATACGTATTATTCATATGTGAGTAGGCAAGCAACCTGTATACTGATTAGGAGTCCTCTTGGTAGATTCTTCCTAATCCCAATGATCCATCATGTGTTACCACAGTATAGGTCGATACATTAATTAAGATCTTTCAACAAGATCATGGCTTTAGGATTGGTGGTTTCTTGTTATCCTCAACTAGTATTAGATCCTCTTTGATATCAGCCGTGTCACTCGGGGGGTCGCCGATTTGCAAGTAAACAAGTTCATACCTACGAGATCTCTGGATCATGTTATCCAGGCTCTTAAATTAGACAACAAGCATTAGGCAAACATAAGTATTCATTCTCACAATATAATAATCACGACAACAATCACAAATGGATGGTATTAAAGGAGGCATGACACATCTCACAAATCACCTACATCTCCCACACATAAGGGGATTTATTCAGACATGAGAGAATGATAGATCAAAGACATGGTGATATTGCAAATGGAAATCATCTCAACTTTACCATAGCGAGCCACAACGCCGGTTGAGGATCAAATGATATACAACCTAAGGTAGATCAATGTCTCAAACCCGAATCTTACAATTGTGAATCTCTCTCAGTACAAGTGGGGATGATGGTGGAGTGGATGATTGAGAGGTTAGGGATTGTCGAAGGATGAGATGGTGTTCTTCTCCTTATTCAAATATGATATGCTATTTTCTAGGACTATTTGCTACTGCTGTGTTCGTCTTCTTATCTCCCTTCCTTCACGAAAGTTGCTTGTATTGATATCATGAAGGCAAAGGAAGGTGGTACAGGCGGGTCCCATGGGCGTCCTCCGACTGTACCTATGGTCGTTACGGCCTCTAGAAGCCTCTAATGAGAGAGGCCTCAATTTTTCTTAATCAGATGTAATTATCCCATAAATGCTTTCAAACCTTCCAAAAGTGTTGAACACCTAAAAACCAACATAAGAAACCAAGGTTTCACTAATTTGTGATGTTAATATTAGTAGAAAGATCAAAACCAACAAACCCAGTGAAAACCAATGGAAAATCATCGATAAAAAGTGTTAATATTTGGATCTATCAACTTCCCCAAGCTTAGATGTTACTTACCCTCAAGTGAGAAAGTTATAATGAATAATAGCAAGAAATAAAACCAAGCAGGAAACTCAAAAGCTCAAGGTCGTACCATATTCCATCGTCACAAATCCTGAAACTTTAAACATGAGCATAATATATCTGAAAAATAGCACTTAAGTTCGCTTCCTAACTGCATATAACTCACTAGCTAATAATTCTTGAACTCAAAAGAGACTGTGAAAATTTTGGTTCGGCTTGCGAATCAATTCATTTCAGTGCCCCTCTTTTATGAGCGTAAAATATTTTTATTGAAAGATGCTTTGGCCAAATTAGGGATGCACTAGTAGGTATCAAAAGAAGGATAAACTTAGAGATTTTCATTAATACCTACTTTGAAAATTGTGGCTTTCTAACACCCCATCTTTTCCTTGTTTTACTAGAACTTTTAAATGTTTTAAGTGGTGACGTGATTCCAAAAGTTTCATAAGGATCAAATAATTTTAGCTCATATCTTGATAATAATTTTAAGTGGTGACATGATTCCAAAACTTGGGCTCATGTAATTAAAATTTTACATACCATAGCAATGGTACAAATGTCTACCCAACTCGTAGCCGAAATCTGAGATGAACTCAAGATCATTTGTTCCATGAAGCTTGAGTACTCTCATAAGCCTTTTCAAATAGGGTAACTCTTTTCAACTAAACAAGGCAAGTTTGGCATCTCCCTCAATCACTGCAAGATTTTCGTTCCTGCAAACAATTCTTACCAAAAGGTGTTATCAAGTCAACCACTGAGATACGGGTTTGACTGCTACTAATATTAAACCCTTAAGACAAAACATGGCACCAAAGATGTCAAGAAGACACTTTCTCTTGTTCTAATAAGATTGGAATTTAATCCAACAAGGTTGTTTTTATAACCGAGAATAATTGTCATAAGTCGAAGCCAAAGTAGTGGTATTAGCCTTGAGATTAAGTCCTAAATGATAAACGAGCTAAACATGGCGTGGAACTCAAGTGCAACGGAACAAACAGAGTACGTTCATGAATAAACTTATAGAAGGTGGGAAAATAGGAATGTGGTACCTCCTCTTGCTTGCTCAATTCTCACTTAGGTGTATTCCTTGAGCTCTTATCCATAACTAAGTGACTTGAAGTGAATAACCCGCAAGAGATCAAAAAGAGAGCACAGAGAACTTTGCACAAAATAATATAAAATCTAATATAATTTTTGTGTGTTTTCTTTTATAAATGCAATCTAAAAGAAAAAAATGCAACTAGAATAAAAATAAATCAAAAATAAGAAAAAAATATATGAATGCAAAAGGTGGGGAGGAGTTTAACCTACCCAAGCTTAGGATTTTAGCCTATCTTGGATCAATTATTACCACCATCATTGGGTGGTGGCTGTTTGTATGGGTAGTACGGGTAGCGATTCAGGAACTCATTCATGAAGGTGGTGAAGTCCTGAGTGACCGTGCGACTTTAGCATTCACATCATGCAACGTCTTTTCTACATTGTCGATGCGATGCACCACTTGGTCAAAGTCACTTTGCGG
This sequence comes from Avena eriantha, assembly GCA_910589775.1. Classification (NCBI taxonomy): domain Eukaryota; kingdom Viridiplantae; phylum Streptophyta; class Magnoliopsida; order Poales; family Poaceae; genus Avena; species Avena eriantha. Next base: position 193,503,898 of record OU342740.1, on the reverse strand, counting down.
GACATAGTTGAATCCCGGCCGAGGTTGAGGCATACCTTGCTGCTAATGGTATTGGGGAAAAGGTTGTTGATAGTGATATTGATGACCATATTCATCCTAGCCCATGGTGTTCTAGTGTTGCTCATCATCGTCTTGCTGCTGTTGGCTGCCTCCGCATTTCCCAGTTGGGGTTCCCTCTCGTTTGGAGGTACGATCCTCCTTGTGGAAATCATTGCTTGATGGACTCCTCCTCATTGAGGACTGAACTCTGTTTTCCTGTCAAGCCAAAATCATGGACAAATAGAAGAAAAACTTGGTGGATGTCACCGTTAGGCTCAAAATAAAATTGATAAGCACGAAGGGAGTGTTGGAGCTTGTAGACTCCCATGGATTTGGTGCTCGCCATATAGTTGTCATCCAAGAACTTACTGCCAGCCATAGCTCTCTAATGGGGCAAAACAATCCCGCTTGCATAGGCGATCTAAGTGCTCAAGCCCCCACTACGTCTGTCAACCGAGTGAGCCGACCTTTGGTGGCGGAAGTGCTAGATGATCAAAGCACCCAAGTTTACCTTGCGCTGCATCTCACGCCGTAGAGCCAGAAACTACAGTTAGCTCGGGGATCGCCATTGCCCCGGTATCTCCCTTTCCAAAGATAGAATTCGCCAAGAAGGTGGGGAAATAGCGGGTGGTTGCATTATGGAAGGTGGTATTTTTCTTCCGCAAATAATCAGTGTTCATGTGGAAATAAATATGCTCCCAAGCATGCATTCCCTCACAGATGACTTCCTCAGTGGTATCAAGCTCTCCATCATGGGATAACCTGAAGAAATCACAAAATAGATAGAAAGAGAGGCTATGAGGTTACCCATTTAACACGAAACTTACAGTACAATTGCGCTCTTGGAGCTCAAGGTCATCATGGCAGGATGATAAGAACTCATGTGTGGCAAGCTCAAAGGTCTCTGTGGAGAGCAGGGAAAAGGGAACCATGTCGGTGCTCTCGGCCATCAACTCAAAGTCCTCCCTTAGGCCCTGGTGGGAGAGGAAATCACGGCACACCCACTTGGTGGGTAGCACCTTGCATTCTCTCACCCTCTTATAGTCCTTGTCCAGGTCTGACTTCAAGGATTCCCCCTCCAATCTTCTCTTCTTTGCTCCCGGTGGCTTGGTGGCGCCCGAGGTCCCTGACATTCCCGAGCCCTTGCCAGTGAGAATAATCTTCCCAATATTGAATATAATGAAAAATTTCAAAGTAAAACTATTGGCATCAGGTTTCTATCATACAAACAACCGATTCCAGGAAGAAATTACAAAACCTAACGTGTGGAACCAAAATTAATCTCAAAATATGATGAACTCATCTAGATAGTCAATGTGAGGAATTCAGCCATGGATTTCAGAAAATAAAGTGTGGATTAGGTGAGAAACTTAACGATAGATTCCCCCTCTCAAACGAAAGAAATCGTTGAATAATAAAGGATTCTAAGGGATTAGGGTTTGAGTTTGAGAGATAAAGAGAGAGAAAAATGAGAGAGGAAGAAGAAGGTTGGCTGGAAGCCAGCCGCCGTCATCTTTATGGTGTGACACAGTCAGTAAGGGAATGTCCCACCCATACCGACAGCCATTGCCATTGGATCAACTTCTAGAGTTTTGAGATCAAACTTGGTGATTCGGTACGGGTGGACCCTGCCGTACCGGGGGTCGTTAACTCTACAATAACTTTGGAGCAAACCTGGTCATTTTCTTTGACGTTCGGTATGGGAGGATGGTATGAGGACCTCCAGTTCTGCCAGTGCTCATTATGAGCTCTACCTCTAAGAGAAAATTGCTAGTGTTTCTGCACCATCAGTACGGGCAGATGATACGGGCGCCTCCGATCGTACGGGTGCTCATTATGAGCCCTGTACCACTTTTTCTTCTTTATTTCTCAAAACTTTCTTTCCAAATCAACCTTTGACTTCAGGATAGCTTATTTTCTCTGCATTTTTATGACTAAAAGAAATTTATTAGAACAATTATTAAACTATATTATTAAAAATGGGTTGACTCCCATTAAGCATTTTATTCAGGAGGGTTAGTCTTAGCTAACCAGCCTCTGATTTTTTAGCACATACCTCGGGTTACCCTTCATCAAGGGAACTGACCACTTGAACATGTTTAGGAGGTGGTATATATTTCCCACATTTCTCTTGTTTCTTAGGAAAATAACGAACAATTTGATCTTCATAGTTATTGAAAACTTCCCGCTAGAGCAGTCCACATTAGCTCCTATAAGTAGGAACTTCAGGAACATCAAGTATGATTGAAAGTTTGTCATCTTTAGGAACATCTAGTATAATAATATCAGTGGATATAACATGTTGATCAATTATAAGTAAGACATCATTGATCATACCGATAGGTAGTTTAGTAGTCTTATTAGACTTTTGCAAAGTAATTGAAGTAGAAGAGTAATGTCCTAGGTTTAATATCTTAAGTAGAGAATAAGGCATGACACTAACAACTACACCTAAATCACAAAGAGCATTGATGATATTAGTTTTTCCAATTTCACAAGAGATAGTTGGTATACCTAGGTCCCCAAGCTTAGCAGGCATCTTGTGACCAAAGCTTGTCATTACTACTACAGTCTTAGTTACCTTTTCTTTCTATTAAGAATATCTGGCATAAATTTCTTATAAGTAGGAACTTATATTGCATCAACCAAAGTAAGTTCTAAATGAAGATTACCTAGAGCTTCAGCAAAAGAGTTACAAACGGCACTATCCAGTTCATACTGAACACGGTTAGGGTAAGGATCTTTCTTCCTTGTTGGTATTACCTTCTCTTTTACCTTTACTATTGGTTCAGCATTTTTTTTGTTGTAGGCTTTTGCTTGTCGACTTGTTTAATTTGGCGTGATAACTTGCTCTTCTTGTTACTTTCTGAGCTCGGTTTCTTCTCTTGGATCAAACGTATTGGCATCTAAATCATATTGTTTATCTTTATATCCTTCTTCCTCTTCTTCACCTTTGTTAGAAGCTTCTCGTTCTTTCTTCTAAGCTTAATAATCATATCATCTTAAGGATTGACAAGGTACTCTTCTTCTTGACTCATTTCTTGAGTCTCTCTTGCTTTCTGAGCCTCTTCTTCTTGATACCATGATGGACCTTGAGGTTCTTGTGTCTCTGTACCATGTAGAGTGACAATGTTAGTAGAAACAATTTTACGATTGTAGTTATCTTGACTCAAGCCCAAAGCTTGAGTTTCAGCTATCTAATCATATTGAGTTTTAACCATACTTAAATATTTATCCAGGTGCCTGGTGGCATGTCCTATATCATCAAAAACTTCGGTTAACTTCTTTGTATTTTTCTCTTGGATCATCAAATATTTACAATATTTCTCATGGAAATGGCTCTATTGATGTTTAAACTTTTGCATTACAAGATTCATCTCATCTTTTATAACAAAAATTTGGAGAACATCCACTTTAGTTTGTTTAACAAGCTCCACTGCTATTCCTTTTTCTTCCATGGACATTTAACTTCAGGCATAAGTTCTTGGGGTATATCAAACATACATTTTCATGGTTTAACATCCTCAACTAGAGTGTATTGTTCATCATTGAAGGATCTTACCTCGAAAAGCTTTATGCACTCGGGCAGCGTCAAGCTACTATTCCACCTCCAGTTATATCAATCATACATTTTGAATCATCGTTAAGTCCGTTATAAAAGTACTAAATAATTAAATGCTCCTTAAAGCCATGATTTGGGACATTCAGTATCATCCCATAAAATCTATTCCATTCTTGATAAAAGTTTTCTTCAACTCTTTGAAAGAAATTTGTAAGGTTGTACTTGATCTGAAAGATTTTAAAAAAGGAGCAATATTTAGGCATAAATTCTTGGGTGCAATCTTCCTAGATTTTTATAGTGTGACTAGGCAAGGATTATAACCAAGTAAAAGCTTTATCTGTTAAAGACCAGCGGAAAAGTTTAAGAAGGAAAAACTCCATTTGTAGCCCAGCTGGTTTAAGAGTACCTCAAAGGTCATGAACCTTTGTCAAATTATCACTTGGATCTTTATCTTCTCTTCATGAAAAATAAATTTCTTTCATCCTATAGATTATCTCATGATATATTTCTAATTTTCGGCTTTCAAGATTAGGATAGAGAATAGGCATTTTTCTTAGGTCCCTAGATGGATTCCCATATTCTCCCAATGATTGGTCATGCTCTTTTGCCTTTTGGATGATGTTCAAATTTTCCATCATAGGAATTAAGCTATTCACGTCTATTGAGCATGAATTAGAAAATAATTCAATAAATTCTAGGCGTATTTCAGTTGGAATGCGGTCAATACATGGGGGTAAATAAGTTTTACCTGAACGCATAGTACCTCTATCTTCAACAGAGACCATGGATGGTGTCAACACTTATGAATGTCAAGAAACAAACACTTAGTGCTTAGCTCCCCGAGAATAGAGCCATATAACTTGATGGCCTGCAAGAGCACAGGTTCGTCAGAGAATGTTTTCGTGCAAGTATTAATTCCAGTTTTTATATCGATCCCAATAAGGAGCATAGGAAAGTGTCATTATGAGGCTTTTCTGTCACACCCAAGGTGTCACATTGTCTTGAGTGAATTAACTGCAAGCATAGAGGGTGGATGTGGATGAGTGAATAATGTGAAAATTTTAAGTAAATAAAGATGCTAGAAGTAAATAACATAAAAAGTAAAGAGTGAGAATAGTGTTCGGGATTCCTGCAGATGAGAAATTAGGCGGAAAGAGAAACGGTTCATGGTAATAGTGAATGTGCCAAATGAATGAAATGAGATAAGTGATTGTTGTTTGGGATATGCTACATGGGTATCCTCATAGCATGTCACCAATCTGCCTAACTCGGGTGGCCCATAGTTGGTAGCAAGGCCTATGGCCTGCTGGGCGGCCTAGTTAGACGGATCCTGAAGGGAGGCCCATCCCGGATAGGGGAAGGCTACGTGGGAGTCACCAACATACTTAGAGCCTTGGAGTACAAGACACAAAGACTAGTTCATATTATTCTAGGACTCTTTACCTTGTCCGGCAAGGACCTTTCCCTGTAAACCCTAGGTCCTAGCGCCTTTATAAGCCGGCATGTGGGAAGCCTTTAGGGCACCAGACATCAGATTGCAGCGTACAACATGCAACACCTCGCACATCAAACATATCTCTATAACTCGGCGTATTGCCATTATAGTGATTTATAGCAGTAGTAGAGTCCCGCCACCGTTGTGGGACTTGAACCTGGGTAAGCGAGGTTGTGTTGGACACACAACTTAGACTAATGTGAAAGTCGGCTGATGACTCGGTTCCACTTGTCATGGGCATGGTGATGCTATTCTGACTTACATTGATTCGGCTAAAGAGTTTAGTGAATCGGACTGACCCATAGTTGAGATGTAACGAGCATGTTGTCATTTGTAGTCTCAAGTAATGGAATCCTTTGACCTGAGGTGATTGCATGATCCGAGTTGTGGATCGCCAGCTTAGGTCCTATGAAACGTTGTTCCGTAAATGGGCAGATAGAAAGGTAGGGTTCGGGTTGGTTGTGAAGCAAGCTGCGTGACGTGGATTACCAAGATGGGATTTGCCCCTCCGTAATGGAGAGATATTCTCTGGGCCCTCTCGTGTGATATGATTCGGAAGCATGGCCATGCGCGACTTGGTTAAGTGTTAACTAAGGAGTTAGACTAAGTGTTAGTCCAGTGAATCGTATATCACGGAACGAGAAGAGATAGTCGAGCTATTAAAGGGATGGCAACAACTCTCCTATAGCTTGACAAGATATATTGTGAGGCAAAGCGACTTGGACGAAAGTCACATTGAGATAGGTTTGTCTTCTAACTTTACAGTGCTTGGGAGTTGGCACGTCTTGCTAGAGGTCGCTACCAACTATCGACTGGGAGTGGTGACTCGTGTCGTGTCCAGGTGTACGTAAACCTACAGGGTCACACACTTAAGGTTAAGGAGCCCATGTGGATTAGATCCATGTGGAGATTGGGGTACGGCCTAGATGGGCCTAAAGCATTGAGACCATCTAGGAGTGTATATAAGTGGAGTGACAAGGGATTGTTCTTCACCTAGCCATTACTTTCTCCACTCCCATTTCGGGCTAGACAGGATCTATCAGTCCGATGCCTGGAGCTCCTTCCTATACGTGTGGATACCAGTAGAGGCGTTACACGTGTGGCGCTGGAGACAAGGAGGTCCGTGGGGATCTGGACGTGCTATACGGGGATCGTTTGGCACGACATTAACTAACGTGCTTCATCAAGAATCTACACCTGCCCGTCTAGTGGTGAATCTCGTGGCCTATCACCTGAGCTGGATCTTGGGAGTACCACGTAAGGGGATAAGTTTTGTTTATCTCTGCATGGCCCAACAGTGGTATCCGAGCGTTAGCTTATAGTTTTAGGCTCGAGATCATGCATATGTGATATGCGGTTCACGTTAGATTGGATCTAATTGCAGTTTTGGTGGTCGATCTATGAGATAGATTGGTTTTGTATGAAGTTGATTGGATCAACTATACTCAGGGAATGGATGATCTCGTTTCCGTGATCTAACTGCTAAGGTCGTGGAACGACATACCCCTATCGGTCGGCTTCCGCCATCAGGGTAGACTGTGACACATAAATCCAGATGCGATGATCGAAGATCAAAGAGTTTTGTCGAATCGGAGTACGCCGGCTTCGCCCTGTCGTAGCGCCTTAGATGTTGTTATGAGTTTCACAATGCCTATAGATATCGTATATATGCATAACTTGTTTTTGTAGGATGATGTTCTGAATGGTATGGCTTATGTGCATATGATGTGTGTAATCCATACGTGATCTACATATCACGGTTTTTGTCCGCTGGCTGGAGCCTATGTGCTGTCATTTTATTGTATAATGACCTGTGTGTCGGTTTCTCTATGTAATTTACATTACTAGCTAGTTTAGCTGTTTGGAGAACCCAGATAACATGCAAGTCGATGTACAAGTCGGCTACATGGTGTAAGATGGCACGTGACAAGAGTTGACACGAGTCAAATTACAAGCTTTGTGGAGATGGATATCGCCATGAAGAGAGCCATACCATTTCACATTATAATTGCTTTATTTTGTGTTATTGTTGTGTCTCTGTTTTACCTATATTAGATAGTTGGTAGAAAGGAATCCCTCAAAAAGGTCTAGTTGGTTTCCCCGCCAATGCTGCACCATCACAAGTGGGACATTTTTGGTAGTGGGCTCATAAAATTGAGGTGCTATCAATTCTTTCCGACTAGGTGGGTTCGAGTCGGACTCTTACAGTGGAAGCACTCGGTAATCTAGACGGGTCTATCACAATGGTTGTGGGACTCGGGGGAAGGTCGAACGGGAGTCGAGGCATGTGATGCCACATGTCCAATAGGAGTCATATGAGATACGATTGACAAGGAGTTGTCTACCTAGATCACTTGATGGCTAGCGGTGATGCTAAAGCTCACTAGTCGACTTCTTATTAAGGGTCCTGAATCACTAAGTAACCATTGGAGGGATGTTGGTTCTAGTGAGAGCATAAGTATTAAAGTGCTTCATATGCTTGCTCTTTTATGGATACATGTCTTAAGTGTTTTTTTTGCATATTTTTCTATTATAGATCAATGGCACCTAGAAGTCTCCCTCAGATTTCTAGTTTTGCTTTGAGAACCATCTTAGAGAAAGATAAGCTAAATGGAACTAACTTCACCAACTGGTATCGTAATTTGAGAATTGTTCTCAAGCAAGAAAAGAGGGACCATGTCCTAGACAACCCACTTCCAGATGAGCCGAATGAAAATGCAACTGCCGCAGCCACCAATGCCTACCACCGGATTTGTGATGAATCCATGGATATTAGCTGTCTTATGCTTCCTCACATGGAACCGAACTTGCAGCAGCAGTTTGAGAATGTTGAGGCCTACGAGATGATCGAAAGCCTCAAAAGTATGTTCGAGGCTCAGATAAAGACTGAGAGGTATCAAGTCTCTCAGGCTTTGTTGAGCTGCAAGCTTAAGGATGACGATCCACTGAGTCTGCATGTGATCAAGATGGTTGGTTACGTGCAGTCTTTGGAAAGGCTTGGCTACCCCATTAGCAAAGAGTTCGCTACGGACATAATTCTGAACTCTCTTCCTATTGTGTATGGTCAATTCATATTAAACTACCACATGCATTGTATGGATAAGAAGCTCACTGAATTACATGGGATGTTCAAGCAGGCTGAGGCGGATCTCAAGAAAGGCGCCAGTCAAGTGTTCATGGTGCAGAATGAGGCTAAGTTCAAGCAAAAGTCTTGTACTAAGTAGAAGAAGGCAAAGTCGGGAGGTAAGGCTGAGGACCCGGGCCAAAGTGCTTCCTCAAGGACTAAGCCATCTCCTACAGCCAGATCCACTTGCTTTTATTACAAGGCGGATGGCCACTTGAAGAGGAATTGCAGCAAGTATCTAGCTGACATAGCCAAGAGTGGAGGTGTGACTTCCAGCTTTGGTACGCTTGTTTGCAATGTTATAGACATTTATCTTGCTGATGCACCTAGTAGTTCTTGGGTATATGATACCGGATCAGTTATTCACATCCGCAACTCGTTGCAGGTGCTGGTAAGAACTAGGAGCATGGCAAGAGGCGAGATTGACATTCGAGTCGGCAACAAAGCGAGAGTCGCTGGGTTGGAAGTCGGCACGATGTAACTTCATTTACCTTCTAGATTCTTAATGGAGCTAAATAATTGTTATTATGTTCTAGTGCTTAGTCGAAACATCATTTCTGCCTCATGTTTGATGAGACAAGGCCATGAGTCGAATATTAAGAATAATGGTTGTTCTTTGTATTTGAATGATATGTTTCACGGCTTTGCACCAGTCCAGGACGGGTTATTTATTTTGAATCTTGAAGGTGAATATGTCTATAACATAAATGTGAAAATGTTGAAACCAAATGATCTGAATATGACATACTTTTGGCATTGTCGACTTGGTCATATAAGTTGGAAACGCATGAACAAGCTCCATGATGATGGACTCCTAACTTTGTTCGACTTGGAGTCGTTCGAGACATGTGAATCCTGCCTACTCGGCAAGATGACCAAGACACACCTTTTGCAAAGAGTTGTGAAAGGGCGTCCGACTTATTGGGACTAGTACATAGTGATGTATGTGGCCCGATGAGCATGACAGCCAGAGGTGGTTATGAGTACTTCATTACATTCACTGATGATTTGAGTAGGTATGGATATATCTAATTGATGAAACATAAGTCGGAAGCCTTTGAAAAGTTCAAGGAATTCCAAAATGAGGTACATAATCAACTCGGCAAGAAAATAAAGGTTGTTTGGTTGGACCGAGGAGGTGAGTACATAAGCCATGAGTTTGATGACCAACTGAAGAGTTGTGGAATAGTTCCCCAGCTCACTCCTCTGAGAACGCCGCAGAGAAATAGTGTGTCAGAAAGGAGGAATCGGACCTTGTTAGACATGGTACGATCAATGATGAGTCGGACAGATCTGCCTTTATCATTTTGGGGTTATTGTCTAGAAACTGTAGCGTTCACACTAAACAGAGTGCCATCAAAGTCGGTAGAGAAGACACCGCATGAGATGTGGATTAGCAAGAAGCCAAGTTTGTCTTTTCTTAAGATTTTGGGTTGTGAAGCTTTTGTCAAGCGAGTTCAGTCTGACAAGCTTACAGCCAAGTTGGATAAGTGTATTTTTGTGGGGTATCCGAGGGAAACCTTGGGTTACTACTTCTACAACCTAGAAGAGGGCAAAGTGTTTGTCGCTCGGAACGATGTCTTCCTTGAGAAAGAGTTTCTCTGTCGAGGAGTCAGTGGGAGCACGGTGTAGCTCGAAGAAATTTGAGAGATACCGGTCAACGGCGAGTCGACAAAAGCCTTAGAGGTTGAGCCGGTCAACGTACCTGAGCTGGCAACTGCACCGACACTGCGAAGATCAGCCAGATTGCAAAGTGTTCGTGATGTGTTTCTGTTGGACAGTGATGAGCTAGCAACTTATTCGGAAGCAATGGTGGGATCTAATTCTGAGTCATGGCTTGGAGCCATGAGATCCGAGTTAAAGTCCATGGATGAAAATCAAGTTTGGAACTTGGTTGATCTGCCAGACGGTGCAAGAACCATCAAGTGCAAATGGGTCTTTAAGAAGAAAACTGATATGGATAAATGTTTCTATCTATAATGCACGGCTTGTCACGAAGGGGTTCCGATAAGTTCAAGGAGTTGACTATGATGAGACTTTCTCTCCCATGGTGATGCTTAAGTCAGTTCGGATCATGTTAGCTATAGAAGCCTATTTCAACTATGAGGTATCGAAGATGGATGTCAAGACGGCTTTCCTTAATGGAAATTTAACCGAGGACGTGTATATGATATAGCCTGAGGGTTTTTTCGAACCTGCTAATGCTGACAAGGTATGCAAACTTCAGAAATCCATTTATGGGTTGAAGCAAGCATCTCGGAGTTGGAACATTTGCTTTGATGAGGTAGTCAAATTGTTTGGCTTCATCAAGAGTGATCATGATTCTTGTTTATACAATAAGTTTAGTGCGAGCAAAGTAAACTTTCCGATCTTATATGTGGATGACATTTTACTGATTGGAAATGATGTCGAGATGTTGCAAGAGACTAAGGAATCATTGGAAAAGAGTTTTTCGATGAAAAACTTTGGTGAGGCGACTTACATACTAGGAATACGGATACATAGAGATAGATAAAGGCGGCTCATTGGATTGAGTCAGAGTACATATTTGGACAAGTGTTGAAGAAGTTCAACATGGAATCGTCTAAGAAGGGGTTCTTACCGATGTCCCATGGCGTAAAACTTAGCAAGACTCAGTGTCCTTCTATAACTGATGAGCGAAGTCGGATGAGTGCAGTTTCGTATGCTTCTGCAGTCAGATCCATCATGTACGCTATGATTTGTACTAGGACGGATGTTTCCTATGCTCTAAGTGTAGTGAGCAGATACCAGGCTGACCCTGGAGAGATCCACTAGGCAGCGGCTAAAAGTATCCTCAATTACTTTAGAAGGACTAAGGATATGTTCCTGGTTTATGGAGGTGAGGATGAACTCAGTGTAAGGGGTTACACGGATGCGAGTTATCTCACTAACTCAGATGATTCTCGTTCGCAATCCAGATATGTGTGTGTGATAAATGGAGCGGCTGTGAGCTCGAAGAGTTCCAAGCAAGAGACGGTGTCCGTGTCTACGACAGAGGCCAAGTATATTGATGCCTTGGAGGCGGCAAAAGAAGTCGTTTGGATGAGGAATTTCCTCATGGATTTTGGTGTGGTTCAGGGCTTGTCCAATCCGTTAGACGTGTATTGTGACAACAATGGTGTTACCACACAAGCCAAGGAACCTAGACAACACCAGAAGAACAAACATATACTCATGCGGTACCACCTGATTCTCCAGTTTGTGGTTCAAGGTGATATCAAGTTATGCAAGGTACACACGGATGCAAATATTGCGGATCCATTGACAAAGTCGCTACCACAGCCGAAGCATGAGGCACACCTGAGAGCTATGTGCATTAGATGCCTAGACATGTCATGTCAGATGATTGACTCTAGTGCAAGTGGGAGACTGTTGGGAATATGCCCTAGAGGAAAACATGTATGATGTTATTCCCAATGTATTCATAAAGTTATTTTCCGTGTATGAACTACTGATATGTATCATTGAATATGTGATTCAGTTGGACCTATATATTCATGTTGTTCATCCTAGTTGTCCTTGGTCGTTGAGGTTGTGCTGGACACACAACTTATACTAATGTGAAAGTCGGCTGATGACTCGGTTCCACTTGTCATGGGCATGGTGATGCTATTCCGACTTACACTGATTCGGCTAAAGAGTTTAGCGAATTGGACTGACCCACAGTTAAGATGCAACGAGCATGTTGTCATTTGTAGTCTCAAGCAATGGAATCCTTCGACTTGAGGTGATCCCATGATCCGAGTTGTGGATCGCCAGCTTAGGTCTATCAAACGTTGTTCCGTAAATGGGCAGTTATAAAGGAAGGGTTCGGGTTGGTTGTGAAGCAAGCTGCGTGACATGGATTACCAAGATGGGATTTTCCCCTCCGTAATGGAGATATATTCTCTGGGCCCTCTCGTGTGATATGATTTGTAAGCATGGCCATGCGCGACTTGGTTAAGTGTTAACCAAGGAGTTGGACTAAGTGTTAGTCCAGCGAATCGTATATCACGGAACGAGAAGAGAGAGTCGAGCTATTAAAGGGATGGCAACAACTTGCCTATAGCTTGACAAGATATATCGTGAGGCAAAGGGACTTGGATGAAAGTCTAATTGAGAAAGGTTTGTCTTCTGACTTTACGGCGCATGGGAGTTGGCACGTCTTGCTAGAGGCTGCTACCAACTATCGACTGGGAGTGGTGACTCATGTCGTGTCCAGGTGTACGTAAACCTACAGGGTCACACACTTAAGGGTAAGGTGATATGGGCACAGTATTCTCGAGGGAGCTGCAGGAGGAAGGTGCAAGAGAAGATCATCAAAACGAAGACGACCGAGAGATGGAAGGCGACCAAGAAGGAAGGTTCAATTCGGACAGGCAGAAGTTCTGAAATTGAAATGGACGTGGTTTCCACATAACAACTCCAAATTAAGCAAATAAATACTTGTGGGAAAGATAATTCCGAGGTCTTTCCAACGAGTACTCGCACGTCTCCTGGTTCTTTACCAGCTGTGCACGGAAACCAAAACAAGTCGACGGATGTTTTCTGTGAGTTTACAAATAGAGTCCTTTTAAGTTAGGAAAATTAGAGATATCTTTGGTTTTGACCCGAACTCTATGTTGGACGTCCAACAACCTTTATATAGACCTCTAAATCATGGTTTTTAGGGTTCGCTAGAAATTGAGTCTAAAACTATTGTGTGAGTTCCTTGGTGAGCATCCCTCCGGGGACGGCGATGCCATGTTATCTATCGTATTGATATTGTTGTGGAGGTTCTTATGTTCATCAAGGATTGTCGTGTGGTTTGAGGCATGGTGATCTTATGCATGTTGCTTGTTGGATTCGTTCCTCTTCTTCAGGTGACGTTCATTGGCATTATTGGAAGAATTCCTATCCAGGTTACTCGCTATGAAAAATCGGGACAAACCTCAAGGATCACCAGCGTGATCCGTAGCATGTGGTATCAGAGAACCAGGTTGCTCACAGCGAGATTGTGTTCATTGATCGGCTGAGTGTGTCCTTGGTGGAGATCAGAGGGTTGTGAAGGTGTAGATTGGATCTCGACGTCCGCGCACTGGAGTATCCGGTTGTTTTCTCGTGGAGTATCCAGCCGACCCGGACAGTCCGACCCTCCAACACTGGACAATCCGGCCCTAAAATTTTTTCTGTTCTGCCGATATGCTTGGAAGCATGACGTCATGTCAGGGTGATCGTTTTCCCAAACGGTGCACTTCTGGGACGCGATCTGGTGATGTGTACAATGATTATCTAGACATCTTGAACGGTGTCGTATGTGATGATTCTCACATCAAGTGGAGACTGGTCAACATGGCGACATATGTTGAATATGAGTTGTGGGAAGGTCACATGAAAGAGGGGTTTTATAGATGTCATACATATGAGTATCTAGATGATTCTATATGTGTGGTTCTTGCAATACGACGTGTGGATGGGGAGATAGCTCGTTGGTGGGATAGAGAGATGTGTGAGAAGGACATCATAGATGCAACTTGGTATGACTTCAATAATTTTTTGCGTGGCTGTTTTATGTCTCCTCGTCATAAGGTATCGTGTACCAAGCCCATGAAGGCAGTCCAACAGTTGTCCAGGGTTGCAGTTGTATCTATTTCGTCTCCTGCCAAGGAGGTTCCAGCAGTTGTTCCAGTGCAACCGGTCAGCGTGGCAGTGCCTGTTGTTGCCAAGGCTGTTGTGTGCACTGAAACTACAGTGGATGATATTGTACCATTGAGTGGGCTGAATTTGCAACTCAAGAAAGTACAAGGCGATGCTTGCGTGACAATTGATAGAGGCCATTGTTGGAATTTATTTCAGGCGCAGTGTATGATCAAAGGCAAAGCATGCAAGTTGATTGTTGATGGAGGGAGCTGTACTAATGGCATTAGCAAGGCAATGGTGGCAGCGTTGGGGTTGTCCACATGGCGTATTCCTGAACCTAAGAATCTAAAGTGGTTAAATAATTGTGGTATGGTGAAGGTAACTCATAAGGTGTGTGTGCCATTTACAGTTGGTGATTATGTTGATGAGATTGAGTGCAATGTGTTGCCATTGGAGGTATGTGGGGTATTATTTGGTCGTTTGTGGCAGTATGATCGCAATGCTACACATGCTAGACGAGCAAACACATATTCTTTTGTGCATGGTGGCAAACAGCAGACTTTGAAACCTATGCAGGATGATCACATAAAGTCTGATGTAGAGCTGGTGGTACATAAGGAGAAGGTGCGCAAGGCTAAGACAAAATCTGGGCTAGCTAAGGTGCGGGATGGAGAGCATGATGCACAGTGTGACAATTTTGATATTGCTTTAGCTATGCCTGTAGATGACAAGCCAGTGGAACTTGTCAGTGACAAGCTAGTTGAAGTGCATCCTCTTATTGCTGAGAGGAAGGATGTTGCAGCATGTGTTCAGAAGGTTGTTTGTATTGACACAGGCGTTCAGACGGATGATAGTTGTGCTCCTGATGTTCAAGTGCATGAGGTGCAGTGGGGTAACAAGAACAGTTTTGTTAGCACACCTGTGAGGCATTTTGTTGGGACAGTTGTGCGGATGCATAGAGGCAAGGATGGACATGTTCGTCAGTTGTGTGGTCCAGACATTACTCATCTTATGCTAGGTCATGCAAAGAAGGTCCATGTTCAGCAACCACGAGTTCCAACAAGAGTTGAGAAGAAGAAGACGGTGGCACCTAGGTCAAAGCTCGTATGGAGACGCAAGGAGGTGCAGGTGCCAAGGGCTATTTCAAGTCAAGCAAGCCAAGAGGGAGGTTGCGGAGTGGAAGGTAGGCAAGCCTTGAAGATGATGAAGACGCGTGAAGCTATTGTTCATATCACGCCAACGTTCCAACCCGACCTGCAAGCATTGGGCACAACGCTTCTTAAACGGGGGATGATGATATGGGCACGGTATGCGTGAGGGAGGAGTGGGAGGAAGGAGCAAGAGAAGATCATCAAAACGAAGGCGACCGAGAGATGGAAGGTGACCAAGAAGGAAGGTTCAATTCGGACAGACAGAAGTTCTGAAATTGAAACAGACGTGGTTTCCACATAATAACTCCAAATTAAGCAAATAAGTACTTGTTGGAAAGATAATTCCGAGGTCTTTCCAAATAGTACTCACACGTCTCCTGGTTCGTTATGAGCTGTGCTCGGCAACCAAAACAAGTCGATAGACATTTTCTATCAGTTTACAAATAGAGTCCTTTTAAGTTAGGAAAGTTAGATATTTGTTTGGTTTTGACCCCAACTCTATGTTGGACATCCAGCAGCCTTTATATAGGCCTGTAAATCATGGTTTCTAGGGTTAGCTAGAAATTGAGTCTAAAACTAATGAGTGAGTTGCTAGGTGAGCATCCCTGCGGGGACGGCCATGCCGTGTTATCTATCGTATTGATATTGTCGCGGAGGTTCTTGTGTTCATCAAGGATTATCGTGTTTTGGTTTGAGGCATGGTGATCTTCTCCGTGTTGCTTGCTGGATTCATTCCACTTCTTCAGGTCACGTTCATTGGCGTTATTGGAAGAATTCCTATCAAGGTTACTCGCTATGAAAGATCGGGACAAAACTCAAGGATCACCGGCGTGATCCGTATCATGAGGAGCCCATATGGATTAGATCCATGTGGAGATTGGGGTACAACATAGATGGGCCTCAAGCATTGAGCCCAGCTAGGAGTGTATATAAGTGGAGTGACAAGGGATTGTCCCTGACCTAGCCGTCACTTTCTCCACAACCATTTCAGGCTAGACAGCATCTAGCAGTCCTCTGCCTGGAGCTCCTTCTTGTGCGTGTGGATACCGGTAGAGGAGTTGCACGTGCAGCACTATAGACAAGGAGGTCCGTGGGGATCTGGACGTGTTGTACGGGGATCGTTCGGCATGGCATAAACTAACGCGCTTCATCAACAATCCGCACCTACGCGTCTAGTGGTAAATCTCGTGGCCTATCACCTGAGCTGGATCTTGGGAGTATCGCGTAAGGGGAAAAGTTTTATTTATATCTGCGTCGCCCAACAGTGCTAGGTTCCATGGAGCAAGAAGCGCCAAGCTTGGAAATGATGATGCCTCACATGGTGGATGAAGATGATGCCATCTCCAAACATGATGAATAAGTTGCCCACATGGAGGCCAACACTACCACAACACCCACTTCATATGAGAGGTATGAACAAGGTAAGAATACGGGTGTTGATGATGCCATGATCCCACTAGTGGACATGATGATTTGTGTTGATTTGCATGCTATGGATGATACTTATGATATGAAATATGTCCCACTCCTATTCCAATGTGTTGATATTACTATGCATCATGATGACCATGTGGAATCCCTTTATTGTCACGGTATTGCCATAGACATGATATGATCTAAACGTTACGTTGATGACATCATAGCTTGCACTTTATTGAACAATTGATCTTTCCAATGTTTTGCTTGCAATAATGATAACAACGGTATCCCTAGGACCATGCTTTGTCATAGATGTTTTACAATTTCTGCTGTTTCTAGCAATAATATGGATGATTGCTCTTTCACTTGTTTTGCTTACAACAATAATTGTCACATGGTTTCTATTGAGAGGGCCCCATAGCTTTCTCAAATTTTGGAGATTTTGATGAATGCCATGATAAGCATGTTCCCCACTTGCATACTCACCATGCATCTATTTTACAGTTGATTGACATTAATGGTGATGTGCATAAGAAGAGATACGTCATGATGGATGATGTGTTTCTCTACCATGCACACACATTCTTCCTTTTAACTATGATGTGTATAGGTACCCGCACAAGAATGTCAACCTCGGTTGAGCACGAGTTGACAAAAAGAGCTCTAGAGAGCATCCCCTAAGTGAGTTCAAGATCGAACCCAGCTCTGATACCTTTTGCATGCTTTGCATATTTCATGTTGAAAAATTGTTTTCCTCTGGTTAGATTGTAAGCATGTTAATGGTATTCTATCACCTTGTGACACTCATGTTTCTTTTCTATTGGATATTGATGCTTTGTGTGTTCCAACAAAAATGTTGAACAATTTCTCTTTCCAATGTTTTGTGTGCAACCATAATGCCATTATGAGCATGTATTGTCATTAGAGCTTCCAAGTACCTCATATAGTTGTTGCAACAAACATAAGATCCACTTGCTCTTTCATATGGTTTGTTTGCAAATATGTTGCTTTTTCTTCCATTTGCGATACTCACATTTCCATGATCTTTGGTTTCGATGATATGTGTATGGCATCCAACATATTGAACAATTTCTCTTTCCACTAGTTGGTTTTCGCACATAATGGTTGTTCTGGACATTCTTCCTCATGTGTTTTGGCCGAATTCTCCAATTCTTGCATCAAAGATGTTGATCAATATTTTAGTCAATTTCTTTGAGTGCCACACTAAGAAGCTATATGGAGTTTTTCAGTTCCCACATTTGGATGATGTTCAAACAATTTCCATGCACTTTGAACTTTCATATGCATTTCGTTTGCTATAGTTGAGTTGTGCTAATTTTGTTGTGAACAAGAATGTACATGCCACAAATTACATGCTCCTCTATCACACACAAACATATGTTGCTTGGTCTGTGTTGTGTGAAGGTATAATTTCTTCCGTGTCAACCTCTGTGGACAATAAGTTGACACGACGAACCGAAGAGAGTTACCTATGGTTTCCCTTCAACGAGCCATCTCTACATCCTAAGGTGACTTCCTTGTAATTGAGGACACATGATATAATCTTCATGAATTGGCTATGCTTTGAGTGTTGCTTCCCTTTTGTGGTGAGATTTGTAGGCTTCGTGAAAGGTGAAGGAACATTGAGGTGTTCCCAATTCAATCTTCCTAAGGATGACTATATGGTGAACCCCAGGATCAAGAATGTCTTTTTAACTCTTCTACTTTGTGATGAGAATGTAGAGTCGAGGACGACTATTTTTTAAGGGGGAGCTGAAGTATCGCGACCTACAGTCATTACCACATCAAGGTCTCCAACTTATGCCAAGTCTTCATGGACTCCAAAGGTGAATCCGTTCCTCTGTGCGAGCCCACTTCCCACCCTACTGAACGGTATACTACTTCATGCTCCATCCCATTATCATGATAGGATCACACCGACAAGTACGGAGGCAAGGGAGGAAGCCCGGAGCACCAAGCCTGACAATATGGAGGCTTGGATGAGGAGACGGAACAAGCTACATAAAAAAACCATCACCAGGACCGGCGAATCGAAGCCACCGCCGAGATTTCCGATGACAGCACCGGCGGACCGGAATCCTTGCTGGACGAACCAGACTTGCCGCTGAAACACGGTTCTGTCTACCAATCCGGCGCACGACCGGAAATATCGGTGATGACCGAAACTTCCGGCGCCAGAAGTGGCACCACCGGACTTATTGATAGAATCTCCCGTATGTGCACGGATCTGGGTTTGATACCCTAGAATATTCCCTTGACTTACCATTTTACCTAGTTTATCCCCAAACTACCCCCATGTTAGTGGCTGGCCTATAAATAGAGCCCCCACCCCCTCATGTATCCCTAGGCATAGATGATAGACTAAAGACAACCCCCTTTGTGGAATCTCTAGTTTTGCCTCATCCCCTTACCAAAGGGGACCGACTATCGTCACCACTCGTCGGAGTTTGCATCGTGCCTCCCTCGTTGTACAAGTCCTATGTTTGTGAGTGCGTGAGCATAGTTATCTAGACCCTCTCCAAGGTGTTCTTCCCTCTCCACTTCAGATCGTGGGAGCACGTTAACCGATCTTTCCTTGCGAGGATTCTATCGGACCGATGTCCACCAGTGGGAGCAATCGGCCTTGTATTGTGTGAGTTTCGCATGTATTCATCGTGTTCTTTGCGAGGTGTTAGTGCGCTTATGATAGCTTGTCCCTTTCCCCTTGCTTTCCCATCGATTTGACTGCGAGATCCGTGAAGATCGAGCCACCCACAAGGTTAGCCCTCAATAGAAACTCGATACAAAGGGTGGAATGTGGGGTCATGGAAAAGGATAGTGATTGGCTTGGATCTTTAACCGAGCCTCGAACAAAGGAAATTTGAATGGGAAGGCATGCCCCATTATGCACTCAGGCTTAAGATTGTTTATGGGAAAAGAAGTGCACTTGTCGAGAGTGTATAAAACGTGACATTTACTCCATGTTTTGGGAAAGAACTACTCAATGAAGAACTGTACAAACCATGGAGACTGATGGACATAGTTTATCTAAAAACTAAAACTTACCATTTCTAAGTTGAAGGTGTAACTACCTCGGTGAATTACGCTCTTAGTTACGTGCCTGGATGAACGAAAGTGGTTAAAATAGTACGGTGGGGCCCGGGGCCACTCACGGTAGACCTTTCAGCCGTCCTAACCACTTTCAGATCATCAGGACAAGAACGAGCGGCGTAATCGGCAGGCGAAGGGATCAACTACATAAAGAAATGAGTATGTATGCAAGCCACATACAACAGTCCTCAGAGCCATTCCATCTAAAAGAAATAAAAATACTGCAACGCCATACGACAAGATTCAAATATCCTAGATAGAGATAATATTTTAGGATAGCTCTCATACATCAAACATCAGAGTATCAGGCGGAAGCGGAAAACAAGATCCGAGTACAGATAAGAAGCAAATTGGCATAAGATGCCACATAAAGAAACACATCCCGCCCACAGATCTCACGGATCCCCGTTCCCGGAATCTCTACACCGAGTGATCGTTGCCAACATCATCCGTCTCCTCCACCCAGTATCCATCTTGCGGGTACACCACAATTTATCGTGTGAGACCCTAGGGGTACTCAGCAAGTCTTTATGCCTCTAAAGGGGACACAACCTGGGGTGACGCAATTGCAGCAAATGATAATAACTATCAAGTCTATAGAACTCGCTAACCATCCGCCTAACCAAAGATAGACGGATATCCGTGAATTAAGAATAACAGTTATAACAGTATAATTATCAGATCCATCCTCCTCCTCGCTTACCAACGAGGAAGCAGACGAACAACCCCCCCATCCATTGGCAGTTTTATTAAACATTCCATGAGTATTGCACTATTTACTATCCAGGTACTTAGTCAATTTAAAAGCGGTACTTTAGTTAGACTTGTCTATGATCGAGAAACTGTGCTCCAAGTCGTCCATAACCGCAGACACGGCTTTCAGAAAGATTTACCCTACAGGGGGGCACAAATAGCAACACACACTCGATCAACCTCGGAAAAACCAACTCAAAACCCAACGAGGCATTCACGACAAAGCGATCACAGGATTCAGAAATATTTCAGGGGTCCACCCCATTAAGCTACCCGCAACGAAGTTGGCCGGCTCCGAGACGGACCCAAGGTTTGTGTCAATGGCTGTAAACGACTGGGAACCCGAAAGTGTGACTGGGCTTGTCGATACCGCGAAAACATTCCACGATCCAAAACAGTACAGGTGCTCCACACACAATCTTAAGTAAAGCGGTAACATGGCATAAGTACAGGATAGTAATAAAGCCCCAAACTACTTTGTCGCCCCAAGAAATAAGAATGAATCAAGCTATGGCTCAAGGGGTCCATAAGGCCTCCCGGATGTGGATAGTGCGAATAGTCAAGAAACAGGAATCAAGTACTCGGGGTCCTACGGGACACAAGTGAGCATGGAAAACAAAATAGCAGATATTGCTCACCGGTGCCTCTTTCATTAGTTATCCCATTACTACTGAGGTTAAGTTGTTTAGGTACCTCGTTATCCCTCAGACTCTCACATACCCTACACATGCTTTTCTACGACTCGCATGGCTCAAACAACTCCTGTAGTAATGGCTCATGGGATGGAGGAACAAGCTTCAGTGGGGTTTAAAAGTAAAGGCTATGCAGTACTTGGGAATCAATTTAATGCAATCGCGACTCAATGATGCAAGAATAAGATAGAGGCAACAGGTACTATATGTATGCAAGCATGTGGTAGTGCTTTCCTGGCAGCTCATTTGAAGCGATAGAAGGATCTGGGTAGAACTCCTGTGATTCCTGGTAATTCTCCTACTAGGCGTCTATTCGAAGAAGAACCAAACAAACAAGGGCCAACATAAATAAAGTGCACAAGCATATGAATTAAAATGTGACAAGCAATCAAGCATGCCATGATGAATGATGCACAATTTACATGGCATTAAAGTAGCATGGCATGGTGAGGTGTGGGGTACAAGAATAAAGCATTTTATTATTTGTTTAGTCAAGTTTTATTGCCATAAACAGTTCTGATTTTTAAATATGGCATGATGCATGCTTCAATTCAGAACCAGGAAAGCATAGATAGAACGGGCTCGTCACGCTGATCGATTTAGACATATTATTTGTCAAATTTGGAGTTATAGAATTAAAGTTATTAATTTATTAAGAAAAGGGCATTTTATTGTAATTTTAATCATCTCGAATATTTAAATTGCTCAAATAATATTTTGAATGGCATATTTGAAATCCTCACATTTTTCTGATTCAAAAACATATATCATTTGTATTATTTGGATTTATAATTTAAAAGTTATTTAAAAATAGATTTGAATTTGTATTTAAACATTTTCTGAAAAGGTTAAATCAAAACAGCTAACAGGAACCTTTTGTTATGCAGCCCTACTCCAGCCCCAGTCACAGACAGGTGGGGCCCGAGCTGATAGGACGAACTGGCGCGGCGAAAACGTTTTACACCGCGGGGGGGACTAGCTGTAGTGACTGACGGGTGGGACCGGCCCATCCGCGGGGCCACACACGGGCGCGCCAGCGGGGGCTTGCCATGTGTGGAATCCGGGGGAGCGCGGGTTGAGAGACTCGAAACCACGGGGACCTTCTTGCAAAACTACACAGGGGCTGACTCGTGGGGACGCTGGGGCTGCGGAGGACTTGGGCGTGATCGACAAAAGTTGCGGGGTTTTTTCGGGAAAACGACGCCCGTGCTCCGAACTGAATCTGTCGCCTGTTCTCTGAACCACAACGAGAACCCGACGACGTCGGCGAGTTCCGGCGAGGCTAGCGTCGGCGTTACGGCGAATCTCGTGATGACTCTAAAACAAGACGCGGAGAGGGTTCTACCAGCTACGGATCTCGTTCAGGGAGGATCGTCGGAGACGGGCTGTACCGGATGGAGGGCCTCGAGGAACAGGGGGCGCATGGCCTTGAACTGCTCATCGGCAGAGCACATCACCGGCAGGAGCCTAATTCGGGCGGCCCTCGGTTCACGGGAGGGAAAGAAAAGGAAGAGAACGAGGGCGACGCTCACCTTGACCGATTCCCCAGGGAACCAGGGGCTAGGATGGTCGGAGCGGAGGGGAACGACGAGGTCACGGCGGTGGCGCATGGTTCACCGGCGAGGGGCAGCTCCGAGCGGGTCCGGCTCCTCCTAGCAGGCGGGAACGATGCCAAGATCCGCGGCGATGCTTCCCGGCGAGTCCTCGGTCGCCAGCTAGGACGGGATCAGCGTCGTGGGGCTCTGACCGGCGGTGGCCATGGCACGCAGGAGAGGAGGGAGAGGGAAAACGAGGACAGCAGCTAGGGTTCGGTAGTGCAGCGCGAGAGGATAAGGGCGGTAGGTCACGCGTTCGGCGTGCTTGCTGACACGGATGGCGGCGGGGACGGCCACCCGTCGCTGCCGTCTGTCGCTGAGCAGACAGAAGAAGCGACGGAGAAGAGGAACAGAGGGAGACGGCGTAACGGCGAAGTGGTACGGGCCAGGGGAAGTAAAGGAGCAGCCCAGGAGGAAAGAAGGGCGGGCCGGAGCTGTTGCTGGGCTGCGACCAGGTAGGTGGGCTGCTGCTGGGGCTCTCTCTTGTTATTTTATTTTTATTTATTTAATTGTTTTGTTTTTGTTTTGTTGCAGATTTAAGCAAGCTCATAAAATAAACCTTGTTGGAAATTTTTGCAAATTTTTATTAAAGGGACAAGGAGATGGAGATGGAGTGAGGTGAGAGTCTTGGTGCACATGGCAAGAAAACAAGATTAATCAAAGAGATGAAAAGGGATGGGGAGGTGGTTTTGTTGATGCATAAGCAAGTGCATGATCAAGAGGATGAGGGTTTAGCAAGAGCAATAACAAAAAGGGCCACAAGAGTGGTTTCACAGAGACCCATGCTCCATTTCCAAAAATACAAACAAAACCAAAGAATAGAATAGTGGTGATTTGCATGCCCCATGCATGGGCATTAAATGCCAGGTTTGATATTGTGAAAACAAAAAAAGGACCATGGCATTTATACACATGCATCCCAAAATATGGAGTAAAGCTAAGCTAAAGGAAATAGAATTGGATCCATTCCAACCCACATGAGCTAGATTAAATGCCAAAAGAAAATAAAAGCCCATGGGTAATTAGAATGGTGGAATTATAAGGTGGTGACAAAGAAAGGTGATGGAGTTGAATGAAAGATATGCCCCCAACTCAATTTGGGCACCAAGCATTTATCAAGAGCTAAATAGAATTTATCAAGAGCCAAATACAATTAATGATACATATGAGAGAAGAACCAAATGGAAAAGGGTTTTATATGAGGCTCAAATGCAAGGTGGCATGATGACATGAGCATGATATAATTATGATGCAACAATTATATGTGGGAAGTAGCCATTATATTACTAGACCAAGTAGCATTACATATGTTAGACAGATGGGATGCTACAGAAGGGAATATGCCCGAGAGGCAATAATAAAATGGTTATTATCTTATCCCATGTTTATGATAAATGTTTATTTTTGCATGCTATAATTGTATTAATTGGAAACGTTAATACATGTATGTTTAATAAACAAAATACAAAGTTCCTAGCAACCCCTCTCATATAAACTAGCTCGTTGATTAACAAGATGATCAAGGTTTCCTGATCATGGACATTGGATGTTGTTAATAACGAGGTCACATCATTGGTGGAATGATGTGATGAACATTCATCCAAAGAATAGCATTACGATCAAAGTAATTATGTCTATATTGCTATTAAAGCATACGAAGTAATCCTAGTCCTTAGACCATGAGATAATGTTAATCACTAATACCGGAAGAGTATCTTGATAACATCAAACGTCACACCGTAACAGGGTGACTATAAAGGTGGTTCATTACTACGAAGGTGTTATGTAGAGGCTCATGGATCAAGAGTGGTATTTGTCAATCCTGATGACGGATAGATATACTCAGCGCCCTCTCGGTGATATCACATTGAAATAGCTTGCAAGCAAGTGATGTGATCACTAGAATGTTATATCACGGGAAGGAGAGAAGAGTGCATGTCGGTAACGAGATCAAACTAGGTATTTGGATACCAATGATCGAATCTCATACATGTAATATATCGCGAGACAAAGGGATTAAGTTACTAGCGTTAAGGGTTCACACGATCACAAGAGTCATCGTTGAATGTGTGGGAGTCAGTACGGATCTCCAGGTCCCGCTGCTGATTATTGATGGGAGAGGGGTCTCGATCATGTCTGCATTATTCGCAAACCGTAGGGTGACACACTTAAGGGATACCGACACCATTTAGGAGCAAATATGTTTTAGATAAATATTA
Source organism: Avena eriantha (assembly GCA_910589775.1). Lineage (NCBI taxonomy): Eukaryota > Viridiplantae > Streptophyta > Magnoliopsida > Poales > Poaceae > Avena > Avena eriantha. The sequence goes on along the minus strand of OU342740.1, from coordinate 193,479,119 downwards.
TGAAAGCACTAGAATCATTTCGATGGAAACCAGAATTGTTTCGGGTGAAATTGTTGAGACTGGTTCTGCATGTGATATTGAAATGTTGCAGGTAGTTTGGTGTGAATGTTTTTTAATTAAAGTAATTAACAAAATTCTGAATAAAATAAATAAAATTGTTTTATTTAAAGAGAAAATCCATTTAATTTGGTGGACATTAAATGCAAAGTGAGTGGAGTTGAAATTGATGTGAGTGGGCTTAGTGGAAGCTCCACCCACATGAATGAAGGAGAGGTGGGGGCACCCACCATGGCCGGCCAGCCATGGCCTTGGGGTTGCACCCCCTCCCCTATAAAAGGAGCCCCATGGCTCCTCTCCTCTTGCCACACCTCCTCGTGAAGGTTCTCTTCTCCCTCTAGTTATTCCCCATGGTCTCGGATTAGCGAGATATATTTTCTCGGTGGCTTTATCTGGAAAGCAGTTGATGCTTCCGCTGCATTGCTGGAGCGAGGAGGAAAAGGTTGTTTGGTGGAACGGATGTGTGTGCGATCACGCATGCACCGCTATGTTGTCGTGCTGGACTTGATGGTGCTGGACCTGATGGTGCTGGAACTACTAGACCTGAAGGACTTCATCAAAATCTTGAGATCGGCAAGTGTACGACTACATCATCCACGAGTTCCATCTTGTTAATAAAGCTTTGTTGTCTTTGAGGTTATGTTCTCTATGGATGTATATCCACCTGTTGCTTGTATCTAGTAGATAGATCTTGGCGTATAGTTCCCATCGTAGGAAATTTTTTGTTTTCTATGCTGGGAACCCAATAGTGGTATCAGAGCTTGATCTATGAGTAGGTGCTTTGCACGGGTAGTACACATATGTTTATATGTGGGCGATGATGATCATGTTATTGCTTCTTTCATGTATTTTGGATATTTCTGGCATGGTGGGATGAAGCGGGCCGGACTAATTTTACATGTCCTCGCACATGAGACCAGTTCCACGACTGACATGCAACTAGTTTTGCATAAGTGGCTAGTGGGTGTCTGTCTCTCCTACTATAGTCAATATCCGATTAACAATGAGTTGCTAATAACTTAGTTATCATCGTTGTGGTTCCATGTTCGTAGGTAATACCGGTTCTATCTCTGAAAGCCCTAAGCCGCGTAAAACTTGCAATGGATAAATTAGAGGCATCTAGTTTAGATTGTTGCCGGGTTAGTGTCATTATATGGTAATGTTGTAAGTTGATGTATATTTGATACCCTTACAACACACCTAATGTGTAAGTTCCATAGACCTTGGCCATACACACAAAGGAATGATAGAGATCATACCACGATGCATGGACCATATCATTCAACTTTATACATATGATGTTTGCATCTTATATTGCTAGTTTGGCATTTTAGTAGCATTATAAGATGATCCCGCATTTAGATATCAAGATAAAAATGTGTTCTCCCTTAAGTACGCACTGTTTATGTTTCGTCGCTTCAAGACATCATGTGATGATCGGGTGTACTTGAATCTAGGATCATATTTCGGGTGTAAACCAGTTTTACACACGCGAGTACTAAGGTTCTTACTTGGCGAGTCTAGCATGTACATATATGGCCTCGGAACACGGACCGAAATGTTAAGCATGAGTCATATAGTTGATATGATGCCCATATTGATGGTCGCCTTTGAAGCTACACCGACTCACATTATGATCAGACTTGGTGTAGTGGATTTGGTTCATGTAATCACAAAAATGACACGAGGGATGTCATTTTTCAGTGGGAGTTCATTTCTAATTTGGATTAGTAGAACTCAATTTGTCATAAACTAAATCGAAGTGAATTTGCATAATTTGTTGTAGTCATTGACATATGTTTATTGCCTTGTGCTTAGTTTTAATTGAGATAATAGAACTATAGAATTCAGGATATTTGCTTTACGAACTGGTATCGTATTGGTTTGAATGTCAATTTTAGAAGTCCCATTGCAAACTTTCAGCAAACTCTATTTAATCCATGAAGTTTAATAAGTAATATTAAATCTAGAGTAAGAATTCCAATGTTAGTATCTAAAGTATCATGTTTGCCTCCATAATTCTTGATATTCAAAAGTTATTTTTAATATCGAGGTTATCTAGGAGCTTAAAGAATTGTTTGAGAAGCCATCATGCATGGAAGATATTTTGATATTTGAAACAATGTTTATAGTTGCAATATGATAGATTATAATTTGGCAAAAATACATGTTCTCACATGGTATGAGAATTTGCGAATGTTGGAGATGCTAGACGTCCTAATATCCCAAACAGGTTTTGGGAACTGGCATTATACTCATGATTCGTCCTTATAAGACATAGTAGCTTGATAATGAAAGTTGTCATGATAAGGATGAATAGAAGATGTAAGTTAAATGAATAGAAGATGTAAGAGATTACTAAAGAATGGATTTTTTAAAGAATACCAAACATTTGATGACGGTGATCAACTTCAAAGTGCAAGTCCAAAGGTATTAGTATTTTACTATACATGCTTTGGACTATGTGTCACATGTATGGCACCACTTTTGATGTTGATAGATTCTTTTAAAAGGAAAAGGAAATGCTGAAAGAGAATCTATAAAATATTTGGCAGAAAATAAAAAACTGGTAATGTCCAGCTAAGGTATATAGATGATATACATGTTACGGTTCTATTCTTTGATTGTTAAACAATGTGATTCTTGGGTATTAGATACCAAATTGGTTGGTATGAAATATCATACAGAACGACACAATTCATGAACTATAGTGGCCTAAGTAACTAGCAAAAGAATATGTGATGATGTTCATCGAAAACAAATAAAGTGTTATTGTATTTCTTGTTGACATCAGAGCTTTCCTTCAAGATTTGTTTCAATAATTGTTATTTTGTTTCGGTATAATGAGAACAGTAGTTGTTCAAATAATTACAGTATTCCATAAACGATGGATGAACTTTTACAAGTCTAGTTGGAGAATCACATCCATAAAACTAATGCTAAAGTGTCGCAAGACAAATTGATTGAAAGATCCCTTACGAAGTGACATCACTGTTTAAATTATATTGGAAAAAGAACATGAAGAAACTCCATTTTGATGGATTTCTTGGAGTCTTTTCATTTTGATCAATTGACGCTTGTAAAACTTTCCTCGAGATAATTGAAACTCCGTTCATAAGCCAAAGAGGAACAGGTGACTAACTTATTGGAAATTGTGCATGATGATGTGCATCGTCCATTATATGTAGCCATGTGCGGTGCATCTTTCAACTTCATATGCTTTCTCCAGAAATTTTAGTGAATATATCTATATATTTACTTAATAAGGAAGAAGTATGAAAGATTTGAAAATTGTTCAAAGACTTTCAAGATGAAGTGGAAAATCATTGTAACAAGAAAATTAAAGAGTTTATGATTTGATCATAAAGGAAGATATTTGAGTTAGAGGTTTTGCAAAACACCTAAGATTTCAGGAATTGTTCCATGAAATTTGCATTTCCTTATAAACCACAGGAGTATGGTATGTTCGAGAGATCAAATCAAACCTTGTTTGACATGGTAAGATCAAAGGTGTCATTTATAAAACTGCCATTATGTTTTAAAGATTAAAGCTTTAGAGACTACCGCTTTTACATTGAAAAGAGCACCATCGTGATCCGTTGAAATGACAAAATATGGTGTTTGGTTTGGGATAAAACCCGAATTGTCTTTTCTTAAATTTGGTATGCTATCAGTAAAATATTTACAACCAAAGTAGGATATGCTCATATTTGTAGGTTATCCTAATGAATTTGTTGGGTATTCCTCCATAACACCGAGAACAAAATAGTTTGTCGCTTGGAACGTTAAGTTTATTGAGAAAGAATTTTTCGCAAAAAGTTAAGTGGGAGGACAATAGAACTTTTATAAGGTTATTGAGCCTTAGCTATATGTGCTAAGTAGCGTAGTGCCGGAAAGTGTTCCAGCAGCGGCCACAATTCTCATGGCTCCCGTGATTACAAAGGTTGTGATCTTGGAGATTAGAGTTCCTATTTGAACCGTATGCATTGGGTAACAATCAAATATTGAGATTTGATAAACAAGTCATTATTGTTTTGAAAATAATGAACCGACTGCATGCAAAGAAGCAATGATGGGCCCTGACTCCATAGAATGACTAGAAGTCATAAAATCCGTGATAGTTTCCATACACGAGAAATCAAGCTTTTGAACTTGGAAGACCCTCCAAAAAGGCATGAAGCCTATCGGTCGTGTTTGGATCTATAAAGAAATAGACATGGATGTTTGACATCTATGAAATAATCAACATGTCGGAAAGGAATTTATGACTATGTTCAAGGAGTTGACTATGACAAGATTTGATCTTTCATAGCGATATTTAGTCTTGACGGATTAATCTATCAACCACTACATATAATTTGGTATATGATAGTTGAACAAACAAAACAATATTCTTCTAACAGAATGGTTACCTAGGAAGTGTACTTGACATGGTACAAAGGGTTTTGTTAATTCAAAGGGTGCTAAAAGGGCATGCAAACTTCAATAGTTGAAGTGAGCATAGCGGAGTTGGAATCTTCACCGTGATGAAAATGTTAAAGGAGTTTAATTTCATCGGAGACGATGAAGATGCTTGCATTTGCAAGAAATTAAGTGGGAGCGCTGAGACAAATTTACAATACATTATGCAGAGTATATATTGTTGATTGGAAATGATGTATCTTTTATTGACACGGTTTAAGAATTTCATTAAAATTAGATTTTGATGAAAGACTTGGGCAAAACCGGAATATTCGGCATCAATATGGATAGATTGAGGCGCTAATATGGATAGATTGAGGCACTAATATGGCTGTGCGAGACATACATATATGATATATTCAAAAGGATTCAATATGGAAACAAGAAGAAAGGTTCTTGCTGCATGGAAAGGATTGTATCAAGATTCAAGTGTTTCAACACTAGGTGAGTAAAATCACATAAAGATTTTGATCAATGATACCATGATATGTACATATCCAGATATGTCCAGTGCTCTAAATGTTATGAGCATATACTAGAATGATTCATAAGATGATCATTGGACAATAGTAAAGATATTCTAACGAGCTTTGGAAAAACTAAGAATATATCATGTATAAGTGACAAATAGTTGATAATAGTTCATTGTAATATGTTACATTGATACTAATTTGTCACAAGATACAAATTAAATTTATCTCAATTTAAACTATGGGTGGCACAATATTATGGAAAGGAAATTCCATGATGGATTTGGATGAGTTCCAAAGTTAAGACATTGTGACGGATACTACAACAAAAAGGCTAAGTATATGACTGCCATAGTAGCAGAAAAGGAGGGCATTTGTGTCAAATAGTTTGTTCTCAAACTAGGTGTGGTTCACAGTGGGATAATACTATGAAGATATATTGTACGACAATACTATCGACATGTTTTAACCCAAAGGAACTAAATGATATGGGGTGGCCCGATCTTCTCAGCAATCTCTTCTCGATGATAGATAACTAGTGCGTAGCTATGACCTCTCCCGCTCAAACCCTGATGCCAGTGCAAAAGATCTCGAACCTTGTAGGATATTCACAACACCACACTCTTGGGCACGTAGCCGTGACCATGAACGGTAGTATGCAATCTACTAATTCCCAATGGAACAACAGATCACACTCAATTATAGTTGTAGAATTCGAACACAGGGTAATTCCAGAGGTTCTATGAAAGAAAGAACTCCAAAATATTTTAACGTGGTCTAAAACCCTAATCTACGGCACCCCCATCTATTTATGAGTCCAGGGGGTGGCGACCTAAGGGGAAACCCAAGTTGGTTCCACACAACCTTGATACAAATCGACCACAAAGTGGTTCGGCCAAACTGACTCTGCCGTGGGAGAGTTTTAGTCGGTTTCTCTGACACGGCAGCCTATCGTGGCAGAGAATTGGGGCTTTTCTCTACCGCGGCATAGAATCTCCATCTCTTGTTGATCTTTGTCTTGGACAGATCCTTGCTCTTCCTCCCTCTCCTCCCTCGCGCATTCTTCATTGATCAACATGCCATGTTCCTTCAGCTCCTCGCTCCGTGCTACGCCTTATTCTCCTAAGTACCTGATCATGCAATAATTCAAAGACTTAGGTAGTATTAAATTCTCATTAATTAAAACACTAGGTTCATTAAGAAACAAGTTCACCTGTTATTCTAGTAGCTTAGCACAAGCTCTTGTGATTGGTCCAATCCTTATTTCATTGGATTGATCCATTATTTGCAATTGGAACATCTTCATTAGCAATTGGGGCAGGTGTAACTATAGGGATGTCCTCATCATCTCCCCCCTTCAAAAGGCGTCGACCTCGACGCTCCAAGGTCTTCTCCAGCATATGGTGACAAATCAGCAATGTTGAAACTGTTGCTAGCTCCACCAAACTCCTCAATAGGTATGTCAACTGAGTAGGCATTATCATTAATTTTTGCTAGCACCTTGTAAGGACCAGCACCACGTGGATTCAACTTGGACTTGCAAAGTAGTGGAAATTTGTCCTTGCACAGATCTCCAGGCTCAATGAACACTTCTTTCCTTGCTTGATTCCTTGCAGCCGCAATGTTCTTGCCCTTGTTCTCATAGCCTCTCAAGTCTTCTCATGTATTTTCTTCACATAATCAGCACGTTTTGATGCCTCCATATCAACTCTCTCATGTAATGGCAGAGGCAACATATCAAGTTGCGTCAATGGCTTGAAACCATACACCACCTCAAAAGGACAAAGCTGAGTAGTTGAATGCACAACCCTGTTGTAAGAAAACTCAACATGTGGCAAACACTCTTCCCACTCCCGCAGATTCTTTTTAATCATGGTCCTTAGCAGCTGTGACAATGTTTGATTCACCACCTCCATTTGACCATCTGTTTGGGGACGACATGTAGTACTGAACAGCAGCTTCATTCCTAGCTTTCCCCATAAAGTCTTCCAAAAGGAGCTCATGAACTTCACATCACGGTCAGAAACAATCGTCTTAGGTACTCCATGTAATCTCACGATGTCCCTGAAAAACAGGTTAGCAACATGTGATGCATCGTCGCTTTTGAGGCAGGAAATAAAATGAGCCATCTTAGAGAACCTATCCACTACCACAAATATAGAATTATGACCTCTCTGAGTTTTAGGTAGACCTAGCACAAAATCCATACTAATGTCTTCCCATGGAGTAGTAGGTGAAGAGAGAGGTGTATACAAACCGTGAGGCTTCATCTTGGATTTCGACTTGTGGCAAGTAATGCATCGGCTCATGAATCTGTACACATCACGCCTCATCTTGGGCCAATAGAAGTTATCAGCAAGCATGAGCAACGTATTCTCACACCCAAAGTGACCCATGAAACCACCAGCATGTGATTCCTGCTCTAAGAACAAACGCAACGACGATTCTAGAATACATAGTTTGTTAGCTCGAAACAAATATCCATCATGTATATGATACTTATCCCATGCGTTTCTAAGAGCACACAAACGATATGGTTCAGAAAAATCATGGTCAGTTGCATAAAGTGCACAAATAGCTTCTAATCCAGGAATTTTAACATCAAGATTGGTTAATAGCATGTTCTTCCTCGATAGAGCATCAGCAACAATATTCTCTCTTCCCTTCTTATAATTAATGATGTAAGAAAAAGACTCAATGAACTCAACCCATTTAGCTAATCTTCTATGCAAGCTTGATTGAGGTTTCAAGTATTTCAATGTCTCATGATCAGAATGTATGATGAATTTCTTTGGCCACAAATAATGTTGCCAAACCTCAAGTACTCTAACAAGTGCATACAATTCTTTATCATAGATAGAATAATTCAAGCGATCACCAATCAATTTCTCAGAAAAACAAGCTATAAGCCGACCCTCTTGCATGAAAACGCCACCTATGCTTATACCACTAGCATCACATTCAACTTCAAATTGCTTCGAAAAATCAGGTAATGCAAATAATGGTGCAGAAGTAAGCAAATGTTTCAATGTATCAAAAGAAATGTCTTGGGTCGTGCCCCATTCAAAAGGAACACCTTTCTTTGTCAAATCATTCAAAGGTGCAGCAATGGTGCTAAAATCTCTCACAAAGCACCTATAGAAACCAGCTAATCCGTGGAAACTACGCACTTGACTTACATTCATGGGAGTAGGCCAATTATGAATTGATTCAATTTTAGATTGATCTACCTCTACCCCGTTCTTAGATACAACAAATCCTAGAAATATGACCTTATCTTTTGCAAATGTGCACTTCTCAAGATTAGCATATAATTTATTATCACGCAACACTTGCAAAACTTGTCGAATATGAGTGCAATGTTCAGATTCAGTGTGGCTGTATATAACTATATCATCAAAGTAAACAATCACAAAACGACCAATAAACTCTCTCAAAACATGATTCATCAAACGCATGAATGTACTAGGTGCTTTAGTAAGACCAAATGGCATGACTAACCACTCATACAACCCGAATTTAGTTTTGAAAGGAGTTTTCCACTCATCCCCTTCTTTCATCCTAATTTGATGATAACCACTACGCAAATCAATTTTAGAGAAAACAACAACACCACTCAATTCATCTAGCATATCCTATAAGCGTGGAATAGGATGATGATATCGAATGGTGATGTTATTAATCACTCTACAATCAACACACATGCACCATGTACCATCTTTCTTAGGAACTAAAATAACAGGAACATCACAAGGGCAAAGAGAAACACGAGCGTACCCTTTATCTAGCAATGCTTGTACTTGCTTTTGAATTTCCTTAGTTTCTTCGGGATTAGTCCTGTAGGGTGCACAGTTGGGAAGTGTGGCACCAGGAATCAGGTCCACTTGATGTTCTATACCATGAAATGGAGGTAAGCCTACGGGTACATCTTTTGGAAATACATCCCCAAAGTCCTGGAAAACAGAAGAGACACCAAGAGAAAGAGGGGTCATGTCGTTAGAAACCGATACCTCTCCCTTATACATGAGCACAAGTGGCATGGCTGTAGGATCCTCACGAAATTCTCTCATATCTTCCTTGGTGGCTAATATCAATAAACCAGACACTCTCTCACTTTTCGTTATATCACTCAATTTAGGCTCTATTACATCAGGAACAGCTGCCACACAATCTCGCCGAGCTGTAGGATCTTCTTTCAAATTCACCTCTATCTTCTGGCGAGAATCATTCACAATATCATGTGGTATCAGAGCACCAGGTTGCTCACGGCGAGATTGTGTTGATTGATCGGCTGAGTGTGTTCTTGGTGGAGATCAGGGAGTTGAGGCGGAGCAGATTGGATCTCAATGTCCGTGCAACGGAGTGTCCGACGGTTTCCTCCCGGAGTCTCCGTCCGACCCGGACAGTCCGGCCCTCCAACACCGGACAATCCGGCCCTGTAATTTTTTTGTTCTATAGTCATGCTAGGAAGCATGACGTCATGTCAGGGTGATCATTTCGGTAAATAGTGCACTTCTGGGATGAGATCTGGTGATGTGTACAATGATCATCTAGACATCTTGAACGGTGTCGTATGTGATGATTCTCACATCAAGTGGAGACTTGTCAACATCGCGACAATGGTGAATATGAGTTGTGGGAGGGTCACATGAAAGAGGGTTTTTACAGATGTCATACATATGAGTATCTAGATGATTCTACATGTGTGGTTCTTGCACTACGACGTGTGGATGGGGAGATAGCTCGTTGGTGGCATAGAGAGATGTGTGAGAGGGCCATCATAGATACAACTTGGTATGACTTCAATAATTTTTTGGGTGGCTGTTTTATGTCTCCTCGTCATAAGGTATCATGTACCAAGCCCATGAAGGCAGTCCAGCAGTTGTCTAGGGTCGCAGTTGTATATATTCCGTCTCCTGCCAAGGAGGTTCCAGTAGTTATTCCAGTGCAACCGGTCAGTGCAACGCTGGGATTCCTCAACCGGTTGCACACTAAGTATACGTGAAGATACGACAATAGTTGGTGCAAGCTCAGGATACGCATCAGCATGATCCTCGCCATCATCAACATCATCATCAGAAGCTTCATCTCCACTCTCTACTTCGCCTTGTTTGTTGACAAACATAACCTTGCTGTTTGGACAATCCTTCTTTTAGTGACCTCTACCTCCACAAGTATGGCTCACCACATTGCGAGTACGCGCAGTAGACATGTTGGAACCCAAGCTAGCAGTAGGAGCAGCGGGTTTCCGAGCATTAGAACCAAACGAAGGTGTACTTGTTGGCTTGGCTGATGGTGTAAAAGGAGCAGTTGCTGGTGGCATGACAGTAGGAGGTGTAGATCTGGCCGAAAATCTGCTGGAAGATGGAAAACGAGCACGTGACTTCACCTCTTCAGCCAACTAGGATTCGGCCTCTCTAGCGTGGTGCAGCAGCTCGTTCATTGTCTCATACTTGTGATAACGCACAATACTCTTGATTTGAAGCTTCAAATTCTTGAGGAAACGCGGCATTGTCATCTCTCGTGATTCACGAACATTAGCACGCTGCATAAGCATCTCCATCTCCATGTAGTACTCATCAACTGTCATTGTGCCTTGCCTCTACTAGGTCAGCTTTTCAAACATGGAGCGCAAATAATTGGAGGGAACAAAGCGATCCTCCATGATGGCCTTCATCTCACGCCAATCCCTCACAGGAAGTTCATTGTCGTTCCGTCTATTCTGCACAATAGCCTCCCACCAACGCAAAGCATAACCATCAAACTCCGATGCCGCAAGCTTGACCTTCTTGTCTTCTGGGTAATCAAACAAACGCTAGAGCTTCTCAATCTTCAAATCCCAAGTAATATAATCTTCAGGATCAAGCGAGCCATTGAAAGAAGGAGTTGAGAACTTGGGCTTGCCCAAACTATCATCAGCTGGATTGTAAACACGCTGAGAACGTCCAACAGGAGCATACCAATGGCCATACAGAGGGGTAGTCGCAGGTGCAGGGGGATTGACACGTCCCCTGCCATGATGTGGGGCAGCATCAGCCGCACTACCCTCATCAAAGTTATTAAACGCATCATCATGTTGTTGTGCAGGTCCTGGCCGGAGTGTCGCTTGAATAGCCTCAATAGAATGCTGCAAGGTGGAAAAGTTGACATTCATTGCCATCAAATGAGTCTGAATATTATTGATGGTGCTAGTATTATTCTCCACAACATCTTGTATGCCGGTGATATTTCTATCAACACACTCACGCCAAGTAGCAAGCTCCTCAAGCTGCTTTTTCGGTGACACAACTTCATCATCACTCAAAGAAATGATTAGTAGGTTGGTGCAAAAATCAAAATTAGTATGGTGGAAACTCTCACAACTCACTCACAACTGACAAGAAAGGAGATCTTACCATTCCAAAGTGAATAGAGATGCTCTACCACATGAAATCAAAGACTGATGCACTGATGTGATGAAGTGAATATTGAAGGTATAGAGAACGATCGCAGGGCACACAGGTTATTTATGGTGGAGCTATAGGTATGGTATCTGAAAGGATCGTATGGGCACCTAGACGGGGGGTGAATAGGTGCTACTACAAATTTTACTCTTTATCAAATTAGGGTTTGACATAAAAGGTAAATTCTCTAGATTATGCAACTAAGGTGAATTTACCTATATGTCAATTTAGCACAACAACTAAGAAAGAACAAGATAAGTAAAGTGCGGTAAAGGATAGAGGTAACCAAAGTGGAGCGCTCGGAGACACAAGGATTTGTTTCTCGTAGTTCCTTCCTTTTGAGGGGAAGTACGTCTATGTTTGGACAGGGGGTGGTATCAAACCACCAACGCCACAAGAGGCCTCCCTTGTTCTCCGATGAACCTCACCCCAAGGGGTTCGATTCACTTCTTCCACTATACGGCAACCTTCAAGGTGCCAGCCGACACCTTTACAACAAGTTTGGGGCACACATCCACAACTTAAACGGAGGCTCCGAAATACAAGCAAGCTGTCAAAACAATTACAGACAAGCTTGTAAGAATCAAATCAAAACCTAGGGTTTCCCAAGAAACGCTAGAGCATGGGGGCCCTCAAGTGAATGAGGGGGAATGAAGATCTCTCTTGGTGATGATGTAGATCAAGGCCTCCTCCTTCGATCCTCCAAAGATCAATGACTTTGGTTGGTTGGATGAAGAGATCTTGTTGATTTGGTGGCTCAAATGGACATGGTGTTCTTGAGGTGGACGAGCAGCTAGAGGAAGGGGATAAGGTCCTCTATTTATAGCCCCTCGCACCAGTGAACCGTTTTCTGACCGTTGGAGAAGAAACAGACTGGAGACTCCGGTCTTCACACCGAAGAGTCCGGTCAATCTTCGGACCAGCCTCTGGACCGTCAGACAGAATGACCTAGCCCACTTGGGAGCCAAGTGGACCGGAGACTCTGGTCCCTCTACACCAGAGACTCCGGCCTGGGGCATGGACTGGAGACTCCGGACCAAGCTCCGGACCACCTCTCTAGCTGACCCAGGCAGGGAAACAGAAGACCCCTCCGGAGACTCCTGGGGAAACTCCGGACCACACCGGAGACTCCGGTCTTGGTAGACCGGAGACTCCGGTCTGGAAATGCGAAGAGACAAGTAATAATGCAGGGAATGTTCTGCAAGCCAATGGTCCTTTTCACTTTGTAAAATATCAATAGACAATAGCAAACTGTAAAAAGGTCTACTAGTTGTTAACAAACACCAAAAGTGATCATGACAGTAAATGTCCTTTCAATCTCCCCCTTTTTGGTGTTCGATGACAACTAGTGATTTTTGCATGAAAAATAGTTTGCAATGACTTATGATAGAGTATGGACATGCTCCCCCTGCCTATGTGCACAAAGATAAACATGTAAAGAAGGCATGGTACATGTAAAGCAGGCATGGTAGGTAGAACATGGATAAAATACATAGTTCTCACACGAGTTACATTAATGTAGGAGCACCCACAGAGTCACACACAAATAGAAAAAAGTGTCTCGCAATAACATAAGTCAAATAGATACGAAAGACGAGAAAGCAAATAAGAATCAAGTAGCCCAAACCCATGCAAATCCCGATGACAATGTCTTCTCCCCCTTTGGCATCGAAACACCAAAAAGGTAAAAGACCTAAGCTAGCGTCCCAATGGATCAGTAGTCCTTGTCATCCTCCTCCTCGTCATCCTCTTCATCTATATCCCGATCCTCATCATCATCATCATAGTCCTCATCACCATCTGGAGCTGCAGGCCCTTTTCCATGAGGGCGAGAAGAGGATGTACCTTGGTACCCAAATCCAGAAGTGACATCAGAAAAGGTCTTCCAATCTACCAAGATGTCATGTTGGGCATTCCATGCCCCAAACGAAAGAGTGTGATCTGACCTGGTGGATGGCTGGGCTCCATGCTCGTCAGTGTACTCAGGCTCACCTTCCTCATCATACGCTTCACCCTAAGCCTTGATCTCCTTTAGTAGTTTCTCGATGCGACGGTTGCTCTTGTAGGAAGCATGTTGTTGCTTGCAGATGTCCACATTCATGCAACACAGGGTCCTCTCCCAGAATGAAGCCTTCTTGACCTTCTCATGTACATAGTCACGTGTCATGGGAGGAAGAGGTGCATTGGAAGCATTCTTCCTCTGAGCCCTAGGAGGAGAGGGGGCCCTTTCGGTCTCTGAGATCTCCTCCTCCACATGTGCATGGGAGCATTGATGCGCTCGAGTTTCGACGTAGAGCTCGTTGGGAACCCCAAGAGGAAGGTACGATGAATACAGCAACAAGTCTTCCCTCGGTTATGAAACCAAGGTTTAATCGAACCAGTAGGAGCAAGCAAACACCCCAAAGGTGTTACTAGCTGAGCTTTGGCAGGGCGCACTACCAGTGCTAGTAGCAACGTGGAGACCTGCACAACACAACCACAGAACTTTGTCCCCAACTTGCGATGAGGTTGTCAATCTCACCGTATTTTGCGGAAAACAAAGGATTAAACATATCAAATGGAAAGAAGTAAAAGTTTGCAGAAAGTAAACACAAAGCAGTAAAAGATTATAGATTGTATGTAAAGAAAAAGGACCGGGATCCATAGTTTACTAGAGGTGGCTCTCCTTAGATAAATAACATGCTCGGTGAAAAAATTACAGCGGGGCAATTGACAAACACCGAGAAAGGAATACATGCATATACTAATCATCTTGACTCCTCTGAGACTTGATTCGGCATTACAACATAATACATAGACCGCCATCCAACTGCATCTATGACTAATAATCCACCTTCAGGTTATCATCCGAACCCCCTCCAGTATTAAGTTGCAAGCAACAGATTATTACTTTACAAACTGCGTGTAAAGTAAACAATACGATTGTTCTATGAACAAAGGATTGTTGTTTTCTCCCTAGTAGCAACAACACATCTAGTACCTTAGAGATTTCTGTCACTTCCCAGATTACCAGAGGCATGAACCCACTATCGAGCATAAATACTAACTCTTGGAGTTGCTAGCATCTACTTGGCCAAGATAGCTACTAACAACGGAAAGCATGCAAGATCTCAAATAACAAAGACATGATAGAATCAATAATCAATCTGAAATAGCATCTCAATATCCATCGGATACCCGCAAACACAACATGTATGAATTACAAATAGATGATCTTGATCATGAACGGAGCTCACAAGATCTAAACATGAAAGCACAAAGGAGGATAAACCAGCCTTCTAGCTACTACATGGATCCGTAGTCCAAGGATGAACTACTCACGCATCACACCGGAGGTTTGCATGGTGATGAAGAAAGCCTCTAGGGTGAATTCCCCTCTCCGGCAGGGTGCCGGGAAGAGCTTCAGATCCCTCCTTATCTAGGGATGGAGATGACGGCGGCTACAGACTCTTTCGTGGATTTTTGATCGGGTCCTTAGGTTTTTTGTCCCGAGGGCATCTTATAGTCGGAAGGGAAGGCCGAGGGGGTGCCTAGGCTGGCCGCACCACCCCCTGGCGCGGGCCAGCCCTGGCCGCGCGGCCAGGTAGTGTGGCCGCCCTCTGGCCCCTCTCCGTCTCGTATTCTGGCACTTGATCACTTCCGGAAAATAGGCACTTTGGCTTTTGCCCCGTCCAATTCCGAGAATATTCATTTTCTGACTTGCCTAGAACCAAAAACAGCAGAAAACAGGCAGCTGGCACTGTGGCTCTTGTTAATAGGTTAGTCCAATAAATCATATGAAAAGTACTCCAAAGTTGGAACAAAACACAAGAAAGTGGATAAAACCAAGCATGGAACATCAAAAATTACAGATACATTTGCAATGTATCAAGCGTCTAGGAGGAGCCCTCATTTCCCCTTTCTGCTGCAGAGATTCGAGAATGTGCTCGGTAAGGTTGGGAGGCATAGCAAGCGGAGAACCATGTTCCTGAGTGTTGATGAGTATCATTACCAGGGGTGCATATGGAGGGGCCTTCTTGTATAATATGGCATGATACATTTCCTCAAATATGTGATCTGTCAGATCAATAGGATTAGCATCAGCATCGGGGCTAGCCATGTAAATCATGTGGGTATGATACAACAAGTTGACCAAACCACATCTGATGGCGTCATCATTCCCAACACTAGGGGAAATCGTCTGGCGGAAGATCCTCAACATCAGATTGTAGAGAGGCTTGAGTCCCTTGGACCCCCCACAACACCCTCACTACCATATAAAGGGGCAAGCTTGTTCTTGTTCACCCCAAGAGCTGCTGAGTGCATGCATGCTCCAACATGAGTAGACACTCCCTGAAATGTCTCGAAGATGGCATCAGCAAAGTCATAGAAAGTTGCAGAACAACGGTGGTTTCCAGTCATCCAAGTCATAGTCCTGGCTTAGTCAGTCCCAAACACAATAGTGGCGTAGAATTGTTGCACAAGGGTGATGTTGTAGTCTTCACAGAGCTCCATCAAGTTGAACAACCCCAACTTCTCACTAATCCACAGTGCATCAGAGAAGTAGGGGCTCTTCCTCATCTGCTCAACACTCAAGTACTTCTGGGGGCACACAGGAGATCTCTTGAGCACACTATAAATGTCTTTCATGAAGACAGCTTGCTCCTTCCTCCAATAGCAGGGGTCATCACTGGTGTGAGGCAAGGCATAGAAATTAGTCTTCCGCAGCTCATGGTACTCCTGCTTAGACATGCGGGCCAAAGACTGAAAGTTGTCGTATTTTTCCCTCTTGGCACGATTCTCTTCCTCAACCCTGTCCTGCTCCCGCCGCATATAGGCTGCATCACGGGCCTGTTGTCTACGGTTGGATGGGGCACAATTTACTGACCCTTAGACTCATCATAGCGAGGATCCCCTCTCTTCATCTTGGCCTTGGTGCGAGGAGGACCACGAGAGCTAGAACCTATGAAAAGCAGCAAGGGAGATAGCATGGAGGTAAGTATATATGTCCCAAGGAGGCAGCACAGGACCCTTGAGACCTTGAAAAATATGTCAGATTCAGACCACACCGGAGTCTCCGTGGTCCACACCGGAGTCTCCGGTTCAGACCGGAGTCTCCGGTCAGGCGACTCGGGGGAAGATCAGGAAGGCTCCAATGGTGTTGAATCCAACAAATCGGGCAGGGTAACAAGGGTAAAGTACTCAAGTGCATGCAAACAAGGGATTTCCGTGGCCAAAACTAGTACCAATCCTCAAAAACAAAGCAAGGGAAGACCCCTAGATGAGAAAAGAGGAGGAGAGGTACCAGATCTGTCCATGGGATGGATTCCACTGGTGGGAATCACCCAATGGTGGAAAGGAGATGATTGGCCAGCGGCACGGCGGATCCCGGGAGCTTCTTGACCTCCGGGGATGAGATTTGGGAGAGCAGGCGACGGGGTAGAGAGGCGAGGACGGGGGTGGATGAATGAAACTGCGGTTTCAGTTCACCCAGTCCTCCCTTTAAGTGGACAGAAACCATCCAGACCGGAGACTCCGGTGTGAACACACCAGAGACTCCGGTCCTCCTCGACCAAAAACCTCCAATGTATGTGTATGGGGACATATATTAGATAGAGAAAGTTTTCAGGATAGAGGGAGGGCTTGGGTTAAGATGACATACTGTGAAAAGTCAAGAAAACCACGGAAATCTATTCAAATGTTCATCAATGCGCCAAGTAAATCCGAACTAAGAACCAACTCTTCAAATGAGAAGAGGGTGGTGGCCGAAGCCACCATGTAGGAGTTTGTGGCATGACACCGTGAAGAATTATCCTTGGGTTCAAAGCCAGTACTCAACAATGATGCTCACATATCACTAAATGATACTAAGAGAATTGAATTTCTTAATGTTGGCATTATGGGGGGAGGGATAGTCCAATGAAATAGAACCGCACTCCTCCTACCTCCATGCCTGCACCTACACCAAATATGAGAATTGAGTATGCAAGGTAATCAAGTCAAGCTCCTAGAATCCACGATATTTAGTTCATTCCTCAAATAAAAAAACCTTGCTTCATCAACTGGCTTCGTGAAAATGTCGGCAAGTTGGTCTTTGGTTGACACATATGATAGCTCAATATCACCTCGGGCAACATGATCTCTAATGAAGTGATGACAAATCTCAATATGCTTTGTTCTTGTATGGTCCACTCGGTTATATGCAATCTTGATAACACTTTCATTGTCACATAGAAGAGGCACTTTGTCACAATAGACACCGTATTCCTTTAAATTTTGCCTCATCCATAGCAATTGTGTACAAGCACTAGCAGCTGCCACATACTCGGCTTCGGCGGTGGAAAGAGATATACAATTTTTCTTCTTAGAAGACCAACACACCAAGGACCTCCCAAGGAATTGGCAAGCTTCGAAGGTTGATTTTCTATCTTCCTTGTCACTAGCCCAATCCGAATCCGTCTACCCACAAAGAGAGAAAGTGGAGCCCCTAGGATACCAAATACCATAGTTTTGGGTATGAACCAAATATCGAAAGATTCTCTTGACTGCCATCAAATGGCTTTCTTTAGGAGCCGCTTGATATCTTGCACACACTCCTACACTCAACACAATATCGGGTCTAGATGCACAAAGGTAAAGAAAAGAGCCAATCATGGACCGGTATACCTTTTGATCCACATCTCTACCATTTGGGTTTAGTTCAAGATGAGTCTTTGTTGCCATGGGAGTGGGAGCTCCATTTAGGTCTTTCATGTTGAATCTTTTGAGCATATCTTGAGTATACTTGGCTTGGTTGAAGAATGTACCTCCTCTCACTTGCTATATCTCAAAACCAAGAAATACTCTCAATTCTCCCATCATAGACATCCTGAACCTATCAGTCATAAGCTTTGAGAATTCATCATTAAAAGCTTTGTTAGATGAGCCAAAGATAATATCATCTACATAAATTTGGCATACAAAAAGTTCCCCGTTGACCCTCTTGGTAAAAAGAGTGGGATCGATTTTCCCAACCTCAAACCCATGATCTAACAACACTCTAAGGTGCTCATACCACGTGCGTGGGGCTTGCTTGAGCCCATAGAGTGCCTTATCGAGTTTGTAGACGTGGTTTGGAAAGTTGGGATCCTCAAATCTAGGGGGTTGTTTCACATATACGAACTCATGCAATGGACCATTAAGAAATGCATTTTCTGCATCCATTTGTTGTAGTTTAAATTTATGATGTGCTGGATAAGCAAGAATGATACGAATGGACTCAAGGCGAACCACGGGTGCATAAGTCTCTCCATAATCAATGCCTTCAATTTGAGAGAACCCTTGTGCAACCAATATTGCCTTGTTCCTTATCACAATTCCATGCTCATCTTGCTTGTTCTTGAAAATCCACTTGGTGCCTATAACACTGCGACAATCTTTTGGCTTTTCCACTAACTTCCATACTTTATTTCTCTCAAAGTTGTTGAGATCTTTGTGCATTGCATCCAACCAATCTGAATCTTCAAGAGCTTCCCATACTTTCTTTGGTTCCTCCATGGAAATGTGTGCTTGGTGCTCACCAAAGTTCTTCAGTTGTGCTCGTGTACATATCCCTCTTCTTATATCTCCTACCACATTCTCAAGAGTGTGGTCTCTTAATTCCAATATTCTATCCATTCTAGCTTGGCGACGAGTTTCGATCTCCTTGTTGTTTCTTGGGGGGGTCACTTCATCATTTTGGTCCTCGTCTTGACCATCAACTTGACCTTGATCATCATTGGATTTATTCTCTTTTGTAAGAGGCAAAGATTGACCTTGGTCTTGATCAAGCATACTCCTAGACAAGCATTGAGCTTTCCTTATGGCAGTTTCTATAGATCTTCCTTGTGTAATAGCCTTCGCACCACTGGACATTCTGGCAAATGGAGATTCAAGTAACTCCTGGCTAGAGGTTTCTTCTTGATCAGCAGGTTGAGGGTCCACAACTTGTCTTTGGCATGGCTCAATGTCCTCCTCGACAGTAGCTTGTTGAAGTTGTGAAGATGAGGGCTCCACTTGAGTAGAGGATAGTTCTTCTCGATCCACCATAAGGGGTTCCTCCACAGGGCGGATGAAACCCGCACCCATTCTTCCTATGGCATCCTGAGGCATTTCATCATCTACATCACAAACATCAACACGCCCCGCTTGGGGACCATCATATTCTTCAAACACCACACTACAAGATTCTATGACAATTCCTGAGAGCTTGTCATAGATTCTATAAGTTTGGGATTCGAGACCATAACCAACAAAAATACCCTCTAATTATTTGGAATCAAACTTGGATAAACGAATGCCCTTAATGCGATAGAAGCACTTACAACCGAATATCCAGAAGTAAGAAACGTTAGGCTATTTACCGGTAAGGATTTCATATGGAGTCTCTATCAATTCTTTGCGGAGGTAGAGACGGTTTGATGCATGGCATGCGGTGGAGGTAGCTTCAGCCCAAAAATTGTATGGAGATTTAAATTCCGCCAACATAGTCCTTGCCATGTCAATAAGAGTCCGGTTCTTCCTCTCAGCTACACCATTTTGTTGAGGGGTATATGCAGCGGAATATTGATGTTTTATTCCCTCATCACTAATAAATACATTTAATGTGTATTTCTTGAACTCGGTACCATTGTCACTTCTTATTGTTAACACTGGGACATTGTGTTGACGTTGAGCCATGTTGATGAAGTCAATGAAGTCCTCTTGGGTCTCACTTTTTAACTTGAAGAAATATACCCAAGTGTATCTTGAGTAGTCATCAACAATCACGAAACAAATTCTATTTCATCATTGGTGTTGACTTTGTATACTATTCCGTTGTAGTTGTAAATACACGATCTTTTCGTAGATCCATTGTAATCTTGAAATTCTATAAAAATGGAAACAGAAGGGGTGAAATGCCACTCGAACCCAGAGCTAGCTGGTTCTCCCCGAAATGCGTTGAGGCGCAGCAGTTGACTGGACATCTAGGGGTAAAGCACTGTTTCGGTGCGGGCTGCGCGAGCGGTACCAAATCGAGCAGACGATATATATATCGGTTCACGATGCATTGAGAAGCTTTTCTGTTTTCCTTATCTCTCGTGCCTTTGAACGGGAATCCCATGGCAGGGAGGAGGGGGAGCTTTGTTAGGAATATTCCCCGCTTCCACTTCTATATTATGGCATAAAGTGCATTGTACCAAACTATCTGTGGTATGCTTGCAAATTCTCGTATAGTAATAGTTCCTTCGGTTTCCTACCTAGCACATTCTCTGTTGTCTACGCCAATATTTGACCTGCGTACAACGAGATCATCTACATAGCACTCGACAATCTTATGTATTATCTCATCGAAGATCTTAGTCATGGCGCGTTGATATGTAGCACCGGCGTTTTTGAGACCTTTGGGCATAACCTTGTTTGTAACAATATATGCCTATTGGAGTGCGAAAGGCTGTGCTTTATCAAGGCAAGCTTCTCTTTCTTTCGCCAATGAAGTTCATATAAGTGTATAGAAAGCCTTCTTTTCACAACCATGCACAAACCAAAGTGCTGCTGAAACGTGAAATCCCTATCCCTCTAAGTACTTACTATACAGACAGATTAGGAATCAACTCATTATTTATATTAAACTGCCAAGCAAGCCAAAGCTAGCAAAGGATGATATAATTACCCGTTAGCCATCCAGGCATCTGTCCGGAACTCAACCAGGGTGGAGGCCACCGCGAAGATCTTTGAGCAAAAAGATAAAGATCGGATAGATTCGAACCGCAATTGCAAAGGTAATAACTACTATGCCAGCTCAAATCACGATCTTCACCAACTTGGATTTGGTTCTCTCGCGAAAATCGCGAGTTGCAGAGATGAGAACCATTCTTCTTTGATAGCGGTATCACTACCAAAGACAACAATACCGACATTCTCATTCTCAAGATTCAAGGCTATTCCTTTCACACCGCTGGCAAATTCCACCAGCTTCAGACATCTTTGGGCATAGTGGAACCCTCAGAAACAGAATTAGCATTCCAAATTTCGAGTGACTGGAAGGAAGTCTCAATAGCTTGCTTTCAAATATCTTCTTCCTCTGTGTCTCTTCTGGTTGCATGGTTTAGCATAAAAGCTCAAGTGATTCACCGAAGCGACGAGACCTTGAAAGTTTTCAAGTGTCAGTAGCGGGACGTTCTGTCAATCGGGGAAGGTTTTTGGTGACAAGACCTGGAGATATCAGAAGTGAGAATGCTGACATGAGTAACGAGAAATCCTGTGAAAAACACGCTGCGCCCAACCCTGTTTGCTACGACCTGTACTGCCTCCCAGTGCTGAGTCATGCGGTCGATTGGTAGAACACCACATGCTACCATTTCATGTCTCGAGCGAGCTATAAAATGAAGGGAAAACTAAGCCAGGACAGTCGCATAGTACCAGCTCTTCAGAGAATATTAGGGTTTGGAAGTGCTTTGTCTTGCCTGGTGTCCGAGCTATGGATCAAGATCATATTTAGTCACATTTCTACCGGTGCACTTCTCATGAAATAATTCCTTTTCCAAGGAAAGGAAAACAAGAACTCGAATACTCGTAATAGCGATCCCGATCCACCGCCGGCTTCCCTGTCATCAGTTCACCAACTTCCTTGACCTTCCGGCACTGGGCAGGCGTCAGCCCCCATACATGGTCTTACGACTTTGCGGAGACCTGTGTTTTTGGTAAACAGTCGGTTGTCATTATGTTCCAGCAAGGAAATAGTCATTCTTTCATTCCGAGCATTCGAGGTTAAATACCTCCAGGGTCCTTCTTTAATTGCTTGAATGGCTCTCTTCTCTCGGTGCCTCATGGATGGAAGATGTTGTAAAGGCTTCAATAATGCTACTAGACTACTCTGTTTTTCAATCAGTTGAGTGCCGGATAGGGGTAAAAGCCAATTGGACCACAGCCTCCTTCAACAGGAGTAATCAAAATGCTTTCTACCCTCGCCTACTTCTCCGGGAGACCAGTCTAAAACCAACCAAAAGGTGAACAAAATAAGTCATAACAGAGGTTTCGAGAGTGCCCAACTGAACCACCCGCTCTTAGATTCAAGAATTCGTGGAATTATTCCATTCCAATTTCTTCCCGAAACTTCCCAAGAAAAATCCCGAATTGGATCCAAAATTGACGGGTTAATGTGAGCTTATCCATGCGGTTAGGCACTCTTCAAATAGGAATCCATTTTCTAACTGGCTTTCGTGCTTTGGTGAGTCGCCCGAGATCTTTTCGATGACCTATGTTGTGTTGGGCAATGCCGCTTGTAAAGCTCTTTCGTCGAGTGCGCGATCATGACAGGACTCGAGGAAGAAGCCCCGGCTAACTCCGTGCCAGCAGCCGCGGTAAGACGGGGGGGCCAAGTGTTCTTCGGAATGACTGGGCGTAAAGGGCACGTAGGCGGTGAATCGGGTTGAAAGTGAAAGTCGCCAAAAAGTGGCGGAATGCTCTCGAAACCAATTCACTTGAGTGAGACAGAGGAGAGTGGAGAGCTGTGGCTAATACCCGAGGCATAAAAGACGCATTTTCTACGGGATCCCGAAACCACCAGCCACCCCGACCTAATTCATGATGAGCCCACCAACTTCCTGGCGAGATGCCTTTTTCGAGAACCTTTTAGAAGTTCTACCCATACATGTTCTGATCGCCAATTCATATTAGATATACTAAATCCAGCAGTGGTCTATTGAAATTGAGAGAATAAGCTAAATAATTTTGACTTTACTTTTTTTTATTCTGAAATCGCCTTAAGCCAACATGGCAGTTAATACTTCAGCTTTCTGGAAGGACCCAACGCAGGAGGGTATGAACCCCCGGATCTAGGCGAGGTGATGGCGGGGAAAAAAGGAGATCTGCCTAATCATTTCGGTAGATGAAGTAGTGGGAGGTCACGAAGGAAGTAAGGGGGCATGTTAAGTTGATAATTTCGAACATTGTAGCATCCTTTTGCCCAGTCAAAGATTCCTATTCTAGGCGGGGCGGGCCATCAACCTTCGAATGGTGTTGGTCCTACGGACCGTGAACGGATTCGCCTCTGGCCTCTGGGCACGTCGGAACCGCATGAGAACAGATGCTGCGAGTAGAAGAAGAAGAATGGAATCAATAATAAGACATTTTATCATACAATCAAGTTTTCGTCGCTTCTCCGACATCTTACTTAGTTTCCCCCTCATCTTTTAGCAAAAAGCCGCTCCACAGTAGTAAAGTCTCATCTTTTGTATTGGCCGAAGTGACAATAGTCACATTGAACCCTCGAATATGCTCGAAGATCTCGAAATGATCTTCCAGTTCCGGGGAGAATTCGCAAAACTCCGTTTCCGATTCTTTCTCAACTACTATTCAAATTGGAATAGTTTTATTACTTCAATGAAATCTATTTTTCTTTTTAAAAAAGAAAATAAAAGACTATTTCGATTCTTATATAATTCTTATGTATCAGAATATGAATTTTTCTTGGTGTTTCTTCGTAAACAATCTTCTTGCTTACCATTATCATCTTCTGGAACTTTTCTGGAACGAATCATCTTTGAATCATTTGATTAGATGTCATTATCTGTAAAAAGTTTCCTGGACCTGGAAGCTATAGCAGATCAGATTTCTGGTATATTCTAGCACTTAGCTCCTGTGCATGGACGATAGTGCCTTTCACATGCAAAGGAATGTATTAGAAAGGAAGGGAGAAACTCATTGAAGACGGGAGTGAGGTACAACAAGGCCATTTCCGTCCACCTTCTCACGGAGCCGTACGTGGACGTTACCGCTCATACAGCTCCCAGCCAGCAAGCAGTTAGCTTTCCTCTAGAAGTCATGGAAGTGTGGATAAATCGACGGAAGGTTTTTATTCCTTAGAAACCCGCCCTGCAAAGAGTCCCCTCTTCGTCGGAGAGGGAAGCGCTGTAGAAGAGGGTTGAGAGTCCTATAGCAAAGCAAGTTCTTTGGTTCTAGAAGAGAGGATGTGCTTTCCGCATTGAAGTTATGTTTCCAGTCTTTAATGTCAAATCGGGTGTTCAGTGTCCTTCTAGGTTCTGGCTGGTAGAGCAGAGGACTGAAAATCCTCTTTAGTTTAGCGCGTTGGACTCCAAATCCTTGCTGTGCTTATCGAACCAACTACAGTATCTATGGACCCAGGCTCGCCGTTCGGTGTCAATTCGGTGTCAACTTAATCTACGTATTTTAGCTTCACTCCCAAAACAAGGGGATTGTATCGAGCAAGAGTTGCCGGGGAGGGTCATGGACTGGCTGGCACGAAGCTTGCATATCCAAACCTGGCGCTGGCTGGTGAGGCAACAAAGAACCTGTCCTCTCTGATGGACTTCATCAGAAGATTCCTATGGTCTGATTTACCTTTCTTCTTTCCTTGGATCGATATGGTTCATTCCTGGGACTGACTTGAATCAAATCTGGAGTTGTGTTGTATAAGTGAGCATGAATTTCTTATCATTCAATGAGCATCTTCTATTTCATAGAAATTGGGGGTTATATAGTCCTTACGTAAGGGCCAGCCTATCATTGCTCATATTTATTTACCCCATTGAATCGTTTTTGCCTTGTTTCAGCCGAGATCCGGGCACCCCCCGCCTCGGCCGGACAAGAAAGAGTAAACGACTGTCTTGAAATACCCTCACTGGTGTTTCGAGATGGTTGGGAGCTCATCTCGACCGGGGAATGCTTGACTCCCTTCCTCCCTTACCGGGATCTAGATCTCGTTTACAGACCGGCCAGTCCTGCTTCAACGCTTGACTCGAATGAATATGCATTCCTAGAAGCGTCTTTGCTTTCTTTCCGTCTGCTGAAGCAAGGGGGTACCAAATGCGATTCCATACTAAACAAATAACGATAGCCCACTGAGGTTAGCGAGCCTGAAAGCCCTATTACTCAAGCAAATCTGAACCTTGTCGCTCTTCTTTCCTCGTGGGCAGGAATTCCTGCGGTTGTCATTATGTTCCAGCAAGGAAATAGTCATTCTTTCATTCCGAGCATTCGAGGTTAAATACCTCCAGGGTCCTTCTTTAATTGCTTGAATGGCTCTCTTCTCTCGGTGCCTCATGGATGGAAGATGTTGTAAAGGCTACCGGGGGTAGGAAGGAAGCAGTGAGATCCAGGGAGAACAAGCAAGACCAAGAACAAGAATGAATGCTAGAGCATATGCAAACCCTAGATTATTGTGATCTTTCCGATATCAGGATTGGGAATCGAATAAAAAAGGTCACCGCTGACATAGAAGTTTTGAAAAAGAGAGGGTAGCGACGAACATCTTTAATCAAACTAGTGAATTACTAGCGAATTTCCAAATAGAATAGTGCATCCACGTCAGCATCTCTGTTTCTCATTTCTAGATTGACTCGGTCCACTCTCGTTCGGGGAGACCAGAGACAGCCTTGTTATCTGCCGTTCCTGTCAAATGAGCTTGAGCGGATGGCATAAAGCTTCCCCGGGCTGATGGACTATCAGCTTCACGGACACCTTTTAACAGCCATCATTTAACGAAGTAGTAAATTCGAATGACTACAACCTTGATCAATCTGATCACAAAGTGAGTTTTTCATGCTTATGCACTGGTATCATGGTTTCTATGTTGTTAGCAAAGAATGACAAAAGACGAGACTCTACTAGTCTTCACTCTTGTGGTTTCCTCGGTTTCTGTTTTCTTATTCGGGATCTTGCTTTTCATGGTTCTCATCTCTGCAACTCGCGATTTTCGCGAGAGAACCAAATCCAAGTTGGTGAAGATCGTGATTTGAGCTGGCATAGTAGTTATTACCTTTGCAATTGCGGTTCGAATCTATCCGATCTTTATCTTTTTGCTCAAAGAACGAATAAAACCCCTTGTCGAAGCCCTTTATTATAAGCTTCCCTGGATCTGGGAAGTTTCTCTTTCACGGTATTGAGATCGTTTGATCGATTTCCTTGATTTGATCGCTACTTATGGGCGTGCGCTCAAAGGATACAAACAGGGATTCGCAAACAAAAAAAGGAATTCGTAGTCACTTTTTCTGGAAATCCTTTGAATCGAACAAAAAGTTCGTAACCGCTAGGCAGCATCGTCCCCTTCAACCAGAATCATCTAGATTACAGATTTCATAACTGCATTTCGCAAGAAGCCCATTCTCTGGAGTCACGATAATAATAACACTCCCTTGTGCTTTTTGCATTATTGCTGCGTGCAGCAAAGACAATTCCTGGTCCAGGCGAGGGAAAAGTTTGGGTATCTTTTATTGAATATGCCTCGAATAGATAGCGAGCCAAGAGACGCCATGCAGTGCTAGTTTTGAAGAGAGGAGGGCACGCTCAAGCTCTTTTGATCCACTTCTAGATAGAGAAAAAAACTAAAGGAGAATACTTAATAATACGGCGAAACATTTATACAAAACACCTATGTAACTCATGATTGCAGACTTAATGCCAGCTCACAACGGCTTCACTCACATGATCCGAGATTTTTGGTTACGGTGCAGCTAAAGATAAGAATAGGGGAAAGAAGACTGTTGCCAGGGCTCCATCTGTTTCATACAGTCTAGTATCGTCTAGAAACTTGATCTTTCTTCGGGGTGGCTACTTTCCTGAGCATCTTTCCCCAAAAGAATAGTGTGGTTCAGCGTTGCTATCCCTCGGTCTCCCCAATCAAGAGAAAACTTTAATAATTTACATTCTGAAATGTTCCTTTTATTATAATAAAGAGTAGGCGAATCAACTTACTAATTTACGAATACTAAAAAATTAGTAGAACTTCCTCTTTGGGATAGAAATAGACTATTTCTACATAGGGAAAGTCGTGTGCAATGAAAAATGCAAGCACGATTTGGGGAGAGATTTTTCTCTATTGTAACAAAGAAGAATTATCTACTCCATCCGACTAGTTCCGGGTTCGAGTCCCGGGCAACCCATATGGAAAATAAAAAAGACTAATCTTAGTTTTTAACTTGGACTAACTTCATTTACAAAATTTTTGGTTTGGTTAATTTAGCTATATGGATAGCCAATCTTTGGGCTGATTTGGTTGACATTGGTATATAGTCTATGTTATACTGTTAAATAACAAGCCTTCTATTATCTATATTATTTCTAGTTAATACGTGTGCTCTTTTTAGAAGAACATAGATCAAATTGTCCCTATATCTAGGAGTACGACCACGTGCCTTCTTAAAGGTTTTGTTCATCGACAGAAGATTTGAAGCCCTCGGACACAGGCTCATTAGGAAAGAATTGACACTTTTGGCCTTCATCGTCTCGATCGCTTTGTTTTGTCTGGATCGATCTAGTCTCGTTTAGTTACTACTCGACCAACCATGCTGTTCCTAGTGGTGCTATGTATGCTGCTGTTACTAGCGTTAGTAATTTCTTTTTCCTTCTTTAAGCAGAGTGCGTTTCTCCGAAGATTGAGGAACAAGAGGAGATCCATTAAAAGAAATCTTTCTCAGAGAGAAAATCTAAACAGTAACATCAAATCACAAACTACACGAAAGTTGTCCATTTATTATGGGGATTTACCCATAAGGGAGATATGCGACTGCAGGTCGAACGAAAACAAAATACTTTTCCTTGCTCTTGAGAATTTTTTTTCGTTGAACATAGACCCAATTTTTCTTTTTTTTGATTCCTTAGAATATTTTTTTTTTCCTTCTGGTGGTATCAAACAAAATTACTAATAGGAAGGATGAAGATTTTAGGTTTCCGGATCATATCTATTCTTCTCGGGTACTCTTTCTTAATGAGAAAATCATAACTTGATCCGATCTTTATGTCGCACAGTGGTGTCCCAGGCTAGGGCTGCAGGTCCAGCATAAGAATCTAAACTAAAAAAGTATGTTTACGTGGTCCATAAATAATGGTGACAGAAATCCTTGATTTAGTTCGCTAGGAATAGGAAACAGAGGCGCCGTTGCTTGTTCTACTAACGCTAGTGCTACTTATCGCTAGGATACAACTAGATAATTCGGGATGCCTCAGCTGCATACATCACTGCACTTCCACTTGACACCTATTTAAACGGCTCGTCTCGCCGCTACCTTATCCTATTTCCATACTTCTGTCGCTCCATCCCTGTATGGGTGGAGAACCCGTCGCTGTCTCGGCTGTGAT